>VZSV01000298.1:11019-26644 GCA_013398735.1 Nothocercus julius
CCCAAAAGGGGAATTCGCCCCGTTGTCCCCTCCCCACCGCCACCCTCACCTCAGCCACCCAGCCGGTCCCCCCGCGCAGGGACCGGGACGCACGGAGTGAAGCCACCGAGGCCAAATATTTTTGTGTTTTTTTTTTCTTTTTTAATCCTTTTTTTTTTTTTTTTTGTTTTTTTGCATGTGTGTTTTTGCCTTTTTTTGTTTGTTTGTTGTTTTTTCTTCTCCCTTCCTCTTCCCCCGCCCCGGCCCCGGCCGCCGCCGGCGTCAAAACTGGACGGCACCGGGGGAGATGTTGAACATGGCGGGGTCGAACTTCTGCCCGCGGAATGGGGAGCCCTCGGTGTCCCAGCCCTTCTTGAGCATCTCGTGGACCTTCTGCAAAGGGGCGAGAGGAACCGCTTGGTTTCACCCCAAAACCTCGGGTCCCCCGTGCCCCCCACCCAGCTGTCCCCCCTTGGGTGCCCATGGAGATGCCACCCCATGCCGGTCCCGCTGTTGCCCCCCGTGGGGATGGGCACCCCGTTGCAGCGGGGTGGCTCCCACGCGGCTCCGCAGGGACGCGGTGGCGCGCGGCTCCCAGCCCCGGTGGCAACAAGGCGCCGAGGACGCGGAGCAGCGGGTGCCCATCCCGAGCCGGAGCTGCCGCCGGCTCCGCTCCGGAGGAGGTGGCCTGGCGAGGGGACACCTACCAGCTCGTGGCTCTGCGGCTTGCCCTGCAGCTTCTGGTGGTAGTCGAAGGTGAGGCGGTCGAGCACGGCGTGCTCCTCCTCGTCCACCGTGGCCATGGAGCGCTCCTTGTTGATCTTGTCGATGTCGATGCGCTCCTCGCCCTCCAGCACCGCGTTCCACCAGTACTCGTCACCCTTGCTCAGGCTGATCTGGGGACACCGCGAGCGGCCGCGTCAGGGGACAGGGGGTCCCCTGGGTCCCCTCCCCGCGCGGCATCATCCTGCGCATCCGGAGCTCCGGCGCTTGCCCAGCCCTCCCGCCGCTGCAACGGCTTCTCCCACCTTTTGGGGGGGACTTGAGCATTTGAGGCAACAACTGGGATCCCCAGGGGGGGATCATGGGCAGCAGGAGGGGGTGGTTGGGGCTTAATCCCGCCAGGAGAGCAAAGCCGGGAAAATATTCCCGCTCGGGGAAGGTGTTAAGTCTTCCCAGCTTGATGAGCTGGTTTCTTCTCCTCTTAATTGCCTGGATGAGCTTTCCCAATGGAAACCAAATGGCTCCAGGTTTAGTGACGGGCTCCTGGACCCACTCTAGGCAAGACCAAGAGCTGCTTAGCAGGGATGCCGGGACAGCAGCCGCGCTCCGGGCGCTCCGAAAGCCACAGTCGGGGTTTCCAATGAGACATGGAGGCTGGGGACACCGGAGAGCTGGAGGCTTCAAGAGCAGCTCAAGGCAGGGCTTGGTGACTAAAGAACCCGAGAGAGGACAGCAAATGCAGGAGAGGAGAAGGAATGGAAAAAGGAAAAAAAAAGCCCTCAACCACGAAAATAATCCCCAAACGTGTTGTGCACAACACCCAGCGGCGATTTCTAAAACGAGCTCCCGCACATCTATTTTCAGCCCGTTCTCGCCAAGCGAGCGGGCGCATGGAGAAGGGAGCGCGCGGCGCTGAGAGCCGGGCCGGGGCCGTGGGCAGCGCGGGAGCCGCTGGGGACACGA
Source organism: Nothocercus julius (assembly GCA_013398735.1). Lineage (NCBI taxonomy): Eukaryota > Metazoa > Chordata > Aves > Tinamiformes > Tinamidae > Nothocercus > Nothocercus julius. The sequence continues at coordinate 12,685 of VZSV01000298.1, forward strand.
TCCCCAGCGACCGGAGGGGCTTTCGAGGGACGAGGTGACACGGGAGAGCTCTGGCCTCCAGGGAGCATCTTCCTGAAGAGCTTCCCTTGACTAAAGGACCCAAAACCAGAGCCTCACGGGCTCTTTCCCAGGACTGGAGGTGCCCCGAGTCCCAGGAAGGTTGGGATCTCCTTGGGTGACTCCACCACGCTCCGTGAGTCCAATCTTGACACGTCCCCAATGCCGCTTGGAGATGCCTTCTCCTTGGCTCCAAAGGAGAGAAGTTGGAAGCTCGCCGCGATTCCCGACCATTGCGTTGGGACATTGCTGCGTGGGAATTCTGGCAAGAGGAAGGGTCCATCCGGCCCCATCCGCTGCGGTTCCCGGGGCTATAACGGGACAACTCACATCCGAATCCCGAAGGTCGGCGCTTCATTAACAAGCGGCCGGGTGGCTGCTGATGAATGAGCCACGAGCATCCGGAGCCGCTCTCGGCTACTCTGCGCACGGGGAAAGGAGACGCTCTCGGGTGAGAATTACTCACTGTGCTCCAGTTACCTTACAATTCTTCAAGTGAAATTTCATCCCACCATCAATATGTTGGCGGCCAGCTGGAGATCCTCACAACCCTGCGCTCGTGCTAATTTGAGGCAGGCAGGAGCCGGCTCCGCCTGGAGATGCCGGGATGACTCCCCTCGCCGCCCGGCGACGCTCCAGAAGGCCCCGGGTCTCGCTCCACCCGCACATGCTTCCCAACCTCCTCCAGAGCTGGGTGTTTAATAAACATCATCTCCTTTGCTGATGCTGGGGATCCGCTCCCGGACCTGACCCTTCGGGGCTGTTCCTCTTGAGCAGCTCCTTCTCCAGGTTGAGCTTCTCCTTTATCGGATAATGGTCAAAAATCCGCAGAAGGCCTCAAAAATGCGAGTTGATGATGTCACGGCTCCTCATTTCATGCCCTTTCCGTGATCTACTGGATTCGGAGAAGCTCTTTAGCAGCAACTTCACCAGCTCATTTGTGCAGGGTTATGTCCCAGGTTGTGTCCATACCCACATGGAGTGGCCAGACAAAGCATCTCCATGAGCATCCCTTGGGATTTCCGTAACCAGCAGGAAATTCCCAATCAACTGCACCCTGCAGGGCTCGGCTTTGGGCATCCATCTGCTGCTCCGTGACAACTTCAACAGGTGGGGGACAACGCTGGGGACACGGGCTGCAAGCAAGCCTGGGCTGCTGGCACACGCCGGAAAGGGGACAAGGAAGCCGACAACGAACCGGACACGGACAGCCCTTGTGGTACCTCGACCAGGAAGCAACGGGAGAGCGAGCGGGACATTCCATGGGGGAAAGACAGTGTGGGGCACGTGCCGCTCCACCTCCAGCTTGCAACTGCTCCGGGTTTCCATCTCGAAGCCGGAGCGGCTGCGAGCGCCGCGCAGAGAGCCCAGCCGGAGCGGCCGTCCCCTTACCAAAACGCACTTGCCCGGCTCCAGGCTCCAGAGGGAACTCTCCGTGTTGATCTTGTGCGTGAGCTTGCCCTCCATGAGCACGCGCTGGCTGCCGCCCTCGAGCACGGCCACACGGATGGCGCTGCTGCTGATATCCACGGCCACCTGCGGAAACACACCGGAGAGGAGGAGGAAGGTCCCTGCTGGCGGCCCCGGCTCGGGCTGCGGGGTCGAGTGCACTCGCTGCCGATGAGAGCGGGACAAGAGCTCTCGGCTCTCCGGGTGGGAATCCCGCCCTTGGCGGGTGCCCCGGAGCGTCGTCAGCGGCGGCAGGCGATTGTGGTGCCGTTTGCCTGCAATGTCTCCCAGAGTTCCCCCCGATGCGCCTGCCGCTCCGCAGCCCTCATCCCAAATGTTATTACATTATCCATTACCTAGGAGATTGCCGGTGACTCACTAGCTCCGCGCAGGCGAGAGCCGGAGCCGGCGCCATGCGCGCCGAGTCCCCCCCGCTTCCCCAAGCCAGGATGCAGGAGGCCCCAAGACAGTGTCCAGAGGGGCTTCCTCTGGGCACGGAGCAGGGTTGGCTCCACGGAGGCCTCAGATGCTGAGGGCACCGCAGGGGGATGCAGGGAGCAGTTCAATCTGAGACGCCTTATCCTGAGGGAGGTTCCCTGGGGCTCAGGGACCCCTCCAAGGGAGCTCCGGGAAGAGGGAGGCGTGTAGGGAACCACCGGCTCTGGCCAAGCAATGCCGGGTGAGAGGAATTGTGCTGCAGTGCTGCCAATGCGATTAGGGATGCTGAGGAGGAGGCGGCCGCGGCCCGCGGAGACGCCAGGCAGAGATGAGTGTTTGTAACCAAGCGCCGAGGAGCTGCCTCCAGCGGCCCCGGCAGGATGCACCAGCGGGAAAGGCAGGGAAAAGGGGCTGGAGATGCAGCTGAGAAACCCAAGCAGAGGGAGGCAGCCAAATAGGGCAGCCCGGCTGCCGCGTCGGGTACAACGTCCCCCTCTTCCCGGATCCACAGGGCTCCGGAGCCGGGTGCGGGTCTCGTCTCCTCAGAGCCAGCGTGCGCAAGAGAGGCTGCTGTCACCATCCCTATGGAAGCGCCCCGGGCTCCCACATCGCTCCAGACACCCCTTGCCGCTTGCAAGCAACAGCCTGGATTTATTGGGACGACCCACTGGGAAAGACGCAGCTCGTGGTCCCCCTGCTGTCCCCGCGGCAGCCGCTCGCCCGTCACCCCTCCAGGCCGGGCGGCTGCTGCCAGCCACCCCGTTTCTTGGCACGCTCGGGCGCTGCGTAGGCTGCAGCCAGCGAGCAAATCCGGGCGCGCTCGTTTGCAGCCACCCTGCAACCGAGGGGACCGGGAGAGAGCGTGCGCTTCCCAAATGGAAAAATACTGAAGCGGCCGCGGGGCCTTTTCGGAGCAGGGATGCAGGTCAGGTCTTGCATGGGACCGGACCAGCTCCAACTCTCCCTATTGCTGCGGGCCAGAGGAGCAAAGGAAAGGCAAGACATGCTCCAAGGCAGAGCAGATTCCCAAGCTATCCTCTTCCAGATGCTTAGATAACTAGGGAAAGAGTTGGCTGTTCCCACACTGTCCTCTTCCAGACACTTGGATTACTGGGGAAGGAGTTCACTGCTCCCAAACTGTCCTATTCCAGCCGCTTGGATAACTGGGGATAACTGGGATAACTAGCCATGCCCAAACTACCTTCTTCCAGCAGCTCCAGGCTGCCTCCTGCTCCAAGCAGCTTCCCAAGACAGCTGGATCTTCGGGAGGGAAAAGGAGACGCTGGAAGCGCAACCCTTCCAGCTCATTTACCTGTTTGCCTTTTACGATGTGCTTGGGCACAGGCACTTTAATCTCCAAGTCGCTGTAGTCTTGGGACCAGGCGTAATTCTCACGCACGGCTCCGTTGTAGCTGTCAGGATTGGTCTGGAACTGCTCCTGTCTCCTGGGGAGGAAGAAAAGGAGCACGGTGTTAACAGGGCCGGCAAGTCGGAGCGTGGCGGGAACAAGAAGGAAGGATATCGGGAGCAGGGAGAGGGCAGAGCTGGCCCAAGAGCATCCCTAACGCTTCAGGTTAATGCTCAGGGTTTATTAGCAATGATCGAGAGACAAGACTAAGTTAAACCCGTGCCCCCTCGAACCCGCCAGGTGAAGGCTCCGCATTCCCCGAATCCCCAAATCGAACTCCAAACGGAGGCGTTTCTAAAGATAGCCATGGCACTAACAGAAGGCAGAGCTGTTTGAGAAGCATTTTCCAGGCGCCTCGGCCTCGAGCCGCACAGACGTGGCACCTCCTGCCCGGAGGACAGCAGCGCTGGGGGGACCGGTGGACCTCGTCCCGCCTCCTGACACCTCCGCGTTTTTATTTTTTCCTATTTTTTTTCCCTTCCCGCTCCCCCCCATCCCGAAATGTTGCCCTGGCCGGGCTGTCACCCATTGGGTGCCCATTGCCATGGAGATGGGGTTGGCATGGCAGCAGGGAACGGGCGCTCCCGCCGGTTGGCTCCAGCTGGCGCTTCCCAAACCGCCCCCGGATTGTAGGAGGCGAGCGGGGCGAGCGCCGGGGCCGCCTTTTCCGATGCCTTTTCCTCCCCATCCCTGGGCCCGCGGGGCTGGCACCAGTCCCAGGGGAGGAGGCACAGACTCATATCCATCAGGACCCCTGTTTCCCCACGCAGGTAGGTGGTGATGGCCCAAAAGCGCTTAATCCAGGTCCAAAAATCCAGGTGTTTTTCCTTTTTTTCCACCTAAGACACTAAAATTGCCGCGGGCTCCTTTCCCGTTCAGCTCTGGCACCTGCTGCCGGCCGAGCATCTTTCAGCCTCAACCTCGGATGAGCTGGAGAGTCTCTGGGGTAACGTTTTGCTCGGGATGTGGAGTTGGGAGCACTCGGAAAGAGGTGATGGATCCATCCCTCTACACCGGGCCAAGCACAAGGGCTCCAGGACAGCCCTGGGGAAGTGGGACCAGCAGGAGTGCCACGGGCTGGCGTTCCAGAGCCATCGGCTTCTCTGGCTACTCCTTCTTCCAGGCGCTTTTGGAGGTCACGCAGGGACTCGGCACCACAATGTGCTGCCCGGCTCACTCTTTTCCTTGAAAATACAGAGGAAACACTCCAGAAAGCAGGCAGAGCATTTCTGGGAGCGCTTCCAAGGGGACACCAGGGCACTGCGATAACCCCGGCCGAGCTCTTTGTTTGCTGCAAATCCCCAGCACCCAGATGGGGAAGCCAAGGTGGGGAATTGCGTCCGAGTGTAACAAACCCCCTTGCAGACTTAACATCCCGCTCTGGAGCCACGGGACGCTCCGGATTTCAGCTAGGACACCCCAGCCCCAGCCCTGCTACACGGCTCTGGCAGCGCAAGCTGCCATCTCCGCCGGCTGCCGAGGAGCTCCTGCCTCTCTTGGAGCCTTTCCATGAATTTCCTCACCGGTTCCGACCGGCAGCAGTCGGATGAAGCTTCCCGGCTGGGTCCTGCCCGGCGGGACGGAGGGCGACGCTCCTGGGCCGCATGGAAAAGCGTCGGATTGTGCAAAGGCGGTGCAGGCCCCACTTGCGCCCAGTGCGGGGGGCGGGGGGTGGCTCTGTGTGTTCTGCCTTGTTCTATTTTTTGCTCCCAATGTGTCATTTTGGGGGAGGTGAAACCTTTAACAATGCAGCGGTGCCAAGCAGCCAAACCGGGTTTTTTTCCTTTGCTTTTCTGTGCTCGATGGAGCAGCTTCCTCATACCGGGCCCCGCGGCACAGGCCGACCTTCCCGTTTGCTCTGGATTTCTCTCCATTCCTTATTTCCCGATGTCCAACTCCGGAAGAACCCTACCGCCCGCAGAGCCCTTTCCACCGCCGCGGCCGCTGGTCTGAGCGCGTTGCCCTTCTCAGCAGCAGAAGCTTCAGCCGCCGCTCGGCAATGGAAACCTCGAACAAGAAACAGGAGGGTTTGATTTACCGAGAAGTAAGGCAGCTCCTAGAGTTCCTCTTTGCCAAGGATTTTCCCTGCAAGAACACAGGAAATGAGCAATAGCCGAGCTCGGACAGACGTCCGTCCGCCAGCCCGTGCTGTGGGAAGGCCTTAGGGTGAATCCCATCCCAGGCGGCTTTTTTGACTACTTAAAAAAGACGGGAGGGTTCAAATCTCCCTAAGGAAACCCATCCACTTGGACAGCCCGGAGTGCCTCAGCTTTCAGGTGCAGGATCTCCGCTCGGAGCCTCCGAACCTGCATCGGGAGCTGGGAATTCCCTATGTGTGTAGGAAAGAGCTGGGTTTCGAGTAGCCACCACCTCTGGCGCGTCCCAGAAAGGGCCGCAGAGCTTTGCTAGCGGCGTCGGAGCGAACACAAGATGGAAGCCTGCGGAGTCCTTGTCCTTCCGCCTTCTTCTGCTCCCAAAAGCAGCATTTCCAACCCTCCTACCCTGCCAATCCTCCGCCAGCAGGTCCCACAAGCACCATCACCTCCACACTCAACATCTGTGGGCATCAAAACATGGGGACTGCCACAGTGGGTCCCCCTCCTGGCCTCCAAGGGGTCTCAGATCCCTATGGACCCTTGGGGTGGGGTCTCCTCCAACCATATCCAACTGGGATGTCTATGAGTTGGTTGGGGAGAAGACCCCACCTGTATTTTGTGGAAAGTTTAATTCCTGCCCGCGATGGACGCACGTTCATCGGTGCTTCCATAGTTGTCTCCTATCCTGACGTCGGAGCTCCTGAGCACCATCTTCTTCTCGAAACCAAGGGGCCCCAAGGCGTCGGTCATGCCCTCAAGAAAAAGATGGGAAAATAACGGGCTGGAGGAAGCAGCTAAAGCCTTTCTATTCACCCCCAAAACTAGGGCTTGATGCCGAGCCAGTGTGGACCAAGCAGTGAGGTTGGCTCTGCCTCTACAATCCTCAAAGCTTGAACTCGTCCCCAGGCTGGGATCAGCAGCCAAGAAGGGAGCAGGAAGCAGGAAACCACTTCTCCCCTGTCCCATCGCTAAGCCCGGAAGCTGCAAGGATGAGACGGATCCAAGACTCCCCAAGACGCAAGGCAGAGATGTCCACCACACAACACACACGAGGTGATGTCTCCACCACCCAGCCCAAGAGAGCAGCCACCCAACCCACCCCAATGCAACCCAACCAAGCATCCACCCAACCCAACCCAACCAAGCAGCCACCCAAGCCAATGGAGACCCCAAGTTCCCCTTCACCCTGGACCTTCTCCCAGCTCAGGCCCAAGAGGCTCTTGCTTCTCCTCAGAAGCCAGATGAGCACCTTGCTCTTCTCCCAGCTCCTGCTCATCCGGGGAGCTTTTAGCCTTTTGCTTCCCAAGTTATTTCTGGAGACATTGAACAGAGCCAGCTTGGTGACATTAGACTAGTTTAAATGCCATCACCAGCTCACAGGAGAGCTTTGGAGTCATCACCAGAGCGCTAGATTTCACTGCTGCTGGGAAATTTAGGTCAAGGACAGCAGGACACGCTACTGTTCGGAAAAGTCCCCTGGGATCTTGGTTGTTTGCATAGAGCTTACACAACCTTGGGCTCCGGAGGGCTCCTTGGAGAGACCGATGCGCCGCCAAACTGGGCTGGATTCAATTATAGTTCCCTTGGAGGAAAAAAAAGAAAAAAAAAGAAAAAAGGGATAAGGCCAAATAAATCCCTCGGGATTGAATTGTACAAGTGCAGGCGAATATGGCTTTCCAAGCTCCTGGCTGCTCATGCGCTACAGATCCGACCTGGCCCGTCTGCTCCTGACATTTCACAGCGATGCCAGGCCTGCGTTCCTGTCGGTAGTTTTCCAGGTTATGTTTCTTCCTTCGGCGAGCGGCTCTTCCTTTTTTAAATAAGAATCAGGCACACGCTGTCCCTCGGCCGCCAGCCCTGGGATTTTCTGCTTGTTAAGAGGGGAAAAGAAAAAAAAATTCTAGGTTTTAATTTAGTTATTTTTGGTCCCCAGACCTAATTTTGGAGAGTGACACCTTGGTAGGACGAGCAAAGTCCTGAGTGAATTCACTGCGAGCAGGGGGAACTGCTGAGTTCAGCAGCCGAACCCGAGGAATCAGGTTCCCCCCCCCAAAGCATCCGAAAATTTGGCCCCAGGCAATTTCCAAGCAGCTGTAAAATGCTCCTTGGAGCCCTCGGCGGGATTGGAGGAAGCTCCTCTTCGGCTCAAGTGTTTCAGACTTGGCAAAGACACCTTGCGAGGAGTTGGGTTTCTCTTCTTGACTTGCTTTCTCCGTGGTGAGGAAGAGCATGGAGGGTCTGTGGAGACCAGAGGGAGACGAGTTATGGATGCTCTTAGTGGACTCAGGGAGGAAAACTCAGCCACAACGTGGAGCAGTGTCACGGTCCAGGGCTGCAGCTCCCAGCTGCAGTGTGGCCACCAAGAGGGGAGGAGAAGAGGATTGCATGGACACCTCTCGACACGTGGGGGAACCAAATCCAGGAGGATTTCTTGGCACACGAGGTGCCGGCAGGATCAAGGGGGACAAGGAGATGCCCGAGGACTGCTGAAGGTAGAGAACCACTTTTGGGTCAGATACAACAAAACACGTGAGGGCTCTTCAGCCAAAAAGAGGGATGAAGGGGCACCAAAACAGACAGAATACGACTAGAAATCGCGCAATCTGGACAAGGGCAAGGAGCAGTCTCCGTTTTTCCAGCTATAAGGAGTGTTTCCAAAGCAAGGGGTTTCCTAAGGGACTCCGTGCTGCAGGACGCCGCGGGCACTGGTGGCTCGCGAGGGCCAAAATCCAGAGTGAGGAATCCAAAAAAACGAGAGGTGCTGAACGCTGAGCGCTCTCTCCAGCCAAGGAAGCCACCGAACCGCAACTTGCCAGAGGCAGCAGGAAATATTCGGAGGATATTTGGATGCACTCATCCCGTTCTCTTCTGCTGCTGCTGGAGCCCGGAGCTGGGAGCAGATGGAGCGTCGCATAGCAGGTCACACAGCTCTGTCTGGCTGCTGCTCTTGACGGGGACGCGGCAGCGCCAGGGGAATTCCCTGTGGCATCTTGGAATGGGAACCAGGCCGGACTTGCCCTTAAATGTGGAAAATAATCAGTATCGGCACCAGCTTTCTGGGCCAGGCTGGAAGGTGACGGCAGAGTTGGCGCTATGAGCTCACCGGGAAAGCCCTAAGAGACATCAGAAAAGGAAACCAGTTTTGCCAGCTTCTGGTCCGGCCAGTGCTGAGCAGGAGCAGCCATAGGAGCACACGGGATCACCCAGGACCACGGGGCCTCTGAGTCAAACCACGGCCACCAGCGCCCACTGCGCCGATCCGCTTTCCCTCCACAGATGGGACCGGAAGTGGCGAAATTCCCCATCCTTCCCCAAAACGCTTGGGAGGAGCCCACACTGCAACTCCCCTGCAAGCACCTCATAGCAGGGAGGAAAAAAATATCTCCATCCATCTGGGCATGCGGCAAAGCCAAGCGGTTGCTAAGTGGAATGAGGCTGGCATGGGAGGCTCATGGAAAATTCCCAAAGCGCCACCAGGTCACCATGGGGGTGCAAGGCCTGCGAAGGGTTAACGGCAGCTATGGGCATCCGGGCTGGAAGTGGCGGCTCCGGGGGGAGCCAAAGTGTCAGAGAAGGCAGCTCACGAGATTATCACATTTCTCTTCCATTTTCTTCCACTTCTCACTAGGGACAGCGAGGCACAAAAGCGCCCGAGGGGTTTTGGAGGTCACCGCCAAGCGCAGCCACCCACAGGTGTCACCCCCCAAAGCAGCCCCAAGGCCAGGGTTTGCACAGGGGGGTGTCCAGGCCCCCATTTCATCCTGCTCAAGTGGCAGCAGCCACTTCCAAACCTTTCCCAATGGATAAAGGTGCCACCCGGCCTCCTTATCCCACCCAGAGCTCGCTGGGATGCAGCGTTTGGCTGCTCCCATTTGGAGCCCTGGAAACTCTCCAGCACCCGGCGCGCTGTGCAAAGGGAGGCAGCAAAAACTGGGTCAGCGGGTGCTCCGAAAGAGCCCGATCCGAGCTGCTGTCCTACCAGGAAAAGCACCCGGCAAAGCTTGGAGAAAGGATGGAGCTGGAACAAGAGCCAGAGTCGGCAGGAACAGCGAGGCCAGGCTGCGCAGGGCCACCCGTGGGCTGCCGGGCGCTATTTTAACTGCCACACAGCAAATATATGCAGGATGAAATCCAAGCGGGAAGGGGAGGGAGTGCTGCGGGAAGCGGAGGTGGTGGGAATTAGGCGCTGAGCTCAGGCAGGGATGGATTCAGGGAGCAGATGGGGGGGAAAAAGAGTCAGCTCGGCCGCCCGCGGCGAAGGGCAGCCACATCCCCATCGGTTTAAAGGTGCAAGAGGGCAAAGGACTCGCAGAGACGCGTGCGGAACAAGGAATCGAGCTCTCCTGCTCCTTTCTGCCTGCAAAACAGGCTTGATTTTTGCTCTCCTCTTACAGAGCAGCCCTGGAAAAGCTGCTCCCGCCTCGATGTGTTTCGCGAGAGGCTCCCCAACACGTGTCCCGGCAGCCAGGAGCCAAGCGCGGCTCTGATGGGAGCTGGCAGATCTGGGATGTTACCTGCCCTACATTCCCGGCGCAGCGAGGTTGACAGAATGAGCGAGTTTTTATATAGATTTGGGCAGCAGCGGTTTTCTTAGCGGGGAGGAGGGGGGGAAGAAGGGAAGGAGATGGAAAATATTGTTGTTTAATCTCCTTTCTGCATCCTTGCTGCCAGCACTGCATATTACCCATGCGCCCTTCCAAGCAGCCTGGTGGCTGTAGGTTTTGCTCAGAAAGGGATGTGCAGAATTAAGCACCAGCCGGTTCAATTATTAATATGCTGTCAGGGAGGGGGCCCTGGATGCTTGTTCCCATCCCCGGCACCTTTTGGGGAGCTCCAGTGCCCCCCAGAGGCACAGACATCAATTACAGCGTTTTGCTCACCCTGTCAGGCCTCTCTGCCCTACTTAGATGCCGCAGACAGACCTTTTCCTTTCATCCACTGACATCCGGACAGCCGGGAAACCTGGCCCCAAAACCACGGGACCACAAAACGCTCCCAGAGCTCGGCTCCCATCCCGTACAGCTCCAATGCGCGGACACATCCTACTCCCTCACGCACCCTCAGCTTCCTTTACTCATCCCTCCCCGATTTCCTTCCCTTTACAGCTTTTACAGCTGTTTTTAGGTGGTTAAAGATCACTCGCTCACTCCCATGCAGGACCCAGGGACTTAAATCTCTTCCCCTCGCTTCCTTTTGGGATAAAGCAGGGTTGAAAACACCCAGGTCAGAGCTGTGGCTCTGCAACCCAAGAGGAACAAGGCCAAAGAGATCGGCTGGCTCTAGCAGGGCTTTTTTTGGCTCCCTTAATTCCACGCTGGCGAGAGGCGTCAGACTGACAGCCCCGGGGATGATCCTTCTTGCGCAGGACAGCGCCAGCACAGGCAGTAGGAACGTGGCTTTTCAGGTGGTTTCATTTTTGGCTTCTGGCTTATTTTTATCCCACTTGATACGTGTCAGACGGGTCGAGTGAAGCGCAAGGCCCTTCTCCCCTTTCCCATTTGCTCGAGTTACTTGGCAGGCGCTTCGCCCGCCAAGACAGCCGCTTCTCCCACGTCCAGAGCCCCCGTCCCGCTCCCATCCCGTGACTCCCTCTTGCACAGCCACGGGTGAAGCAAAACCCTGACTCAGGCAGCAAGGACATGCAGGAGCTGCAAACTCGATGCTAAGTAAGTGAGGATGGTTTCACCACTGGGGTTAAGGTGACACGTAGACAGGAGAGAGCAACACCGGCACAGGATGCTACGCTCAGTACGTAGTTCCTAAAAGCGAGGACCAGACAGACAAAAACACCCCCCAGGGCAGCAGACAGCCCCAAGACACAGTCTTGTCACAGACATCCTAGGAGGGCTTGGAAACAAGGACATCTTTTCAAAACTAGGCATGTTTAGCCCAGCTTGAAAGCAAACGAGCCCGAGTAAAGAAGCCAGTGGAAGAGCAAAGGCAGCGCAGCCCAGGATTCAGCTTCAGAGGTGTCCGAGATGAGGACCCAAGACCTCTGGAGGCCTCTTCCAACCACAAATATTTGGGGACACCGCTGGCCTCAGTGCCAGTCACACAGGCAGCCCTGCCTGCACCAACTCGCGGTGTCACCTATGCGATCCCCGCCTGGCTGCCAGGATGTCTCATGCCATATGGACACGGATGTGCAAGGGAAAACAGGGGAGCCTGACACCAAATTTCTGTGCTAAAGGGTTACAGAACAGGAGTTCCTGATGGTCAGGAGGGACCATCAGCTCCATGGCCCCCACTCAGCGCAGCCAGCTGGGCGATGGCCCCCAGGACAAGGAGGGGCCCGACTGGCTGCCACCATCTCCCTGCTCCACCCACCTACCTCCCTGCTGCTGGGGACACCAAGGAAGCAGCACAGAGAGACCCTTACGTGGGCAGTTCCGCTGGCCGGGGGGGCTCTGCTGCCGAAGAACTGGGAGCAGCCGGGGCCGCGTCCGCCGGCTCCCGAGCTCCCGCAGCTCCCTCAGTATCCAGTGCCGGCACGTGCTCCACCGCCGGCTCCATCTCCATCTCAGGAGCCGCAGGGGACGGGGTCAGCCTCGCCGCTGCCTCCTCTTCCTCCTTCTTCCTCAGCTTCGCCTCCAGCTCCTGACGCCTCTTCTCGTCGTCCTGTCGGGCCATGCGCTCGAAGACTTTGAATGCCTGGAAGGGATCAAACCGAGCGCACCATGAAGCCACCGAGCTCTGCCTAGAGGGAGAAGGACGGCAGCTTTGTCACATACATGGGGCACATGTCACCGTGGCTCCCCATCCAGACTCCGTGTACCCCTGCCAAGCCCAAGGTGTTCCAGCCACCAGCCAAACCCAGCACTGATCGTTCTGATGGCCACATGTCCCCAGTAAGTGCCCTGATGTCTCTGGAGAAAGCCCAAATTCCTAGAGGATGCTTTGAAATCATTTTTCGGGATCATTCCCACAGCCAAACTTGCATCAGGCTCTGAGAGGGCTGGTTATTGCAGCCCTCCCTCCTTTCCGCGCCCTCCGGCACCGACGACAGAACCGTTTGCCAGCCAAAGCTACAACTGACCATCCAAGATGCAAACAGGACGAGACACCCCGGGATGCGGTCAGGGACAGCCCGCTCGGCTGCGAACAGATGGACTCGGAAGGATCTTTTACCAGCATGTGTGAGGGTGAGGAGTGACTTTAGAGGAGGGTCCGAACACAGATTGACTGGCTCAGGCAGCAAAAATGCATTTTGCCAGAGAAAAGCCAGTCCCAGCGGGCAAGAAGGTCGCTACCCATCTGGGCCCAGCCGAGGGGAAAGCGTTTTCTCCCAAAGGAGTCACAGGGAAAGACATCAGGACAAATCCCCGTGGCTCCCCCATGCCTGGATTTCAGGCCTTGGCCCTGAGCTTCGAAACCAGACTCAACCCCTCAGGCTCGGCCCGGCCGCGATGAAAATAACCCAGTGGCTGCTGCAGGGGCGGCAGCTGCTCTGGGAGCAGCGGGTGAAGCTGAGCTCGGTCTAAAGGGCAACAATCCCAACGGGAGAAGCAGAGGCCTCCAAGGCGGAGGTCACGGCTCGGCGTCACCTTACACCTGCACAGCAACCCCAGGCGACAGGGCTACCACGCGACGCGCGGAGCCTTCCCCAGCCCTCCGAAAACGCTGCTCCAAGGGGTGGAGCAGCGCAGGGTGGCACCTCGAGACCCTCGGGGGCCACGGCCAAAGCCCTGAGCCGGGAGAGGGGAAAAATCCCCCTGCGGAGGAGCCACGGGCCCCTGTGCCTGGAATGATGCCCCTGCTGCGGATCCTGGAGCCTGGAGGGGGGGAACAAGGGGCAGCCTCGAGCAGCCCCTCCCTTCAGAGGGCAGCATTGCGGCCTCCCTCCCACAACAGCCCCCCAAAACACGGGGGAAACACAGAGGAGGCCCAGGCTGCGGCCACCACAATGGGCGGGCGGCAAAGCCGGGGGACAGCCAGCCTGGCCACAGGGACAGGAGGGACCGGGCAGGAGAAGCCCCGAACCGACCCTGTCCCCCTCCGCCATCTCCCCCCCACACACACATTAAACCAACACGGGGCTCAAGCAGCGCCCGGGGCGGCGGTTTCGCCGCGGAAGCCGCCCGAGGAGGCGGCGCCGGTACCTGCAGCGCCATGGCCTGCGCGGCGCCGGGCGGGAAGCCCAGGCGGTCGCCGGGCCGCCGCAGCAGGCGGTAGAAGTCGGTCTTGCGGTAGAGGAAGCCGAAGAGCACGCGCAGGAACTCCTCCACGTTGCCGACGTGCTGCAGGATGCCGAGCAGCGCCTGGTCGTACATGTCGCTCAGCGCCGACGCGGCCTCCATGGCGGCCTCCGACCTCCCGCCCCGCCGCTGTCACGGCAACCGCGCCGCTTCCGGTCCGCCCCCCGACGGCGCCCCCCGCGCTTCCGCCCAGCGGCCCTCCCGGAATCTGTTTCCCCCCCTCCACACGCGCCGCTCCCTTCCGTCTCCCTCCCACCCCCGCCGCGCGCGGGAAGATTCCGAGGCAGCGAGTGCGGAGGCCGAGCTAGAGCGTCGCC
>VZSV01000298.1:43430-72220 GCA_013398735.1 Nothocercus julius
CGGCGCGTGTGTGTCTGTCGTGGGCTGTGCCCGACAGGTGTGCGCGTGCGTTTCTGTGGTGGGTTGTGCGTGACAGGGCGTGTGTTTCTGTGACTGTGTGTGTGTGCGTTTCCATGTCGGGTTGTGCGTGACAGGCTCTGTATGTGTGTTTCTGTGGTGGGTTGTGCGTGACAGGCTCTGTGTGTTTCTATGGTGGGTTGTGCGTGACAGGCGGTGTGTGCGACACGGTGCGTGTGTTTGTCATGGGCTGTGCCCGACATGTGTGTGTGTGTTTCTATAACAGGTTGTGCGTGACAGGCTCTGTATGTTTCTGTGATGGGTTGTGCGTGACGGTGTGTGTTTCTGTGACGCGGTGTGCGTGACAGTGTGTGTGTGACATGGTATGTGTGTGTTTCTATGAAGGGTGTGTGTGGTTCTGTGATGGGTTGTTTGTGACAGGGTGTGTGTTTCAGTGACAGTCTGTGTGTGTTTCTGTGACAGGTTGGTGTGTGATGGTACGTGTTTCTGTGACAGTGTCTGTGTGTTTCTGTGACAGGTTGTGTGTGACAGGGTGTTTCTGTGACTGTTTCTGTGTCGGGCTGTGCATGACAAGCATGAGGGACTGGCTGTGCGTGGCAGTTGTGTGACAGGATGTGTGCAACGGGTGTGAGAGACCAGGCGTTTGTGCGTGTGACAGGTGAGACCGGGTGTGTTTCTGTGCAGTGTGTACACGTGTGAAGGAGTGTGTGATGTGTGTACATGATGGGTGTGCGAGAGACAACATGTGTGCATGTGATGGGGGGTGCCTGGCAGGTGTGTGTGAGGGGCTGCAGGTATGATGGGGTGTGCGTGTGAAAGACTGTGACGGAGCGTGTGGGATTGCGCTTGTGACAGGGGCGTGTGTGTGGGACAGGGCGTGCATGATGGTTTTGTGTGTGACATAGGGTGTGTGTTTGACAGGGTGTGAGCTGTTAAAGGTGTGACGGGTGTATATGTAATGGCACATGTGACAGGCTGGATGAGTGGTGTGCAAGGATACGTGACAAGGGCTACAGTGCGTGTGAGGTTGTATGGGTGAGGGGTGTGACATGTACTATGTGACTGTGTGAGGGGCTGTGTGTGATGGGGAGGATGTGCGTGTGACAACCTCACACTGTGTGTGACTGAGAGACAGTATGTGAGACTGTCAGGTTGTATGCATGACTGACAACACGTGTGAGGGGCTGTGACAGTCTGAGGGGTTGCATATGTAATCTGTGAGTGACAGAGCCTGCGAGGGGTGTGCAACTATGTGTGAGAGACTGTGATGGCGATGGCAAGGTGTGTGCACACCACCAGTGTGTCTGACAGTGTGACTAAGAGGTGTTGCCTGTTGTCAAGCGTGTCCACGGCAGTACAAGGGAGAGGCTGTGGTGGCAGCGTGCCAGGGCACGAGGGCACACTCATGCGTACCCTCAACGGCGTGACTGTGCTTGCAGGACCCCCCTCGGCTGCTCGCTGGTGTGGGACAGGTTGTGCGCAGGCCTGTGCGCTTGTCACACACGCGTGCACACCCCGCCCCGGGGGTCGCGGCTGCACCACAGGAAGGAAACCGACAGGGAGGGCCCCTTGCGGACGTGATTCAGCCAGCGGAGCCGCCCCTCGGCCCTTCCGCTGCGCACCCCCCTGCCACCCGCAACAGGCAGAGCGGCACAGGGTGCCTCGTGCACCCCCCAACACACTCGTCCCCTCCTCCGAGCTGGGGAGCTTCCCTTTTTCTAAGCCAAACCCACAAGGAGGGCAGAGAGGAACAGGGGAACCACTGGTGTGACTCCCTACCCCGAGACCCTGGGAACACCAGCCCCCTTTGACCCCAAGGCAGCCGAACCCAACAACCCCCCAACGCCGTGGTGGAGGCTGCACAGCCTCCGGGCGCACAGGCGGCCCCCGGTGCCCCTTGCGGCCCAGGGCACCGGGGGGGAGGGACAAGGGACTCCAGGCGGTGCTTTAAGGTGACAAGGTCTGTAGTTAAGGACGGAGGCGGGAGGCGAGCGGGACAGCGAGCGAGCGAGGCGCGAGCATGCGGCGGCCGCGGCGCCTCAGGCCAGGCCCTTGAAGGCGTCCAGGTTGAAGGCGGTGTCGAGGAGCCGCTGCAGCTCCGTCAAGTGCGTCTTCTTGTTGCCAGTGGCGGGGGCGGCGGCGGGCTCTCGCCCCGCGTACCTGCGGCGGAGACGGGAACGGGGTCACGGCGACGGAGGGGCACAGGGAGGCGGCGGCGCCCGCCCCGCTTCCTTACCACACGGGCTTGGCGCGGTTGATGGTGGTGCGGAGCCGGGGCTTCACGTAGTCATAGTAGCCCTGGTTCTTGTGCTCCTCCTGGCACCACACCAGCTCCGCGTTGGGGTATTTCTGCGCTTCCTTCTGCAGGAGGTCGAAGGGGAACGGAGACAACTGCCGGACGGGACAGGCGGAGAGGCGTCAGATGCCGTACATCACAGTCGCCCGCACAGCACAGGCGGACACGCAGGACAACACAGCCCCGAGCGTGCCAGTATGGCCATCCCAGCAAGGGAGGCCGAGGACAAGCGCGTGGAAGCAGAGCTGCTCACCTGCTCCACACGGGTGATGGCCACATCAGCCTCCATCTGCCGGGCCTTGCGCTCCCGCGTCAGGTCGTAGTACACCTTGCCGGTGCAGAACAACACCCGCTTCACCTTGTCGGGGCTCTGCGCCGCAGGGCCGCTGTCGGGGATCACGCGGAGGAAGTTGGTGCCTGCCGAGAGACGAGACGTCACTGTTATGGTGGGGGGACTCCGAATCAATCGGCCTCAAGACTGTGGTGCGGTGGGAGCTGCTGTCACCCACGTGTGGCAACAACCAGGGAGGCACAACATGCCAGACCTGTTGAATCTTTCCTGACCCTGACCACTGCATGGAGAGACACAGTGGCCCCTGGGACAGCATGGAAATTCTGGGGCTGGCTGACACCACCGCAGAGAGCAGCACTCAGAGGAATCACGACCCTGGTGGGTTGTGACCCTGCGGTGACAACAGGGTGTAGGTCACTACCGGTGTCGACGAAAGAAGCTGGCTCAACCAGTAGTGAGAACGGAGAACATGGGTCAGGAATGCAGGGAGGAGCCAGCTCGGCTGCTTATCACAGCGGGCTGGAAAAGCAGCTCTGGATGCTGGGAAGAGCACGGCCACCTTCCCGGGACAGCAGCACGGCTGGGGCACGTGGGATGCAGCCCCGTGGAACCTGCTCCCCTTGGCATGGGACAAAATCCCTGGCGGCGCCGGTTCGATGCCGTGAGCACCCGCGTGGGGGTACCGAGCCCCGTGCGTGTCCCTGGAGGAAGCTGCAGGGCTGCGGGGTCCAGGCTGCAGCGCGAGGCCGCGGAGCCCTCGGCAGGACGCGAGGCCGCTGTGGCGTGAGGTGCAAGGTCCGGCGCACAGCCCGGCCGAGAGTGGCGAGCGGAGGCTGCTGCCAGAGGGACTTTATCCTGCCCTTCGCCCCGTGCGCTCCCTGTACCTGGCAGCATGTCGTCAAAGCTGGAGCGAGCTTCGGGGTGGCGCAGCAGCGACTTTGGAGTGAAGATTATGAGCTGCAGGGGGAGGAGAGGAGGCAAATGAGGCCACGAGCGGAGCCACGAAGGGCTTGCTCCTCGCTCGGCTGCTCTGCTGCAACCCGCGTCGGCACCCGCTCCCCACCTCTCCTGCTCTGCCGGTCTGCGCTTCTCCCCCCAGGGAAGAGGCTGCCAGAGAAGCTGCCTCCCCCGCACCGATGTGGCCGGAGCGCTGGGAGTCACAAGGCGGGCGGCCGGGCTGGGTTATTTATCAGTGTGTGCCGGCCCTGATGTCCCTGAGCTCCCTAGGGCGCGCAGAGACGCCAGCCCGGGAGAAGGGGCAGCAGGATGTCACGTACCCAGGCAACGAGGGGCCCTGGCTCCTCGCTGGCCCAGACACGTGCTCAGCACTCGCCCAGCCCCGGGGGCAGGGGCTGAGGTGCGGGGACGCAGGAGCAGACGGGCTGCTCCCTTTTCCCAAGGGCAGGGCTTTTTAAAGCCATGCCGGCAGTGATCCCAGAGGGCAGCACCTTTTTGCCCCCAGGGCCATTTCCCTGCCCTGCGCCCGTTTGCTCACAAGGCACAAGGACAGCCCCGTTCTAAATCCCGTCCCCGGGCTCTGCACAGATCCAGAGCATCCCGACATGGGCTAAAGGAAGCGGAATGGCAGAGGCAGTCTCGCCGGGAGCGGGGCCACCAGCACTGACCGGTTTGCGGAAGGGCAGGAGGATCTGGCGCCGCAAGACATGGAAGAAGTTGGCTGGAGTGGAGCAGTTCACGACGATCCAGTTGCAGTCGTACAGCTGGCGCACGTCAAAGTCGTCCAGTTTCTGCCTCGGCAAGCAGAGCACAGGGGCGTTTCGGGAGAGCCATGCAGCTCTTCGGCCTCGCAGCTCCACCACGCAGCCCTTCCTCCCCTCTCCAGCCAGTCCTGCTCCCCCTCAGAGCATCCCATGGAACTGGGAGAGGCCGCACAAGCAGCCACCACCACCTACCACACGACACCCACCCCGACCGAAGCGTGGTACAAAGGCAGCGTTGTTGTCCCCCCCGCTCCATCTCGAGGCCGGGATGGGCTCCCGGGCACAGCGAGCACTCAGGAGGGCCCCCCAAGGCCGGGCCGAGCTCAGCGCGGCCGCCACTCACGGGGAAGACGTCGGGATCGTCGTTGCACATCTGCAAGAACCGCTCGGGGCGGGCGGACGAGTGCTCGGGACCCTGCGGGGTGAGAGAGCGAGCGCTGCGCGGGGCGGGTGCGAGGCACCTAGGCCCCGCTTGCCCCGCCAGGGCTCGGTGCGAGCCCGCGGGCGCCGCGGCATCCTCACCATGCCCTCCATGCCGTGCGGGAGCAGCAGGACGATGCCGTTCTGCCGGACCCATTTGGCCTGCCCGGGGCAGATGAACTGGTCGATGATGCACTGGGCAGTGTTGTGGAAGTCCCCGAACTGGGCCTCCCAGAGCACCAGGGCGTTGGGGCTGGCCATGGCGAAGCCCAGCTCGAACCCTGCGGGACGGCGGAGGAGGAGGAGGAGGAGAAGGAGGGGGAAGGTTACGTCCCCGGAGCGCAGCCGCGGTCACTGCCGCCGGCCAGCGTGCGCCTCCGCACTCACCGAGGACCCCGTATTCCGAGAGGGAGCTGTTGCACACCGTGTAAGGAGCCTGGTTGGGCCACAGGTGGTTCATGGGGATGCAGGTCCTCTTGTCCACGTTCTGGTCGTGCAGGACGTGGTGGCGGTGGCTGGAAGAGGGGAAAACCTCTCAGCGGCTACTGTCATTCACGCTTCATCCCCGACACTTTCCTCTTCCCACCTCATGGCACCGAACTCCTCTTGCCAGAGGAAAACCGCAGCCCAGCGTGCCAAAAAACCCAGAGCGAAGGCCGAAGGGGGCTGGACACGGGGCTTTACCTGAACGTGCCTCTCTCGACGTCCTGGCCGCTCAGGCGGATGTGGATGCCCTCTTTGAGCAGGGAGCCGAACGCCATGTACTCCGCCAGGGCCCAGTCCACAGTCCTGTTCTTCACCATCTCCCCGCGGGTTTTTAGAATCCGACTCAAACCTGCCAGCCAGAAGACGGTTCCTTAAGCCCACGTGTCTGTCCCACGCGCTTGGCCTGCCCGCAGGCCTTGGGGCAGAGGATCCACCTCTGCTCAAGGGTGGAAGCAGGGACCAGGAACCAGCACTGCAGGGAGGATCAGCTCCAAAAAAAGAGCCGTTCCTCGCTGCCTTTCCCCTGCGGAGAACTGTAACAGGTCCCTGCTTGCCCAGCTGCCTTCCAGCCTTCTCTTGCATCTTCTCCTCTAAGCAAGAGGCTCTTTGGGACAAGCCCACAGTCTGGAATAGCTTCGACAACCTCCTACCTCCGTGGATAGTGAAATCCTCCACCGGCACCGAGCTGGCCACTTGACCTATATGCGTCAAGTCTTCCTCGTTCAGACCAGTGGAGGGGCAGGTCATGCTCCGGGGCTGGCCGTCCAGCGTGAAGAAACCTGCATGGGGGAACAGCAGCGCCTCGCAACGTCCCAAAGGCCACGCTGGGCTCGACGCGAAGAGCTCCAGAGCGTGCGTGCACTAAGAAACAGCTGCCACGGCACCAGGAGTCCCACCGGGCTCCGGAGCAGCCGGGCTGTCCCCTAGGTACCTCCAGAGAGTTGCTGGCAACTCACCGGGCCAGGGGGAGTCCAGCCAGTGCTTGATGTGCAAGATCTTTTCGTCCTTGGACCTGGCGTGGGCCTCCTCACAGATCTTGTCGTATTTGGCGATCTCCTCCTGCGGGGCCGGGCGAGGAGGTGACGCGGCCATTGTGCAGAGGCGCCGAGCGCGGGGGCCTCACGGCGAGCGGCCCGCAGGGCACAGCCGGCACCTCCGGCCCTCCGCAGAGCCTCCCGCCCAGCTGCAGAAGCTCCCCCTTCCCCATGGGATGTCCCTGCTGCTGCTGTAGGAACCGCCTTCAGCTTGAGAGACACCAGCACGCAGGGACGGCGGTGTGAGCGGGGCCCCGATGGAGCCGCTGCGGCTCTTGACACGCAGGAATCAGCGGCCAGGACGTGCCCCAGACGCCAGGGCCGCCGGCGAGCCAGAGCGCCCGGAACGCTGCCCAAAGCGCCTCTCTCGCGGCTCGCAGCCAGGCGGCCCTCCAGCTGCGCGGCCTGTGCCGGGCGATCCCAGAGCTCCTCATTCCTGCGCCGCCCGCAGCCGGCACAGGCCGAGCACCGGCCTCTGCTCCCGAGCCAGGCGCTGCCGCAGTCTCCAGCGCTGGCCCAGCTGCCACCGTTAGATGACAGGCGCAAGCAGGAACAGGGCCCGGGTGTCTTTGCAGCAGGGGCTGACCCAAACAAGGGGGGGTTAAGCATTTTCAGTGCCCCTGGCTTAGCACAGCAACAGCCCCTCTCCCCGTGCCCCTCTTTCGCCCTGTAAGAAGCTACAGCCTGAACCAAGAAATGTGTCCGCTGCAACCACGCGGACCCCGCATCGCCTGGGCCCTCCTTCCCCACTGCTCGACCCTCGCTCGGCACCCAGTTCTCGGTGCAGTTTCTCCTCCCAAGTCCCAAGCGACGGTACCTCGTACTCCGGCTGATTTACCACCCCCTGCGAAATTAACAGCTCCGCGTATTTCTGCAGCACCGGCTTCTGCTTCCGGATCTGCTTGTACATCAGGGGCTGCGTGAACATGGGCTCGTCCATCTCGTTGTGACCATTGCGCCTGTAACAAACCTACCGGGAAGGGAAAGGGCCTTTGAGGGCAGCCGTGGCGCAGGAAGGGGGCAGAGTTACCTGGGGGCCTCCATGCTACCAAGAAAGTCCAAATCAGCCCAGGAAGGACCCAGTTCTGCCCTTCTTCACATGGGAGGAGGCTCCAGGAGAGTCAACCGAGAGACAACTCCTCTCCAAGTGCTGTTATGTTCTTGTTACCTTCCTTTTATCTCATCTCCCTCCCTCCCCTCAAAAAAAAGCAGGTACGAAGGCTGCATAAGCCCTAAAAAGACCTCTCAGCTTCCAGAAAACCCATCCCGGGAGATATTTAGGGACTATCCCAGGAACCCACAGTGGAGCCACGACTTCCTAACCGGACCTCGCGCCTCACCCCTTACCAAATCCACCACCACGTCCTTATGGAAGGTGCTGCGCCATTCTGCCGCCACGTTGCACACGTACACCACGGCCTCGGGGTCGTCCGCGTTGACGTGGAAAATGGGCGCGTTGACCACGCGGGCCACGTCCGTGGGGTACGGAGAGGAGCGGGCCATGCGCGGGTCCGTGGTGAACCCGATCTGCAGTGGGCGAGGGGAGGCCAGAGGCAGCAGAGCCGCCCGGATCCGCAACGCAGCGACGAGTTGCGAGGCAGGGTGGCTCAGCACGAGGCTGGCAGCGCGCGGGCACCCAGCGGAGAGGGGCACCCGGTGCCCAGGAGCCGGTCGCAGCGACACGGCTCTGGTTTGCGCGGGGCCGAAGCGCCGCGCACCGATTTGGTCCTACCTGGTTGTTCACTACGACGTGGACGGTGCCGTGGGTGGTGTAGGAGGGCAGGTCGCTCAGGTGGAACGTCTCGTACACGATGCCCTGGCCCGCGAACGCCGCGTCCCCGTGCAGGAGGATGGACATCACCTGCGCGGCAAATATCCCCTGGGCAATGCGAGCGACGGGCTCTGCGCGGCCAGAGGGGCCCTAGGCAGGGTCAGCGGCCAGGAAAAGGCTCTGCCGAGGCACGAGCCCCTTCTCCAAGAGCCTTCGGCCTCCCAGAAAGGGCACTGAGCAGCTCGTGAAGGTGTCCAAGCATTTCCCAAGGGATGACGATGGAGCCACGGCTGGTGGCTACTACTGTTCAGGGGGAAAAAGCCAGACCAATGGCTATCCCACCTCAACACCCCTGGAGTGGGGAGGCTGGGGCATCGAGGGCAGCTCCGCTGAGCCGCGGGATGCACCATTTCAGCGGCTGCTAGCTGGAGATCAGCACGGAGCAGCTGGAATTCACGCAGGCGATCCCAGCCCCAAATCCCCACGCTTGGGAACAAGGTCGTCTTCCGAGTGGGGAAGTCCAGAAAAATGCATTTTTCTTGCCCAAGGAGACAGAGGACATTTTGGCAGGAGATTTTGTATTCCCTGCGGAGCCCGGGCAGGGCTGGTGCAGGGAGCACGCTACGGCTTGAGTTGCATATTTTGATATTTTACCCAGGGGCTGGCTGAGGACGCTGCCTGTCAGCTGAGGACAGAGTTTGTCTATATTTATACGCAGCCCTTGGAGTGTGGGAGGAAGGGAAGTACTTTTGATCTCACCCTTCCACTTCTCCTGGAGTGCTGGAGACAGGTTTGCACCAAACCAGACAGCGAGACCGTTCGCAGATCAATCCCCCCACAGCCTGTTCCCAGGCTGCTTTCACATCTGGGCAGGTGCAATATAGACCATATAGATAGTGTCCCATAGGCAGCTATGCTCCCTGAAGGTGGGTTCTCCTCCCAGCGCTACCTTCTCCAACCTGGAGACTGGTTTTATACCTGCTCGAGTTTGGATTCTGCAGCTCGAGGTTCCTACACCTGAGGCCTCCGAGCCGGGATGCTCAGGCCAGCTTTCAGAAGTGGGAAGACCCCTCCTTTCCCTGCCTTCCAACTACACATTGTAGCTTCTGCTTCTCTCATTGCCTCTGGAATGCAAACTGCTCACCCAGAGACCGAGGAAGCAGGAGTGGGAGCCCAGGAGCGGTCGAGCTCCTACCCAATGATCACCAAAGATGATGGGGAAAGCCGAGAGGAGCAAAGCCAAGGGGACAGGAGAGGTGATGGCAGGGAAAGGGGCACAAGCAGCAACCGAAGTGCCTTGGGCTTCACTGCCCGGTTTTGCTCTCCAAAGTGATCCATCTGCCTGTATCCCACCATCTCCATCCACTCTTGGCCACTTCACTGTGAAGGACAGGAGGTTTCGGCACCACTTACCTTCTTCCCTTCAGTGTCCCCGCAATAAAACTGCTCTGCTTTAGTCTTGCCCTGAACCACTGGATCAGCCGCCTCCAAGTGAGAGGGATTTGCCACCAAGGAGAGAGTGATGTTCCTGTCGGTGACGCGGTTAATCCTCCGGTGGTACATTCCCAAGTGGTACTTCACGTCACCGGAGCCCTGAGAGGGAGAGGACAGTCACCTCCGGTCACCAAAACCAGGCACTCGAGCTGGTTTTGATGCAGGGAAGGAGATCCCGTTGCCGCTGGCAACACGGCAGGGACTGTGGGGACTGCAAAAAGGGGGAATTTTCCTGCCAGGGCAGCAGTTGGCAGACGCTCCAGGGAACCTCGCCTGCCATCAGGCCAGCAATTCCGAGATATCCGAAGCCCGGGCAGAACGCAAAAGAGCTGCCCTCATTCCCATCAATGCAAAAAGAGACTTTTTCAGGTGCTAAGAAACCTCAGAAATGAGCACCAAGCCCATGTACACAAGATCCTGGGTGCCAGGGAAGAGGCAAGCGCAGTGGGTTTGGGGAAGACCCTGGAAAACAGAGCTGGAGAAAGGCTGTTCCCACCAAAGCCTGAGAGTCGGTACCTCTGGAGAGGCTCTAAACCCGCTGTGCAGGTACTCACAAAGCTGCTCCGAGGGCACACGCCAACCTCCACCCCGACCCACCCCGGAGCTGCCGGAGAGGGATTCCTGGCCCTCCCCTCTGGAGGATTCCAGGCCGGATGGAGCCGAAGCCAAGAGCTCTCCTTGGCCTGTGCCATCACTCGCTGCAGGTGCCCAGATGGAGCAAGTTCCACAGGGAAGAGCCTCTCCGTGGGCAGCTCCGGGCTGGCTTCTCCTCACCTTTTTATTTACTCCAAGGCTGCTTTACACCCCCCAGCCCCTGCCACAGCGATCCTCAAGGAGAGGCCAGGGTCCTGGGATGGGCAAGGAGAGCCTTGCAGTCCCTGTCGGGGGCATCCACGCAGGTCCCTAGACACCTTGGGGACGTGACGGAGAAACCCTGGCGATGCCAACGTCACCCCGTGCCTGGAGGGAGCTCTAATCCCGCTCCCGCTGCACGTCGCCCACGCGCAGCGCCCGCCCGGAGGCGACGGCGCGTTGCAGCAAATCGCTACGGACGCGGAACGCAGGGAAGGCCTCACCTCATCAGCAGCCTCCAGCTTGGAGTCGAACTGACAGAAGATCTGCTCCAGCTCCTTCCTGATCACGTTGGCGAGAACGTTCAGACGCCCTCTGGGAAAGCAGAGCCGCCGTCAGCAGCAAGCGGAGGCTGCCCGGCCTCGAGAGCTCGAGCAGAGACCGGCATCCCCCTCCCCGCACGGAGCCGGAGGGACGATCCCGCCTTTCCCGAGTGGCTCGGGTTGGCCGGAGAGGACAGGCAGGAGAGGCTCGGGAGCTCTGCACAAGAGGTCTCTTGGCAAATCTGGAGACTAAAACCCCCTCAGCATGAGGATGGACAGGCCACCCCTGCATTCCGACAACTTCCATGGGACAGTTGAAGCTCTTGGCTTCAAACTGCCATGAAATCAAGCCACAAACTTAACGGCCGCCCTGGAGCCAGCCAGCAAAGGCAAGATTAACGGAGCTGCAGCCCCCAAGCTGAGCAGATGGATAACGCTTAACCACGACCCGAGGTAGCTGGTGGCAGAAGCCAGTTTTGCCCTGTGAAGCTGGACCCTGCTCCTCTGCACCCCAAACACCGCCATGAACGCCCCGAATTACCTGTGGGGCATCCCCATGATAACATAATCCACTCCCTTCTCACTCGACTTGTCAATGATGGTCTTCAAGGCCGGGATGAGCACCTCGCAGCCTTCCAGGCCGAAGCGCTTCTCCGAGGACCACTTCCGATGGAGGAACTCCTCAAACCTGCGAGGCCAAAGGCGCGTCATTCCCCGCGCTCCGGCGGAGACGGCCCCCTCACCCCGCGGCCCCTCTGCTGCTCCCCCAGCCCGCGCTGCGCTCCAGCCTGCCGAACAACATCTTATTTTTAGAGCTTTTTCCGCCAGGATCATCTGCGCTTCTGGGCTCGCTGCCAACGCGCTGGCTGCACCTGAGCGAGCGCCGGCAGCCCGAGTGCGTCACCCTGACGGAGGGCCCTGCTGATTGACTCGGCCCCGGCGAGACCGCCACCGATGACGCGAGGACGTGACTCAGGTGGCGGCTGCCGGCAGCAGGGAGCAAAAAAAAAACCCTCGCGGTAAGGGGGGGCGAAGCGGAGAACGGTGGAAAATGCGGCGGATTTGGCTTGTGGCCGGGTACCTGGTAGAGCGGACGAGCCTGGCCAGCAGCGTGCGCTTCTCCTCATTGGTGAACTGCATGATTCCTGGAGTCTCGAACTTCTGCCGGATCCACTGGCACTGCTCTAGGTCGTTGATGAACATGAACTCCACGCCGATGTGCTGGCAATAGGCCATCTGCGCCGGGAAAGAGGGAGGGAAGGGCCGGGAAAGCACCGCAGGATGCACGCCGCCTCCTCATCTCCCTCGGAGCACGCGCGGTGCCAGCGGGGATGTAAATCTGCCCCACGCCGCTGGCTGAGTGGGCGAGGGCAGCCCAGGCCAGCCCTGGGAGCAGCGGCAGGGAGGTGTTTTGGGCACCCACATGTGCTTGGAGCTGCTCTTCCTAGCACTGCCAGGTGGTTTCAGGGGCAGGGGACCCTCCAGGCTGCCGTGGGGCACTCGGGGCGGTCCCGGCGACTCACACGGACCCTGGGAATGGGCACTGCTCTAGTAGAAAACCCAGTTCATTCCCTTTCCTTAGGGACTCCAGATGATCCTTGAATCCCTTCCAGGCGGGATTTTCACAGCGGTCACTGCTGTGCCCAGGTTCCCAAAACCCAGCAAGCGATTACGCTTGGACTCACTCATCCTGAACATCTTTTCCACCCGTAATGATGCTACGCTCCAGCATTTCCTCAAATTTTGACCCAATTTTGAGGTGATTGCTCCACTGGCGCCAGCCCAGATTGCAGCCACCTTTCCTTTCACTCCTCACCTCCAGCCGCCGGATGATTTCCCGGAGCGGGAGAGCCGACTCGTTGCCTCCGATGAACGTGGTGGTGGGCAAGTGGAAGACCTTGTCGAGGTCGGATTCGTCCAGCCCATAAAAGCCTGCGGGATTTTCATGGGTGGGACAAGCGAAAAGCAAGAGAGCAGGGAAGGATGGGGACAGGATGTTGGACACAGTCGCGTGGGAGCCGGGTACGTTTGGGAGAGGTGGGGAGGGAACAAAAAAAATAACAGAAAGCAGCAAAAATAAATAAATAAATAAGGATAAAGGAGGTTTGTATGGGTAAAAATAAATAAATAAATAAATAAATAAAAAGCAGCAATGAAATGGCAGATGTCAAGCCCAAGCGCAACGGGGTTATTGTGCAAAGTAACACGGGCAATGCAAGGACACAAAACACAAAGCAATATGTAGGCATGTAAATTGGGAATTAAAATCCAGGGTCGGAATCGGGAAGTTTGTAGCCCCCATAGATTAAAAAAAAAAAAAAAAAGGAATAAATAAAATGTTTCAAGGAGAGGAAATGGAATAGTGGGATTGAGAGGTGCCATGGAGAAGGACAGAGGTTTTGCCGCGCCCGGAATTACAAATGGAGGAGTCAGAGCATGGAGATGGTTACAACAGTCCAACCGAAAGGAAAGGGGAGAGAAAAAAGGAGGGAAGCGAAACAGAGAGAAACGGCATCGGTTTCGGCGGCAGACTCTCCTGAATAGCTCAGCCCGGGGAGCTGGCCCTGCCGAAGGGGCTCCTTCCCACTCCCGAAACTCTTCCTCGCGGAGAGCTCCGCTCTTTGTGTTTTTGCCTGGTTTTAGTCCATTTTTCCCGCTCGATCCAAACATGCTGCCCGGATCGGCCTCTGGATCCGGCCGGAGCACGATTCCCGCCAGAGGCGCAGCCCCACGATGGGAACCGCATTCCCAAATCACATCCGAGCGGGATCGCCTCCTTCGCGGCTCTCTGCTATGAAAGCAGCCGCCTCTTCCTGCCCCAGGATTCCATTTTGGGAGTAGTGTGAGTCCACTTGGTGGGTTTTTTGTTTGTTTGTTTAAAAACAATTAAATGCTCCAGCAAGCTGCATTTTGCACCTACTTACAGCATCCTCGTGACCGAGAGGGATCCGACCTGTTTTCGGAGAGCACCAAGAACAGGGCAGCAGCTTCACCCAAAAAACAACAGGGAGCTGCTGTCCAAGCTCGGGTTTGTCTGTAGGGAAGCCCCGAAAGGGGAGGGAGAGGAATAAACTCCCTAAATTCCTGAAGCAAAGCAGAAGCAGAGCTGGAAAGGGGATATGGAGGGGCTTGGGGGAAGATCTGGACCTCTCTGTTTCTGCTTTGCTGCGACCCACGTTTGGGCACTGCTGAATTTAGAGGCAGCGAGGACAGCGATGCAGCCGGTGGAGGGCTGGGGATCAGCTGCAAAGTCATCGCCGGGGTAAAACAGGGACCAGCCAAAAGTTTTAACCAGCGAACGTGGCTCAGCTGACCAAAAGGAAGCGGAAAACTTGGTTTTACAAAGGGAATAACTTTTGGTTCCGGGCTGTTAGAAAAGGGGGGTTTTGTTCTGAGCAGGCGTGAACCTACGGCAGGGAGGTTGAGGCCTCGTAGCAGAGCTGGGCACGCAGCGGCGCCGGGCTCCGGCGCGGGCGTCTCCGCGGGGCAAAGCCACTCGCCAAGCGGCAGCTCGAGACACACTCAAGGCGGTACCAAACCGGAGACGGGCAGGGGGTGACACAGGAGGACGGGGTGGCTTTACCGGCTCGGTTCATGCCCGGAATAACCTATTCAAAGAGAGTCCTGCACTCCAGAGGGTTAAAGGCTCGTGATTTGCCTACCTCCTACTGTTAACACTCGCAGCCGCTCCTTGAACACTGCAAGATCTGGAGTGGCCAGGGAGGGGGGGCAGAAGGGAGAAGATAGAGAGACGCAGTCAAAGTTAGCGAAAAAAGGAAAATCAAGGAAAAAAAAAAAAAACACCCTAGAACTGTGAAAACTAGTCATGGAAAGCACAAGTTTAAAAATACACAGTCGAAAAAAAATACAGTCGAAAACCCACCAGCGACAAAAAGGGGGGTGGAATGGAGGATGACTACAGGCTATATGGCAAAGGAAATCCTGGTGGGAAAGGCCCGGGAAGGAGGGAAGAGCCCCGGGAGGGAAGGGGAGGCATCAGACACTGGGGAGCAATTGGGCTGCATGGTTTGAGATCTCCTCTGCGGCGTGGGCTGGCACGATCCCGGCACAGCGCTGGATCCATCCGGGATGTCCCCGGCGCTCCGAGCTGGCCCAAAGGGGCTTGCTTTCCCGGGTCCTTTCCAAGGTGACCCCGAAAAGAGGAGGAACGCCGTGCTCCAAAGGAAAGGGGACCACACAGCGGGATATTAGTGCTCTCCACATGCGGGTTGAACCGGGTAATGAGGAAGAGGGACAGCGAGGCCGAGGAGCGGCCCGAGTGCCTCAATCTCGCCCGCGTTTTGGGGGAAAACCCCTCTGCTTTTGAACAGCGGAGAGAGATGGAGCTGGGAGCCTTTTGCACCGTGGCAAGAGGTGGAAGGGGAGCGCATGGCTCCGGTAAATCCGTGCCCGTCCGCTCCTTCCTCTCCCAGGACTGGCGTGCACCCGGATACAGGGACATGATGCTGCAGTCGGGTCTGTGCCAAGAGGTTTTCGGCTACATGGAGACAGACAGACACAAACCAGGCAAAAACCTGGATCTTGGAAGGCCAAGGTAGGTGTTCCCGTAGCCACTCATGTTTTTACATCACTTACCAGGCTGGATCGGTAAAAGATGGGGAAAAGATGGATGTGACTCTCCAGGTCACCCCTGGGGCACAGGGCTTGTCCCCACCTTCCCCCAGGGAGCCTTTCTCCCCCTTGCAGCTTTTTGCAAAGGCCACCTATTTAATCCAACCCAAAATGCTTGCAAAAGAGACAAAAGCGAGCGGCTAAACAAGCAACAGAGGAGCAAGATCCTGTTTTGGAGCCTGGCCATGCAAGCCCTCAATGGGCTGCCCGCGAGCAGCACCACAAAAGGTGACCTTTAAGTATCTCGCTGCACACAAATAGGAAACCTGATTGTTTCCCAGGACAAGTTTCAAGAGTTATTAACCACCCTGTGAATTAGCCACAGCCCAGGTGTTAAGAAACACTCTTTCAAAGCCAAAAGCCAGCAGGACTTGCTTAGGAATTGCCTTTCTCTACAACAAGCTGGTCAGTGCCCGCGGATCCTGGGTGGCACCTGGGACATTTGGACTCTTCCTGCCATCAGGAAGCCTGCAAAGGTGGAAAACTCTACTCAAGGAAGAAGAGCTCTGCACATGGTTTGTTTTTTGGCTCTGAATTGATGGGTTGCAAAGCCTGGACGGAGATAGCTGGCTATGGCCACCTGCTTTTTTTTTTTTTTTTTTAAGACCTATCAGAGGAGTTTTCCATCTGGGACTACTGATGCAAGAGGAAAACCCATTAAACAATCAACAACACCTGCAGCAAGGCAAAAATATGACCCTCCCTTCGTGGGATAGATCCAGTTGAACCTGCGGTCCCACCAGCAGAAGGGCTACAACTCCAGGCCCAGCTCATACTAGGATCAGAGCATCTTCCGCTGATTTCCCAGTTCCTAGGATTTCATGGATTCCTGGTAATTAAGTCAACCAAGAATTGCAATGTCAGATACCTTGGGTTAAAGAAAAAGGACACAAAGAAATAGAAATTAAATTCTAGAGCAGGGCCCATCCAGCTCGGGCACCAACTGAGCATCAGCGATGCTGAAGCAGGACGAGCACCGTGGGCTGTGCGTGAAGCCAGGAGGCTCTTGGAGGCTACAAACCCTCCCAAACCCAACCTGGAGGAGCCCGCCAGCTCCCGAGACCCGGACCAGGGCTTCTGCCTCAAGAAAAGCAGCTCAAAAAGCCCAAATTTGGGGATTGAGCCATTTCCCCCACTATCCAACAAGCTGGGGCAGCAAGAAGTTATTATTCCTACTCCATTGCTCCCAGCACAGGAAATCCAGGAAGAAACCTGCATTCAAAAAACACTTCTGCTATAAACGGACTGTCCCACCAGCAACAAAACTACATCCCCAGCCTCAGCGAGAGGGATTTTGGGGACTAAAATGCTCTCTGGTTGCATTCCCTGTCCTTGGGCCCGCAGCAGTGCTGCTCTCCCAGCGAGCTCCGGCGCTCCAGCCGGGAGAACCGAGTTGACTTGGGCCGAGGACTCTTCCCACCCCAGATGGTCCCTGGTGTCCCCGTGCCGGTGGCCGGCCAGGTCATCAAGTCCATTTACATGCCCCATATATTCTGAGGGGCTGCTGCGGTTGTGCGCGGTTAGTAGTGAGGACGGTTGCTCTACGCTACGTTAGAAGCGTGCCCGGAAGAGCGCGCGCGGGACAAGGGGTGACAACCCTCGGAAAGCATCCGCAAGGGGACGGAGCTCGGCCACCGTGGCCGGGCCCGGAGAAAGGCAGCGGGCTGCGGGGATGGAAACTCCAGCGTGTTTGGAAGTGCCCAGCTGAAGCGCTTCTGGATTAGGATGTTCAACCCTCGGGCATCACACGCATCTCCCGCGCAACGTCCATGCGTCTCTCGTCCTCACGAGCCGGGAGTTCCACCGCTCTGCTCGTGCCGGGAATGCACCCCCAAGCTTCCTTGGCATGATCACTTGGGAAAAAAGGAGGTGGGGAGGGATCGGGAGATCCCGCGGCAAGCTGGGAGAAGGGCGGCCGTGCCGATGGGGAAGAGCTCGCGCTCTCACCGATGCCAAACCGCTCGGACGAGCGGCGCCGGTTGCGAGGGCGACATTTTAGCCCCGGGTGACAAGGCAGGACTGGAACAGTCGGATTGTTGCCATGATCCACCTTTGCCGGGACAGCCAGAGGGGGGCAGAACTGCTCCACGGCTGCTGGGCACGTTGGAGCGGGCGCTCGGAGCCCAAATTTGGAGTGATCATTCCGAAGGAAACTTAAGACCTTTCCCCCCCCCGGACTGAAGCGCTCTACCTACAAAGCCGTGAAAGAGAGAGGAGCTCAAGCAATGCAGCACTATCTGCTCTCGAAGCCCTCACCCAGTTTGTCTGTGGATGAGATAATATCGGCCGGAACGGACGAGTCCAGATCTGCATCCAAGATGCCCAGTGGGTCGAGTTGTGCTACATGATGCCCTCGAATCTATGAAATGGGCCGGGAATGGACGGGAGGTGCCGAAAAAATAAAAGGGGGGGGAGAAAAAGAAAAGAGGGGAGGGGTAAAAAATTAAATTACATTAGAATTAATTTGCAGAGTAATTCTCACCGACGTTTGGAGAAACAGTTACTGGCGCATCATCAAAATTTACACAACTAATGCCGAGAGGATCAAGTTTTGCAATGTGATGACCCCTGACCTGAAAGCAATAACACAGATGAGTTATTAAAACAAGTTAATTGAAGAGATGTTCATAAAGGAAAAAAAAGAAAAAGAACAGGCAAACAGCCATGAACATTTTCCCTCCTTCTCAGCACTGGACAGATCTGGTCCTCCTCGGTAACTCCACACACTGTGGCTTGGTGTACACAAAGTCCCACCAGCACCAGCAGTAATTCCAGGATCCAGTAATTCCAGGAGATGGATGTTTTCTAGCTCCCCTCTTTGCTTTCTTCTCAACCACCCCTGCAACTTCTGAGTCAGGAACTTTTGACTTTCAATGCCCAATACTCCCCTCCAAGCGGGAATCCGTGTCTTACGTTACGGAGCAGAAACCCTTTGAGTTTCTAGATCGCCCTGTCGCGACGTGGGCGCACAGGGACATCCCCGAAGCGACGCAGGAATGCGGAAACAGTCTTTTCCCATGGGGAGCCGCGTTTCTCATGGAAGCAGACGCGGAATGTGCCGGGAGCCGGCGGGGTGGCGCGACCCGCTCCGTTATGGTGGCACAAAGGCAGCTTGTGTTCCCCGACCCCAAACAAGTCATTATTTAAAAGGCCACTGTGAATTGGGCACATGACAGTGGCTACAATGAAGCCGCAAACTCCCGCTGGGGCCACCAAGCAGCGCAGGGAGCAGCGCTCACCTATAATTAGCGCTCAGCCCAATTTAAGAAATTAGTTGCCTGGTCTTTTAAATAGGTTACACATCCCAGGCAGGGCTTCTTACCTTCGTTTTCTCTCATACCTCCGCGCTCTATGCTGAGCTTCCCTGCCCGCATCCCACGGGCAGGGTATCCACACACGGTTATTCCGCTGTAGCTACAGCAATGGCAGGACTGGATTTCTCGATACGGCCGCGGGCGGGAGCGAGCACCTCCCGCCGCCGCCGCCGCTCCAGAAGCGACGGGAATGCAGAGCAGGTTGCAGATTTTGCATTGAAACGCAATGTGGAGTCGCTGCCTTTCCCACTGCTGCCTTTATAGCGTTAACCTCTCGCCTAATGCAGGGGATTTTTTCCCCAGGGCCCGAGCAGGCTCCTGATCTGCAGTTGGGGCTTCTTTGCAGGAAGACGGCAGCACGAGGGCCCTTTCCCAGCCAGTAAATCACAAGGAAATGTTTCCTGAGCTTTCCTTTTAGGACATCAGAAGTTGTACCGAAAGCACATTTGAAATACAGGAAACAGGATCCCCGTTCCCCAGCAGTTGAGCCAGGCAGGAAATAGAAAACAATAACCAGCTCCACAGGAGCTTAGCACGAGAGAGGGCCTCGTTTCCCAAAGCCAAACGATTTGGGGATGGGAAAAGTTCTCCAATCTCTGCAGTCCCAGCCAACTGGGCTGTGATAATTGCTCCATCTGGCTGACAATAGCTTTAATCTTCCTATTGTCCCGCCAGCATCAGCTGATGCATCGCTCCAGCAGGTCAGCAACTGCCCTTAAAAATAAAGCGGAACCAACAAGCCAGGCGTGCTCAGCCTGCATAGTTTCCAGGCCAAAGAGATGCAGTGAATGCACTAAATGGAGGGTGTTTTTAGAGCTGTACCGAGCAGGGCATCAGGAGAGCTGCAGCTGTATCCCCCTCGGGAGAGCTGCAGCGTTTCCTTACCTGATATGCCCTGATGAGGGATTGCACGGCGAGATGGTCTTCCACCAGCTTGTCCACGTTGGGCTGTGCTTGAACCAGGAACTGGGCTTGGGACAGTGCAGAGAGGCTGGTGCTCAGGGGAGGGGGGCTTTGGTACGCAGTGCCTGGCGCGGCTCCAGCATTGGCGTTGCGAAAGAAGATGTCCCATGACTAGGAAAAGGAGAAAAAGAGGGGCTGCGTTACAGGCGGCACAAACAGCATCTCCTCGGCCCTGGGAAACGGCTGGAGAAGACAGCTCTGCTCCAAGGCCTTCGGGTTTCATCTGAAAGACAAGCAAAAACCGAGACGGGAGGTGGGATTTGGACAGGAAAGGAGTGAAGGCTCTTGCACCATTTTGGCGTCAAGGTTCTTCCCTTCTCCATCCATCCTGACCATTTCTTTGGACAAGCAGGCAGAGGCAGAACCCAGCAAGGAGCTGACCCTTCTCCTTGCCCGACTAAGCCCAACAAAACCATACATCATTTTTGGCCAAGCAAAGGGATGGCTTCACTAAGGCGCTGTTATTTATAAACGGTTTTAGGACTGGGAGCTGGTTCTTGTCCATAGTAGAGAACAACTCCATTTCCCTCCTTTCCCATGGCTTCACGGATCAGCATGTTCTCCTCCCACCAGGCTCAGGAGAGAACTTGTTTTGCAGGAGAAAAGCTGGGAGAACAGGGCGCCAAAACCACCCTCGCCTCCAAAACCAGGTCAGAGCCGGCCGCGGAGGCGACGGGACAGGGATCCTCCCAGGAGCACATCCGGCCCCAGGAGCTGGGAAAGAGGATGTTGAAGGAGCGCTCAGCTGCCATGAGCAGCGGGAGGACAAAATAATTCTGCTGAGCACAGGATTTTAGGGGAGTTTCTTAATCACCACCACCAAAAAACCTCCCAGAGTTTCCCAGCGGTTTTCTGTTTGCTGGTTTGAGCAGCTGGTGCCCATGTAAAACAAAAAAAAGGCTGAGAAAGGAAGTCCTGGATATGGAAAGAGCAGAAGCAGCATTTGGAACCTCCACAGAACGAGGCATGGCTGAGCAAAGGGAACGGGAGCAGATATTTCAGCAAATCCATTGCCAGATGGGGACGTCGTAGCCGGAGACTCCAAAGGGAGACGCTGGCAACTTGGCAGCCGATCCCATTGCCCGCAGCAGAGTTGCCCTGTTTTCCCTGCGGAGCACAGGGCAAGACACCATTTATTCCAGGCACGCTCTCGGCCTTTCCCCCGCTCTCTGCCTGGCAATTTCCTGCATGCCAATGAATAATATCCAAGGACAAAAGTGACCTGGAGCAACTCTGCCACGGAGCCACGTGTCTGCACAGAGCGGAGCCACCAGCACAAGTAAAAGAAGGGAATTTTGTTTTGCTGCCGTTCCACACCGGAGGGATCCCCTTCCCGTCCCCAGCAGTGGGCAAACGGGCCAGGTTTGTCCAAGGGTCCTCGCGGTGGTGAAGCGGAGCCTCCGCTTTTCCGGCCACCGCGGCGTTCAATCCACACTCCAGCATGCGACTGCGCGAGGTGGTGAAGTTCGGAAGCGAGTCGTATGGAAGGAACACAAAAATCTGGGAAAGATGGAGCCACCAAAGCACTAAAAGCCTCGTCTGTATCTCAAGGAGTCCCCCAAAATGAGGGAAACCATGAGCCCTCTATAGAGGGGAAAAGGGCAGCAGAGAGGCAACGGATGCTCCTTTACAGAAACGCTCACTTCATCCTTAATTAATCCCATTAATCCTTCCTTTCCCCTCAAGGCTGCTGGGCCCAATATGCACCTTAACCAAAAAAAAACAAAAACCACTAACAATCACCCCAAAGACAGTTTCGCTAATAATTTACAGTTGGCTTGATTTTTTTGGTTTAAATAGCAGGCACATCTCCAGCAGCAGCTCTACCCAGATGTGCAACTCCAGGGTTTCCTCACAGCAAGCGCTCCCAGCACTAGGGCAACACTTTTTCGGGGATAAACAGGGAATACTGGGATGCCAAGAAGAGGGGGATCCCACGTCCTCCGCTTGCTGCCACTTTGCACCTGGGAGGCACAGATGCCCCATGTCCCTGGGGACGCCGGGGCCAAATCTCGGTCCCAATGTTCGAAACCGTTTCCTCTCTGAGCGCTCCCACTCCAAAAGGAAAAGCTCATCCCTAAGCTCGCCAAACAAGGCGCGGCAGCAGCTTCGCAGCTCGGGTACTTTGGCTAAACGCTTTATTGCCCGAGGTAATTGCAGGGTGTTTCGGGCTGCTCGCAGGCTTCGCCCTCGGCTGAGCTGCCGCCTCCGTAAGCGCCAGCAGCGCGGCGGCTTCAGAGTTTTGGATGGAGTTTCGAGCCCAGGGCGTTCAGCAATGCAGGATTTGCTTGCAGCATGCGGGATTTTATTTTGCAAGATGCAAATAGGTTCCCCCCCCGCTTCGTCGGGCACAGGCTACCTCGGGGTTTTCTGCAAAACGTCTTTCTAGGAGCCCACGTGCCAGTTAGGAACCACTGAGCAGCCCAGCGCTGTCCTCCTGAGTTATCAGGACAAGGAGGACTTTGAATCCAGCGTTTGCTCGAGGTCACAGCAGGGATGAAGCCAATGGGATTACTCCCCTCTGCCCTTCTCCGGGCTCATCCCGCTCCCTGAGATGCCAAGAAGCTTCCAAACAGCACTGGCCACCTATCCCATAGCACTGGGCACTGGGGGTGTCCATGCCTAAACATAAGTTCAGCCAAGGAATACAAAAAAAAAAAAAAAAAAGAGTTTTCTTTTTAAACCTTCTCAGCAGTAAACAAGCCCTTAAATATATTTTGCAGTTTAAAAACCGCAGTCTCTGCATGGAAGAAATTAATATGTCCTGCTCAAGAGCCCAAAAGGATGCTGGGGACTACTCTTCTGGGGAAAACTCTTAAATGGGCTACAAAATTGTAGGAAATCCCGGCAAATCCAGGGGTTTGGTGGAAACCCCCAGTTAATGAAAAGCAGCCCAATCTCGCACGGACACAAGGAAGCTCACGGGCAGTTTCTGCTCTGTGCTGGGAAGAGATAAGCCCTGGTCAGGCCTCAGCAGGGGCTTTTGTCAGCAGCTCCACCCTTGGAAAACTATCGCCGGCGGACATGCCGCCCGCACATGGCTTCTCCCCAGAAACGAGCCCCAAATGGGATTTTGCAAGCCCTGCTCAATCGGTCGCACTGCCAGGGAGCAAAGCCAGAGCCAGACACTACAGAAATCCCGTTTCCCCCCTGGCCACGGCACCCGCAGCTCTGCGGAACTCCCCGGCAAAGCCCTGCAAGATCCTGACTCACCCGCGCATACACCCTGGGCACGCTGTAGTTTTGCCCGGGAAGTTACGAGTCAGTGTAACAAGCGGCTCTGGACAGTCCAGGCAGTATCAGCTCGTTTCAAATTCATCCAAGTGGGTTTGCGACTAGTTTTACAGGTTCCCCTCCAAGATTCGCTCCCTACCTGATGGCGCATTGGTCCTGAGACGCAAGAACCCACGTTCACCATCAACATGTATTTTTTCAATTCCTATTATTTTTTTTAAAGTATGCCACTTGGCCAGAGCAAAGCCAGGGGCTTGGAAAGGAATCTCAGTAGTAGCATTTTAAAAGCAGCAGAACCAACTGGGATTCACCCGGGACAGAGACGAGCCCAAAAAGCAGCCCACATTCCACCTGCTTTTCCCATTTCCAGCATCAGGTTTGCTTCCTGGCAGCAAAAAGATCCCACTTCTTTTTCCAAGTACTTCTCTCACTGCCCAAGGGAGGCAGGAAGAAAAGAGAGCTAGAGAAGCGACTGATTTCTCTTGGAAAAAGTTCAGCCCCTGTTTGGTCTGGGGAGCTGCGAATGAGGCCTCCTGCAAGGAGGCCAAGCTCATGCTGCGCATCTTCCGGAGCTTCCTGCTCGGCTCCGCGTCCAAGAGCATCGGCGTAAACACAAACATGAACTTGCTCCAGAAAGGCCGAATGCAACAGCTATTTTTAACCCACCTCTGCTCTTTACGCCCAACACTTTTCGCTTCTCTTTTGCTTTTGCAGCTACAGGCTTCAGTTACGGCAAGAGCTGGCGTCTGCGGCCGCAGCTTTTTCTGGCTGCTTCCGACAGGGCTGCAAGGACTCGTTCAAAACAGTTTTGAACAGACTCCTGCTCTTGCGGTTTATGGAATATCAGTGAAAGGGCAACACAGGACAGGGATGTTTTTTCATGGAAGAAACCCTTAACGGCTCTAACTATGCAAAAATCTTTCAAAGGACATTTGCTTCCCCTAGCTCTTCATAGCAAGGGAGGGCAAACACTAGACCAGGGGTCTGCAAAGCCTGAAATCTCCCCAAGCCTGAAAATGCTCAGAAAGCAACTGCACAAGGTCCTGAGCAACCTGGCCTAGCTGTGAAGTCCCGTGGCTGTCCATTTGGCGAGATATTCAGAGCTTCATACAGGGTGTGTGTGTGTGGGCAAACTTGCGGTTTAGTAAAGAAACAACTGGGTCCTACAAAAAGGGATGAGCGTGGCCTAAGCCTGCCTCATCTTTAAGCATTTAGTCTGATGCCAAATGCTAAATGCTGATGCCAGCAGCTTTTAATTCAACACCCCCCCTCTGAAGGGCTGGTTTACGCGGCAGGGAACAGAAACACACACGTGGCAGGGAGCTTTCAAGTCACTATCTGACAGGTGACACAACGCAGAATAAGATATTTTCATAGGTTTTTTTAGAGGCTGCTTTGCTTTTCTCACCCATTCCTTTGCCTAGGAAGAAGCAGGAAGCCAACTCTGTCCATGACAACCTGCTTTTGATCCTACCTTAACACCGTTACAGCTGCAAACGCCCCAAAGGCTGCGTATTTTGGATGCATGGAATCAGAACTGTGGAAAACCTGCCCAGTGCTGGTGCATGTGTTTGAATGCGTGCTCATCTCTTGCCTGCTCATCTAACATTTGCATCAGTATTTGCAGGCGGTTCATGTGCCCCCCAACAAAGAAAATCCCGGCTCCACAGCAGAACATGTGGAAAACTCCCC
Organism: Nothocercus julius; assembly: GCA_013398735.1. NCBI lineage: Eukaryota > Metazoa > Chordata > Aves > Tinamiformes > Tinamidae > Nothocercus > Nothocercus julius. The sequence goes on from VZSV01000298.1 coordinate 67,913, forward strand.
TAAAAACTCCCCCAGTAATGCTGGAACTTAGTCATTATGGCAACATCTCCCATGGCCACCTCCTAGCAGGAGGAGCTGCGGTAATTCAGTTGGAGCCCGGCGTGACAGACCTTAGCCCCCAGCTAAGTTGGTTTCCCAATTTTAGGTTACGGAGCAGCAGGTGGGAAGCTCTCTGGTTACCAGAGCAGGAGTCTGAAATAGCTCCCCCGGGCCGGTCGCGGTGGCAGATTGAAAAAACACCCTCCTTTTCCTCCACCAAGGAACTAAACCCTCCTGACAAGCTGCCAGAGCAGGGGAGAAAACAGAAATAAAAGCATCAGGAGCTCCTTAGAGGTGCATTCCCAGGAGAAGCGGTTCTTTGTATCCACATGCGATCCCGGAGGCAGAGGACTCCACGCCGTCCGTGTCCCACGACATTCACTCGGGTACCGAGCAGCTTCTCTTCACCTTCCTCCCGCTCTGGGCCGTTGTTCCCTCCAGGAAAAACCAGCAGTGCTCCAGAACTATCAGGCCCTCCTGGCCGAAATCCTCCTCGGGCCACGTGCACTTACCTGCACTTACTTCCAAAACAGAGCCCGCAGCAGCAGGGAAGCGAAGCTGGAGTCCTGGCGAGGTTGCTCCTTACCTTATGTACACTTTTGGGATTTTCCAGCCAAGCATAGTACATCTCCTCCACATAGTTTGAACTAGTCCCACTCAGAAAGGGCTCGGCAGCCACGGGCGCGCTGTAGCACCTGATCTGTTGAAACGTCCTGGGTGCTGCCGGCCTGTGTTGGGGAATTGTCTTAACAGTCTGAGAGGCCGTCAACGGCCTCAGTTTTGCGGCACAAGTCCTTAAGTTAAACATTTTTGTCCTGCGGCCTCGCACACGTTCCTGTTGGAATAGAAAAGGGAAGCGCTTTAGAAGTTATTTGAGACAACAGACCATCTCCCATCCTCTCACGTGGCACTTGGGGACAGACGAGGAAGGGACGTCGCAGAGATGAGCGCTCTGTGCCTGCAGGAAAGGACAATTCTGGGGACGCAGCCGGGACCAGCGGCGGCTCTGATCTACCGAGTCCAACCCAAACCCACTAGACCAGTGTCTTCCATCCAACCATCCGGGAAGGATTTAACGGCAGGATGAGAACAAGCTCTCTTTGGGTTAAAAAGAGGATAAAGCCGCTGGCTGACACGTGAAACTGAAGCACAAGAGTAAGCAAGTTTTACAAGGAAACACGGCCCAGACTGCCCATTCCCCTGACGGATTGAGCTACCCTGGCACTTTCCACCTCAATTCTCAGAATTTGATTCTTTGTATTCCATATTTTGTGATTCTTCCTTGAACGGTCCTCCAGTTTTTCTGGAAAAAACCTTCTCTGCTAGATTCCCATAGGAAAAGGGCACATATTGGCCCTTGCATTTCATCTCTTTTCACTGAATTTGAAGTGTTGTGTGCAAATCCTTGAGACCCTGTGAGAAAAGCTTGGTGCCTCATGGGAACAAGGTGAAGTTTGGGAGTAACAGCCAAAACCAAGGAGTGCCCTGAGCGCAATGGGAATGGGTTTAGAAGGATTCGGAGCCGGGCAGGCGGTGACCGGGTGACCCTCCGAAGCCGGTGAAGCCAAAAAAGAAGCAACCCCCAAACAAAACAGGAAATAACTTGTGTGTCTTGATCGTGCAGCGCTAAAAATCTGAGCAAAGGGGATGGACGGGGAGTGTTTCCCTCCTCACAACAGGCGCGCGCCTTTGGAAAAGCCCATTGGCATAAGCCAGTCAGGAGCAGCTTCTACCTACGGCCCCGCTGCCAAGTGACAGCCCGTCCCAGGTGAACGCTGGAAAAAACTGGTTAAGGGCCGGATTTTAATGCCGAATGTCACATTTTCCTTCCCGGCCTCCCGCGGAGCCGGTAAAGCCAAACGATGTGAACCCTTCCAGGTCTGCACGACTAACTCTGGTTACGTAAACCCAGTTTGGGAGCACTTCCCCCTTATTCTCTTTCCTTTTTAGGAAGCCTTGGCCAAGAACTGGACTGGAAGGGCTCTTTTCAAGGTGGTTTTTGCAGCACTGCTCACTTGGCAGTCCCCGCACTCAGCCTAATGCTGCTCCTGAGGGAGCTTGAGGCAGGACTGAGGTTGGATCATCAAGTATCTCTTATCATGACCACTCAGCTTGGCTTCCTTGACCACAAAGCCACCAGCAAAGGAGAGCTCCGCTGCTGGCAGAGATCAGCTCCGGGCCAGTTTTCCTCCATCCAGCCAAGAACTGGGGATGAGGGCTCCAGGACGGATCACTTCATCACTTTTGGATCTGTCCAGAGAATTTAGACAAGGAAAGAGGAAAAAGCAACACAGAGACCAGCAGGACCTGCTCTGCAGGTCAACAAGGTTGACAAAACTACCTCCTAAGACCTGAGCCCAAAGGAAAGCGTGAGGAGATTTCCCCATCGCCATGCGGGAAGCGCTGGCATGTGGGGACAGCTCTCCCTGCACTTGGACTCCTGGGCCACCACATTGCTCCCAGAAGAGGCAGGATCCAAGGTCGGAGGTGACCTGAGCTGGCCCATTTCCACATTCCCTCCGGGTTTACAAGGAGCAGCTGAACGTCACAGCAGCCATCATGAACCTGAGAGATAAAATTAAGTCTCAAAGTGCACGAGCCAAAGAGAAAAAGAAAATACATTGCCATTACTAACGGTGCCTCAGCCAGGTTTCCAGGCCTGGTATGTTGAATCTAGTTCTAGTTACCCAGCACTGCAGTGGCTAAGCTTCCTCTCTCAAAACAGAGATTTGGGTCCAAAAAGCACTCAGGTTGATACAACTTTAAATGCAGCAGCATCGCAACTTGTTGGAGGCAGCAACTGACAGCTACACTCCGATGGAAACCGCTGTTTAGGAGGGGGGAACTTCAGCATACAGCACTTTTAGGCCCTCAGGAGTGGCAGATGTTAATTCAGGGCAGAAGTTCAAAATAGCCCAAGGAAGGACTGGGATCATCCTGGTGCTTCCAGGAGTCAACAATCTCCAACGTGTTTCCTCCACTTATGATTCACTCTCTTGAGCTTCAGGCAGCAAAATACACAGTGATAATTCAGCGAGCGCCCTGCATCACGTGCCCGGGCACACACGCATGGAAAATAAAAAGCTGCAGGACTAAAGCTTCAAAGAAGTCTCTAGCTTTGGTGTCCGATTTCAGTTCTGCCTAGCGCCCGGTGTCTGCAAAAAAGAGTTGTCTGCCCCTGGAATGCAACCCAAAATGAGCAGAATCAGCCCATTTGGGGGGGGGTCTCCTGAAGAGGAATCACTGCCAGGATTTGGGAAGATTCGGGCTGTGCCGGGGCGAACCAGGCCCATGTTGGAGCAAGGCTGCTCCGATAACCCCAAGCGACACCCAGGAGCAAAGAGTCAGGAAACCGAGCTCGAGATTACAGATAGGGGAACAATAAATTAATTAACACAAAGTTACCCTGCTTCAACTCAAGTGGTGTTAAGAAGGAAAAAGAAAGATCCCGTGCTCGCTGGCCAGGCCCTTGGCGCTAAAGCTGGATTACGCTCAAATTCCTGCTCCTCGCTCTCGTGTTTTCACTGAAAGGTCAAACAACAAGAATATTCGTAACAGATTAAGAGCTCCCACATTCAACACCAGACCATGAAGCAAAGCAGATTAAGCTACTAAATTTGACCTCTGGCAGCCAGAATCAGTGAAACCCGCCACGGGAGACGGTTAATTGGGCATTGCTTTAAAAGCAGAGCTGCCAAGTGACGGATAAGGAAGAATTAAAGACTTGATCAGAGGGAAAGTCAAGCGGTTAATCGGGACTTCATGTATGGGAAAAAGAGAAGGAGAGGGGAAACTTTGGTGCGACCAAGCTTGGCTGGTGCACACGAAACATTGTTGATCCCACCCTTTACCTGGCGTTAAATGCAAGGAGGATTCCTATAAATTCAGGAGCATATAATGACATGAGGGTTTGGTTTTTTTATTATTATTATTCAATAAAGATAATACTATTATATTGAGGGGAGAAATCCAGGCAGTAGGACGGCGACACTGCTTCAACATCCAAGGAAAACGCCTGTTTTTAACATAAATCTTTATGTTTAGCAGCACCTCGAGTGGAACCAAAGCGCTCCGGAGACGTGTTTGGTCCGGTCACCATGACGATTCAAAAGAGCAGCCACCGGGCTGCCAAAACACGGGCAGGGAAAAACACGCGTGGCGGCGCTGGAAGGGGCGGGCAGACGTAGCGGCCAGGCCCAAGCGGGACAAGGGGGACCCCGCGCGAGACCGCCCCGTCCGGGGTGACCTTGGGCGCGGGCGCGGCCCGCG
>VZSV01000298.1:89715-102051 GCA_013398735.1 Nothocercus julius
CCCATGTCCCCGCTGGGCCCCATTTGGAGCAGCACCGACCCCTCCCGCCCTGCAGCCCCCCCCGCTTTGGGGCCCCGCCGTCCCTCGTCACCGCTGTTTGCGCCCGGGCAGGGGGGCAGCAGCCCCTGGTTAATCATTGAGCAGGGGGGTCAAGTCCCCCTGTCCCCTGGCTTGGGACAAGGACAGTGACACGGGAGCCCCAGCGGCAGGGGCAGAGGTGGGGGGTGTCACATCCCCACGTGGCTCCCTGGGGCACAGCCCCATGGGACATGTCCCCCCCATGGGACATCCCATCCCTGACTCGGCAGGGGTTGGCACCTCCTGGGGGCAGTGTCGGGGTGGAGGGGACACAGCCCCCTGTCCCATGTCCCCAGGGCAGGCACAGCACCAGGGGCTCTTGCATCACCCAGTGCCACCGCAGTGACACTTGTCCCTGGGGCCCAGCCTCAAGCAGGAGCAGCTTCCCAAGGCAGGGGGACAGGGACTGCAGAGCTGGGGCTGCCCCAGCCCCTTGGGGACAGCAGCCTGGCTGGGGGGTGGGGGGACATGGACCTGCACCCCCCCCCCAACTCGTGCCAGCCAGACTGCGAGTGACAGCGGTGACAGGGAGGGGGCAGCAGCCCTGGCTGGGCAGCGCTGATAACCCGCGTGGCCGGAGCGCCGCGTGACACGGGCGCAGCACGTGCCGCCCTTATCGCTGCCTATCGCTCCCCGCAGCCCCGGCCCGTGCGGGGCCCCAGCGAGAGGCGGCGGCGCTGCCGTAAGAAGGAAGTTTTTATTATTACCGAGGTAGCAGCAGCGAGCGAGGGCTGTGACACCGAGGGGACCCTGGCCCTGTCCCCCCCCCCCATTCCAATGATGACACCGCAGGAGCAGGATGGGACCAAGGGGGCTCCGCTGGCACCACACGGCAGCGATGGAGACAAGAGCTGAAGCCGGGAGAGACCCGGGGGTGGCCGGGATGAGGGACAAGCGGAGCCTCCGGCACCCCGGGAAGGGGAATCAGCGCCAGGCCGAGCTTGAGGAGGAATCGCAGCAGGAGCGTCTTCATCGGTCACTAAGAGTAGTTTCAATTAGAAAATAATAAGTGGCCTCCCCTCTGCTAATCTACAGCTACACGGCACCCGGACGCACCCGGGGGTGCAGGCGAGCACGGGTCCTCCCAGCACCCAGCAGGGCGGGGAAGGCAGCAAAGTTGTCTTTTTTTTTTTTTAAAAAAAAAAAAAAAAAAAAAAGAAATAATAATTCAGTGACAGCACTAGACGGAAGGGAGGAAAGGCTGAGGGAGGAGGCAGGAAGCCTACAGTAGTGGGGAGGCTGCGGCCACCCCGGCTGCACCAAGGGGGGGTGTCCTGGGGGTGGCCGCAGCCCCTCAGGCGCCCAGGATGCCGAACTTGAAGAGGGCCATGATGGCAGCGCTGATGAGGCCCGAGATGGGCACGGTGACAAACCAGGCCACAAAGATGTTGCGGAAGAGGCGCCAGTCGACGGCTTTGCGGGAGCGCAGCCAGCCCACGGACACGACGGAGCCCACCTGCGGGAGAGGGGGATGAGCCCGCGGCGCCTCCCCGCTGCCGCGCGGCGCCCACTGCCCCTGCCCACGCAGGGAGCTCCTTGCGAAGGCCCCTGGCAGCACAGGCTCCCAAGCAGCTCCCGCAGGAAGAGCGGCCCAGGCCCCCTGGCAGGGCCACACAGGCTCCCTCAAAGCCGCTCTGTTCCACCCCAGCTCAGGCTCCAAGCGCCTTCCCAAGGGCCTTTTTCTCCAGGGATTCTTGGCTCCCAGCCCCCTGCACAGAGAGGCAAGTGCTGCGACCCCAAGGCCAGCGCAGTCCATTCCGCTATTTTGGGAGCTCCTCAACGGCCGCTGGGTTAGCGCCGGCGCTCGGAGCGGGGCCCCGCGCGGCGCTGCCGCTCACCTTGCAGTGGGTCGTGCTGATGGGGAGGCCCACGTTGGAGGCGATCACCACGGTCAGGGCGGACGCCAGCTCGATGCTGAAGCCGCTGCGGGGCAGAGGAAGCGGGGGAGGACGGTCAGCAAAGGGCCCCCGCTCTATCCGCTGTGTCAGCGGGATCAGCTCCCCCACCAAAGGGTCACAAGGAGAGAGTGGCTCTGCAGGCGGGGATGTGTCACAGGGTCCCCAGTGTCTGCACACCCTGGCTCCTCCAGCCAACAACCACTTCCATCTTGAGTTTCCACCGCACTGGAACCATTTCCAACTCGAGCTCCAGCGCATTCCAATGGCTCCAGTGCACTGGAAACTCAACAACCCGTTTCCAACACGCTGGGAGTTCTCCCTGAAGCACAGCAGGGCTCTGGCAGCGAGACGCTGCTCTGCAGCCACCCGACAGTCACCTCCAGCAGGGCCTCACCTCGATGGTGTGATGGGAGTCAGGTCCTTCCCCATGGTCTGGATGACCCTCCTTCCCCAGACCCACAAGCCGATGCAGATGCCGGCACCTCCGTAGAGCAGCAGCCAGATGGGAGTCGGCGCCTTCGTAGCCACATCACCCGTCTGGTAGACGAGGAAGAGGGCGACCAGAGGGCCGATAGCGTTGCTGCAAGAGAGGAGAGCGGTTCTAGGGCCCGGCAGCTTCATTTCGCCATGCTCAGGTGTGGAGCACGCACAGACACAGAGCCAGCAAAGCCACCAGCTCCCCCAGGCTCACCTGACATCGTTGCCACCATGAGCAAAAGAGCCAAAACAGGCTGTCAGGATCTGCAGGAACTGGAAGAGCAGGGACACTTCTGGCTTGTCCTGGTCATGCCACTCTTCCAGGGAGCCGCTGCTGCCCTTCCTGTCGCTGACGCCCATCTCCACCTGGGCCGTGTTCAGATCCACGTCGGCGGCCGGGTGCGCGTCGGCCACGGCGTTGCAGTAGCTGGTGTAGCTGTCCATGCGCACCCTCTTCTTGGTGTCTGCCGCAGGCCACGTCAGCTTCTCCATCTCCTCGCCCTTGGGCTCGCCCTCCTTGGCTCGGAAGGAGTCCAGGGGCATGCCGCAGATGGCCATGGTGTACGAGGTGTAGCTGTTGTTGCGCCGCAGCGGCTTGTCCCCCGAGTCACCCATGCAGTCGCCCATCTTGGCCAGGTGCAGCTTGTGCAGCAGCTCCTTGTAGAGGCCGGAGTCCTTGTGCACCGTGTGGTACTGGTACTGCCCGCTGGAGTTGATGTGGTGGCTCACGGCCTGGTTGAACTGCACGAGGTTGCCGTTGGGCAGCTGCACAGCTCCTGCTGGAAAAAAAGGGTTTTCAGCTCCCAGCAATACCAGCTTTGCAGGAATGGGCATGAAAACCAGGACCAAGGGCACCACGCGATCCCCACACTCTTACGGATCCCTCCACTCACCACTGTCGATGTTGGTTTCCTTCAGGTCAAGGCTGGGGAGCCTCTCGCGCTCCGGGGCCTCCTCCACGTCTCCCAGGTTGAAGGAGACTGTTCTCTCCTCCACAGGTGCCCGTGGTGGCACCACTGACACCACATCAGCCACAGGGCTCTTGGCATCGCCCACACTGCTGCCCAAGGGCACCTTGGGCTCCTCGTGATCTTCCTTCAAACTGCTGTGCTTCTCCATGAGGGGGCTTTCTGAAGGACTCGATTTAATCTCTCCTGGGAATAAAGGCAGCTGCCATGAAACCCCTTCCCAGCACCGCGACCAAAGCCCCAGAGCCCATGTCCATTCCAGGGAATGGGGAAGCAGGGCCGGGCCAGCTCCCTTGGCAGCTCAGATTTACGGCAGCTAAATTGCTGAAGTTCAGAATTAGGGAGCTGTAAACTAACTGTCCCCCTTCCGCACAGTCCCACCTTGTCACAACAGCCAGGCTGCCATAAACCAGCTCATCTCCTATTTTTAGGCCCTGCACACCCACACGGGGTGTGGTGAGCAACATTAGGGGGGGTTGCCTGTTATTCCTACGGCAGAGATTCCTCTTCTGCCAATCACAAGTTATGGTTATCTGTGGGCACATGAGGCTACATCCTCATTCCCAGCTGCCCCTGGGAAGTACCCGGCCACAAGCTGGTTGACACAAATAGCTGCTTCTCATGTGGTTACGACTCCCGGAGGTGACAGGAGAGGGCCTGGTAAACATCCCAACTTCTCTTCTCCATCCTCAGCTCAGCCCAGCACCCAGGGTGAGCTCAACAACCTAAACAGGGCAGCCTGGTTTCCTGTCCCACTGCAAGAGCCAAGCCAGTATTTTCAGATCCTGGAACCCCTCTACCAGTTACTCCCCCTCTACCAGGAAGCCTGTTGCCTTCAGGTGAAAACACAAGGCCAGCCAGCACCCGAGAACCACCTTCGCCTTTGGGACACAAGCGCTTTCCTGGTGGTTCGAGTGCTGTGAGGCCTCTGAAGCTGCAGCATTCAGCTATCCCTCCTTCCCTAAAGCCTCTGCAGAGCTTCCTAGCAGAGCTGGTGTCCTGCAGCACAGGGTTTCATGGTGACCCCTCTGCAGCCTGCATGCTGGGGCAGCGGGCAGGAGTTGAGCCCAAGCTCCAACAATTGGAAAAGTTTCAAGGGTGGCCATAAAGTGTTAGTCACACCCCAATTACACAAGCTTGACAAGGACACTCATTATCCCCTCATCTACAGTCCTTTAAATGCCTCAGACTGCACACCAAATTGATATGCAAGACCACACACTGCTCCAGGAGAGCTCCACGAGGAAGCCAGCGCTTGGGACTGCTACTTTGGATGCCTTTCAATAGATATTTCAGCTCCAGGGCAAGGATTTCATAAGATTACACAGCTTTAAACTTGTGATTTGCATCTGCCAAGCCAAAGATTGATCACCAGGTATGTAACCTTTAATCCCACACACTGGTTAAGAGGCATGTTACCTCCTACCTCCCCTGTGCTGGGTGGATGCTCGGTATGAAACAGCATTTATTGCCCACTGCCTTCTCCAGTTCAAGGAGAGATCACCCTGCACAGCCAGGACTCGGCTGCCAGACAGCCCTGCAGCAGCAGCAGGACAGCAGCTCAGAGGGGACATTGGAGGGAGGAAAAAGGCTGCACTCAGGTGCTGCTGTTGGAAGCATGAAGGGTCCAACAGCTTGATTAGAAAATACCTAGTGACTCAGGGTTGGCAGAGCAGCTTAAGTGCTAACTTGAGCTAAGTGACCCTTCTAATAACAGCCCTGGGGCTAACGAGATTCCCTTCCCCCTCTGTAAAAAAAAGTTGGTTAGCAAAAGCCTTGCCCTTCCCCAAAGGACAGCAAAAACTCAGCAGTTACTTACGTTCAATTTTCCTCTTCATTCTCGGACATACAAAGAACCAGACGACGAGAGCACAGACAACAGCACTCCCCGCCGAAATTAGGAGGATACCCCAGAGAGGAAGTTTGTCAAAGCCCAGCACTAGGAAATAAAACAAGGGATCTTGAAAACCCCAGGGCAACAGCCCCCCTCAATGCATGACTTTACTCTCGAGCTTGAGGAACCAGTACCCAGCACAGAGCTTCCGACCGCTGCAGCGCCCTGAGCTACGTTATCTGCCAGCTCCATGGCAGGGAGAAATGCTGGAAATACCAGGAAAATCCACTGCTGACCACACAGAAACCAAGAGCTTAACCCACACAGAAGCCCCACTGGTTTCCAAGCTCCCCATCACAAGCTAATCTCTTTCACATGTTCAGACACTTTCCCTCCCTCCCACAGCCAAACCCGATTAGTGAGTGCTGTGAGTTCTGCCCTAGCAGGGAGCAACTGGAGCATTCACACCCAGGCCAAGTCATCAACCCCATATACGCACAAGGCCTCATGTCCTCCCTTGCTGCAATGTCAAAAAAAAAAAAAAAAAAAAAAAAAAAAACCCACAGACAAAATGAGCAAAGCTGCTGCAGCAGACAGCGCTATTCCCCAGCATGCCAGGCTGGGAGCAAGCAAGGGACAGCAACATCTCAGCTGCTCCCACTGCAGAGCCAGATGTCTCTGTTAACTCTTCCAGCTGCTCTGGGAAAAAGTTTTTTTTTTTTCCAGCTATAAGAGTCACTGGAAACTTCGGCCCTAACTGCCTCTTCCCCAGGGGAGGCAGCCAAGGTGTTAAGTGACCTACTTACAAGCATTCTCACATGCAGCGTGACTTTTAGCAGCAGCTTTTCATTATCCAGGCTGCTGAGAGAGAGAGAGAGAGAGAGAGAGAGAGAGAGAGAGAGAGAGAGAGAGAGAGAGAAAAGAAAAAAGAAAAAAAAACCCACCAAACACTGTGAAACACTGTGGTGGCTCAAATCCTGCATTTTCTGCTGCAGCCAGAACTTACTGCTCCTCCTGCAGCAGGAACTGCACCACAGCCACTTTATGTGCTCAATTAACCTGTGCTTGCAAACAAACCTGCCCTGCTAAAGGCAACAAGCCCCACAATGAGCAGCACCGAGCTTTACCCTAAATTCAGGGCTTAAGTTAAATATGAATCTATCTAGGAGGTGGAAACTTGTAAGGCAGCGATGGCTCTGCCTCAAATGAGGCCAGTGCTTCTGAACACTCCCATGGAGGATCCCAGTGCTCCCCTGCCACCTTCTCATCTCAGGGACGCTCCCATGCTGGATCAAGCATCTGAGCAAGCCGGAGACCCAAGAAAAGCTGACATCCCTCCAGAAAGCTTTCCAGTCACTGTTTACAGAGAAAACCCTCAAAGCCAACACTGACTGTTGTCACTCCACCTCCAGCTCCCAATGACCTCTTTCACTGTTCCACAACAGGAAACCCACTCAGACTGAAAACAACTCACGCTGCGCTGCCTTGACTGCTGGAAATTTCAGTTTTTCTGCAGCTGCTTGCTGCCCAGCTCTGTGGCTCTCCTGCTCATCAGGCAAAGCCACCCTCGTGCGCCAGGCCACCTCGACAAGAGCACGGCACTTCCCTAGCGCTGCCCTGAGTCTGTCCCTCTCTGCAGCAGCCAAGCACACACTTCAATTTGCTGTCCCCAAAACACTTCAAACTGAAGTGCCAGCTCCTCAGTACAACTGCAGGACACCAGCTCTTCACGCCAGGAAGTCTCAGGGATAATGAGTTTATTCTTAGGGACTAGGTGAATCACAAGGCCACAAAATTCCTGTGCCCAGCTCCAGCCGTGCTCCTAACCTCACCAGCAAAAAGAAAGGGTGTCCAAGGACTCTTTGGAAGCAGCTGGGGGCCTGAGTTTTAGCACAAGTAAGAGCAGGAAGGGGAAGTCACATTCACTGCAAGTCCTGTGAGGTCTAAGGAGAAAGGTCTGGGAGGGGGGTTTAGTTTGAGCAGGCCTCTTTGGGTGGGCAACTAGCTAGATATAGAGCTCAGCACACGCTAGCCTGCAGCCTTCTGTAACCGGCACAGGCCAGCCGCCTTCTAGGAGATTTCAGCCCTGTAAAGCAAAAAGGGGTAAATCGTGCATTTAATGGAGGTTTTGTAAAGAACTTTTAAAATCAGGCTTATGTATTCTGGCAGGTACTTACAAGGTGCCCCGGTATACATGATGGAGAAAAGGTTGATCCCCACAGTACAGGCATAGAAGATGGGCAAAGCTCGCAAGCCATTGGGAACGGGATCCGCCTGTAAAAATATTCAAAGCTGTAAAAATCCCAACCTCAGACAATGCAGTTTTCCACAAGTTGTTTTAAGGACCATGCAACAGCTCTAGGAGAGGCCCAGAAGGCTCCAAACACCTTTTCCACTACACTTCCTATATTAGGAAATAACCCATCAGAGGGGTCAGAAGAGCTGCTGCCCTAGGAGATTCCCCAGCTCTCTCCAAGGGGGGAATGAAACAGGTCACCTCACTGCCCAGAGCCGGGACAGGACCAAGAGAGCATCTCAGTGCTGTCCAGGGCAGAAGCAAGAGCCTCAAAACATACTAAGAACCCAGGAAGCCTTGGGCAACCGGCATGCAAGCTGGCTGCTCCCTGCAGATTCCTCTGCTCTTCTTCACCAGGAGGCAGCAGAATCCTAGCTCCTCCAAAGCCCAGAATTTTCTTTCCTAAGACTATTCAACCTGCAGAACTCCCAAGCCTTCAGCTGTACTTTCTTTTTAAAAAAAAAAAAAAAAAAAAAAAAAAAAAAAAAAAAAAAAAAAAAAAAAAAAAAAAAAAAAAAAAAAAAAAGACAAACAAACAAAAAAACCAGAGCAATTCACATGAAACCATTTGCCAGAGCCTTTTCACCCTCCTTCCAGCTAACTTCAGCTAAATTAAGGAAGTCCATTACTCACATGAGCAGCTTATTCAGCCACATACCTGCACACAGAGGCCCTCACCCAAGCAGCAGGAGCCCTTAATCTCAGTTGCTGCCCAGCCTTCTGGGCCCAGTGTTGATACAAACACACCGAGCGTTCCCAAACACCGGGCAGGACGAAGCAACCACGGGTTTGGTGCCAGAATTGCTTGACAATGGGACACGTTAAGTGGCAGCTCCCAAAAGCCAGTTATGCAAGGTTACTCCTGACAGCAGTGACGCCAGATCACTTCAAAAAGGCTGCCAGGTAGCAGCAACAATGATAAGATCTCAACTTCTCTTAAAGCACAAATAGACCCAAGACCCCCCAAAATTTAAGTCATTAACCTCAAATGTGCAGAACAAACTGATTATGCAGAGATGCCAAAGTTCAGTCCTCTGGGCAGCTGGCTGAAGAGCCCTGGCCAACAACATCAGTGTGTTCCAGGTTCATCACTTCAGAGCGTGAACATCTAGAGCTGCCACCTCCATGTCAAGCATTTCAGGTGCTCAGTGCCACCTCTGGGCTTTCAGGCACTCCAAACAGTGGAAATGAGCCCAGCCAGAGAGACTTTGATTCATGTGGAGCCTCAGAGGCTGAGCAGGAGGCAGCTGCTGCCACCTGACATGTTTAGCTGGGGATATTTTTCTTTTGGGAGCCTCAGCTTCACCTCAGACCTGGACTGACAGCTCCTTGAACAAGAGGAATCACAGCGTGACCTGCAGGGAAGCCTCATGTTATCTTGGCCTCATTCCTCAGGGTGACCTATCCCAAAATCGCTCCTGTAGCCACTCGAGTGGCACGACTCGTGAGCCGAGTCAGCCTGCAGTGGGAACTCTGCTCCTGCATAGAGAAAGCAGCACTTCTCTCCTCTACAGTAAGGCTAAAACAGATGATTCACATTAGATCAAGACTACCTGGTACTTCCACAAATGGTGACTAGTAGCACCCACAAAGGCACTCAAAGCCTTCTTGCTTCAAAGGCTTAAAACCAGCAAAACTTGCACTAAAAGTCTTAGCAATCAGGAAGGGACTGATGCAGAAGAGCTTGGGGACATGGGCTGCTCCTGGTGGACAGCGCAGTTTTCAGAGTGCCAGGGACAATCCCATCTTTAAGACTTTTCTGTCAATAATTGCCTTTATGTACAGCATGGCAGAAGATCCAGCCTCTCACCAGTTAAACAGCCAGACGAAAGCCTGGCCAGCAGCTCCGATCTTATCACTTCGGAGCTGCTTCACTACTTGGAAGCTCTAACTGTTTCTGTTCAGGCCAGGCAGGAGCTGACCAGCCCAGATGTTCTGGGGCAAGTAAAAGCTCCTCATTTCCTAGGCTCCATTTAATGGAAAATTCTACACTTCTAGTTTTCTCTGTCAGCTCCTCCTGGATTAGGAGCCAGGAGCATCATAGGAGGCACAAGCTGCCAGAGAAGTCTGGATAGGTCCTACAAGGAAAGGACTTGAGAGCCCCAAGCCGCCAGAACACGCAGCCCACAGCTAATGCATCCTTACCTTACAAAGGATGAACCTACGGACAAGGAAGAACAGGATAGCAGACATGATGCCAGAAAGGAGGGGTGAGATGAACCAGGACAACACTAGGAGAGAAGAGGTGTGATTAGTACCCCGCAGCAGCGGGGGGAAGCCCTGGGCTGGTATGGACGCAGTGGATGCTGCACTCACGTGCTTGTGCTGTTTCCAAAGCCACTGGAAAATTAGACTTACCAATTTTAAGCAGCTCTGACCACTTGACACCTTCCTGCCCTTTGGCCACCAGGGAAAACCCGATCGTTGCTCCAACAATGCAATGGGTACCAGAAATGGGAAGCTTCAAGAATGAAGCCACTAGCTGCCACACAGCTGATCCTGAAAGACAAGAAAGAGCCTGGTAAGAGAGCGGCTGCCACCACGCAGAACCCCAGTCCATCCCCTCCGTGCCCCAGTTACTCACCAAACATGGCACTGATGGAGCCGGCCATTAAGAGCTCCTGCATCGAGTTGTACATCTCCACGTCAATGAGCCCCTTGCGGATGGTCTCGCTCACTTTGGCTCCCAGCAGGACGGAGCCCACCGTCTCAAAGATGCTGGCCAAGACGCACGCCTGCCGCAGCGTCACGACACCCGAGCCGACCGCCGTGCCGAAGGAGTTTGCCACATCGTTGGCGCCCACGGAGAACGCCAGGATGAAGGCGATGACAAAGCCCAAGATCAACATCCAGAGGAAACCCGCCATGGGGGCCGAGACCAAGGTCTGCACAGTGCTCAGCAGCAGCTCGCCCGTGGCAGTGGGCGCAACAACAGTCACCTCCATGGTCCTACCTTTAGTGGTTTCCAGATTCACTTGCGACTCAGATATGTAAACAAAATATGAGGTATGCAAAGGCTATAATAAATAACGTTATAAAATTAAATAAACTAAATAAGCCAGAGATGGGGGGGAAGGAAAAAAGCAGAGTTCCTGCTATACAGTGCATATGATAAGGTCTTTTCGAGAGTTCCTGTGGCTCCAGAAGGTCAGGGCTGGGAAGGGCTCCATGGTGCAGGAAGGGGACACCACGCGCTCTTCATCCTGCGGGAGAGAAGGAGGCCTGAGGCAGAGGACAAGGGCCGCGCCGCAGGCCGAGGCGGCCGCGCCATGTGGGGCCCGCCAAGCCCCGCTAGGCCGCGGCGCCGAACGGCTGCGGCGCTTAACGGTCGCGGCGGTGTAACGGTCGCGGCCCCCGTTCAAACGCGGCGCGCGCCCTTCCCGCGCGCGCCAACCTCCCCTCCCTCCACTTCCCGCCCGCCGCTGCCGGGCGGGCTCCGCGCTCACCGACACGCGGCCCGGCGAGAGCTGCAGGAGGAGGCGGATGCGCAGGAGTAGGAGGCGCCACCAGCCCCGACCCGCTCACCGCCGCCACCGACTGGCGCCGCCGCGGCCGCCGCGCGGCCCTTTCATAGGGCGCCGCGTCACCGCGTCGCGCGGGGGGCGTGGCCAAGCGAGGGACACGCCCCCCCCCGCAATGGCGGGAGCGGCCCCTACCCGCTCCGCAGCCGGTGGCCGGGCCCGGTGCCGGGTCAGGGCTCAGCCCGCTGCCCAGCGCCCTCCTCAGCATCGCTCCCGGTGCCCAGATCAGCGCCTGCTCCCGCCTCCTGGATCGGGCCCGTCCGCGGCGCCCCGTTCACGCACGCAGGCTGCTTCCCGGGGCTCACGGCGGCACCCATTCCCGCCCCCTGGATCCCAGCCGGTCCCCGGTGCCCCCCCCCCGGGATGAAGGCTGCCTCAGGGCCACTGCTGGCTGTCTACATGAGGTTCCACGTGTCGGGACTGGGGCCCTTCCCGGCACCCCCCTCCCGCCGCTCCCTGGATCAGAGCCAGTCCCTGGCGCTCTTGGATGAGGGCCGGGTCCGGCTCCTCCGGCAGGAAGCGCGGCTCAGCGGGCAGCGTCGGGCCGGGATCTTGGGCTCTCTCACCGGGGGCAGCTGGGTCACCCCAGCACGTGGGTGCCAGGGAGGCCGAGCGGGGCTGGCCGGGTGCCTGGCACCTTGGTGCAGCTCAGCGGGTGCCACGGAACGGGGGGCGCGGGGGGTGCGACTCGCCGACCGGTGCATCCGGGGCACAGTCCGGCCCCGCGTGCCCCGCGCGCTGACGCCAGCGGCTGCTCTTGCTGGTGACCCGTGCGTCCTGCGCGCCCGGTGCCCCCATCTCTGCGTGTCCCGGAGGGGAGGCTGAGGCCGCAGTGTCCCCGCCACGCACTGGGCCATGAACCTGCGCATCCGGGTTCTGGAAACATCCCCAAACTGGAGGGAATCCAGGTGTCCGGCTCTTGAATCCTCAAAATGGAGGGGACCAATGTGTCCAGGCTGCTGAATCCTCAAACCTGGAGGAGACTAAGCTGTCTGTGCTCCCAAATCCCTCCAAATGGTAGGGGACCCAGGCACCCAACTCGTGACCCTCCTCAAAACGGAGGGGACCCCGGTGTCCGGCTCCCGAATCTCCGCCAGGCTGAGGGGACCAGGTGTGTGAGCTCCTGAGGCCGCGCCAAACGGAGGGGGCGCGGGCGTCCAGCCCCCCGCCCCTGTAACGAGGCCCCCCCGCCCCCAGCAGGTAGGGGGCCCAGGCGTCCGGGCCGCTCCTCGCCCTGCTCCGCGCTCTCACCCCTCCCCTCCGG
>VZSV01000298.1:108895-126000 GCA_013398735.1 Nothocercus julius
AGGGCCCCTCGCTTCGGCCCTTAGCGCCTTGCTGTGTTCCTCCCCCCGGCATCTTCGTATTAATGTACGTTTTTTGTGAGGGGTGTGGGGGGTCACGCTTGAGGAGAAATAGTTTTATTTTTATTATTTTTTTTTTTAATGCATATTTTAAGCACCTAGAGCTCTGGGTTGTGTTCCCTTCCCTGCCTTAAGGCATGTCCCATCCGCCATGCCCAGCGTTCCCAGGTGGTGAGATGCGGTATCAATGGCTATGGGGTTTGGTTATTCCCAAAATAAGGAGTAAATAGTTATTTCATGGCGTTTAGTGTCTCTGTTGGAGCATGCGGAACGCAGAAAATACAGCTGCATGGTGTGGATACAGAGAACGTGGTTAAATTAATAGCTGCAGAATACTCGGGGTGTCTCGATAACCTTATGAAGGTGAGAGCAGAACAGGGTGCCAGGCGAAAGGGAAAGAGATTTGAACTGAGAAACAGACGTCAACCTGCACTGAGCAGGGTGGAAGGCTCCTTTTCTTAGAGTATTTTCAAAGAAAATTGAAAACATGCTGTGGTTTGGAGGTCAGCCCAAATCCGTAAGGTTATGGAGAGATCCTGTCATCTTTTCGATAGCTAGTCTGATCGCCGAAAGGCAGCTTTTGTAAAAAGATAATATTTAAAAAGATAAATCTATTGTGTTGCTGTGTTGCCAAATCTACTGTAATAACTTAAACTAAGCTGTTGTAAAAGGACGTATTCTGTGTGTACTTAATCATAAATGTTTCACCCGTTTTTAATTCCATCTCTGACAGGTAGAAGGGCCTTTTTACATACTCATATTGTGAAATACCTGGTTTATGTCCTAATTTTCAGATAAGGAATCTGCAGTGATGGCCACCTGTTTTAGCTCTTCTAAACCCACAGGTATATAGAGATAAATATATAGTACAGGGTAGTTATCAAGTCATCAAGCATAGTGTATTTGTCTACCAGAGGATGCAGATTATCTGAATACTAAATTTTGGGAAAGGAAAGCAAGATTAATTAACAAAGATCCTGTTGCATTTGTGTCAGAGAAGCTGAGTGCCTTGCAAAACTATTTGGGTTTTGGTTAATGTTGTTTTCTGGAAAGCAATGTCAGAAGGTGCCACAGTAATAGTTTTCTTGGCCAGGAATATCTGCGAGACTTTTGCTGAAAGCAGGATTCAAAATCAGAACTCCATCAACAAGCAATAGGGGATATCAATAACAAATAGGGAGTAAAAACAGCAATATTACAGTGGAGTAGAAAGGAAGGGTAGGCAGATAAAACTGGGGAAGAAGAGCAATGATTTTAGAGGTTTTACATATTTTTCTTGCATTATTATTTTATTAGATCATTTTTTGGTCTGATATAATGACAGGTGGGGCTCAGAGGTTTCTGATGTCAGCTATAGGAAGGATGAAGTGGCAATTCCCATTAAAACCGAGCAGAAGCATCATCTGTGGTGACTGTTCCTTTCCGGGGTATCTTTACATGTATGTGAACCAGCTGTAGCGGGGACACTCCTGCTGTGTCTTTGCTTCTTGGCATCCTTGTCAGAAAGGTACCACTCATGAAAACACTGACGCAAGGCCGACCTTTCTAAACACCCTTCAAAGGTTTTGCTCTTGCAGTTCTGTATCTCCAAAATACACAGAAGGTACTAGTGATACCTGCTTATAAATGCTTGGGATAGGGTTTAGATTTTATGCTCCTAAATCTAGTTTCTTACAACCTCCAACATGTTTCAGATCCAATGGCTGTCCCACCTTCCTACAGTGACTTGGGGAAATCTGCCAGGGATGTGTTCAATAAGGGATATGGTAAGTGATGTGTCTGTGATTTGATAATCTGTTGAGAAGGCAACTGCCTGCCTGAAAGCTTCTTTTGCTTTTTCTTTTCCACTACAAATAATTGGTTTAGGAAATGAGGCACCTTTATATAAAACTGCTTTGCTTCTGTTCTTAGACTGTCACAGCAATGTCATCATTAGTGCTGCAAAAACTGACATGAGTTATTAAGAAGCACCACAATTTCTATCATCGGAAGTCTCAAGTAATGGTTATAGAATGTTCTGAAAATAAACCTTTGTTAAGGTTTATTGTTTATAAACAAAAGTTTACTTGATGAGGAAAACCATGGGTAAAATCCTCTAGGCTGTCCTATGCATGGCCATGGCTGTATTAGACCCTTATGTGCTGAAAAATTACTGGTTCTTGCTAACCCTTTAAAGAAAAATAAACATTTTCAATATCCCTTTAAAGAAAAAAAAATGCTTTGTGATATCCGGATGGGAAAGGAGCCCATCCACTTGGAATTGTCCAAGTCCCTTAATTGTTCCTCAGCAAGATCAACACATGTTGGAATCCTTGGCTGCTTTCAGGCCAGTGATCCTTGTGGAGTGTAGGAAGAGGCTCCGTTTGTACCATTACAGTGAAGCAAGAAGCTGTGTCCTCTTCTTCTTTCAGGATTTGGAATGGTCAAGTTAGAGCTGAAGACCAAGTCTTCCAGCGGAGTGGTAAGTTTATTTTTTAGGGGATGGGATTTTTGGGGAGGGATTGCAAGGTGGGGACAGGTTCCTGAAATGGTAGCAATAACTAGCTAGGAGCTGTTGCTTTCCTCTTTTAGTTCTCACTTTACAACCTGCAGCTAACTGATGTGTTTCCACAGCAATGCGTGAAACTTGTGTTTCAGTACTTCTTTTCCTGTGGTGTGCAAGAATTCCTGTTGCCACATCCCCAAACATAAGAGTTTCTTCACCCTAAATGGCTCTCTCTTCTGCTTATGAATGTAGTTGAGTTCCTCTGCCATTTTATTACAAGATTTATAGGGTTTTGACTCCAAACTGACTTTTTATCCAGAATATCAGGAGGCAGATTTGACTTAACTTCATTTTCAGGCTTCTCCTCCATGCTTACAATGCAAGACTTAATTAGAAATGAATAGTATTCCTGCAGTATCTTTTATGTTGCATTTTATAAGCATTATTTAAGCTTTACAGCACTTAGATAACTATAATTATAACCCCTGTAATACTGGTGGAGAAATAGAACTTAATGTCCTCATGGTTTCACAGGAAGATTGGCAAAGCCAGGAATGGATTTTGTGGTTTGGGGTCTGTAATCGTGGAAATGTGTTTTACGCTAGAGAGACTTACTCTGGCATGAGTTTCAGTTCCTTTCAGCCTCTCTCAACCGTATGTGCTTGAGCTCCCTCCTCCTCTTGCCTTCCTATTGCATAAATGCCTCAAGTCATTCCTTTAGTAAAGAGTTGCATTCTTGTACACTGGCTGAATTGCGTTTTTGACGGATTACTAGCATTGTGTAGCAGGCACACGTGGGCACGAGGAACTGTGTGGTCTCTTTATTGTGACTGAATCAGTTACTGGCATCTCGGAATATGTGTATTTTCCTGGCAGGAAGTTTTGATTCTCAAATAAAATGGTAATAGCTCTCTACATTATCTTCCAAATGTAACAGGCTATGCAGAACTGTATTCTTAAGTACTAAAATGTGCTTTTCCTTTTTCATGCAACTTTCATGTTGGATATTTATCCAGCTGGTAAGATTTTGGTGGGGGGGACTTTTGTTGCTTTATTGCTTTTCTCTCTTTTGATGGCTTTTTTTTTCCTGTGTACTTAGACACAACCATTGTAATTTTAAAAGGTTTTGAGTGTATTCAATGTATTACATCAATGTATACAAATGTTCTAAATGAGGATGTCAAGAGGAGTTAGAGAATTAGAGGAATTAGGAATTAGAGAAGTTTGTGAGAAAACCAAAGGATACAAGAGGTTTGTCTCCCAAGTGAGTAACTGTCTTTATGTGTGTAGGGAGCCAGGGGAAGATACAGAGGGAGTTGATAAATGTCATAATAATCATTTCAGTTTTACAGTAGGAAAACATACATCAAATTGCTTGTTTTTTTTCCTGTTGTTTTGTTTCTCATGTTTTGCTCTTGGCAGGAATTTACGGCAACTGGGTCTTCCAACACAGATACTGGCAAGGCTTCGGGGAATCTAGAGACCAAATATAAGATCAGAGACTGTGGACTTACATTCACTCAGAAATGGAACACGGACAACACGCTGGGAACAGAAGTGTCTGTGGAGGATCAGGTAAGAGGAAGGGGCTGTTTTGGAAAGGGCAGAAGAGTTGAGCTTGGGACACAATTTGTCCTATGGAACAGTGCCCAGTCTTAAAAGGTTACTGAGGGAAATAAGGGAAAAACCCTTTCAGTAGAGTCCTGAGTAAATGACAACTTTGTTTTTCTTCGCAGTTGGCTGAAGGATTGAAGGTGGCCCTTGACACTGTATTTGTACCAAACACAGGGTAAATATTCTATTACCTTTACCTACAGGTTTCAAGAATTTCCCTGTTTTTCTCTTTAGAAATACTTACTCTGGTCATTGTGTAATGCTCAAAACTTACTATTGCTGAATATCATTTTTCAATATTACAGGAGGCAGGAATTCTAGATCAAAAAAAAAAAATGAAAACAGTAACATAAGTTTGAAGTACTATCTTTTTTTCTATGCAGTAAAGTAGGGAAAGACTAAAGTATGTCATAAAAACAAAGATGAGAGCAGATCCTGAGAAGGAGCCAGGGAGAGAACTGAGCAGAAAAAAAGTCTTTAAAGAACAAGGCGGCTGTCACTGTGAGAGACTGGTGCTGCCAAAACACATTGCAAATACTTGTGGAGAATAAAACTTGAAACTTGAAGTGTTTTGAGCATAACTAGGAAGTTTTTTATCTTTTTCCTTCTTGAGGATTTTAGAGCATTTGAGATGTCAGAGGACAACATGGCACGATATAAACATACATAATCCCCCTATCGCCTTTATCCCCTGCCCTGTTCAGCTGTTGTAACATTGTGTTGAGTAGGTGTTACAATTATTTAAATAATTTGCCTTAAGGGTTGTGTGCTTGGGGGGGAAGTTGTATCTCCATCATCTGTATGTATATAAAATGATTAAAAGTATATATATTATATACTTTTATAGTATAAAAGTTGGAATGTTTCTGCAGGAAGAAGAGTGGGAAGTTGAAGACCTCCTACAAAAGAGAATATGTAAATCTAGGCTGCAACATAGACATTGATCTCTCTGGACCAACCATCTATGGCTGGGCAGTGCTGGGCTACGAAGGTTGGCTTGCTGGCTACCAGATGGCTTTCGATACAGCCAAATCTAAGCTGTCACAAAATAACTTTGCCTTGGGATATAAGGCAGGAGACTTTCAGCTGCACACTAACGTGTAAGTATTGGCTGACCTGGAAGAACTTTATCAGAGCTGCCGAACTTGGTGAGGAGGGAGAATTTACTGTACAAAGTAAAAGATGGATGGAAAGAAGGGGGGTGCTGCTTAGATTGCTTTAAAGTAATTCACATTCAGTGTTTTCATCTTCAGTACAATTCAGATGTGGGAAGTGACTTTCTAACCTTGTCATTCATCTTCTGAGGCTTTGAAACAAAGTATTTTTTGGTGTTGTTTTTTACACAATAGTGGGGGCAAGCTGTTGGTTCACTGTGGAAGATAATGATCAAATGATTGTGGGAAAGGGAAGGTTATTCTAAAGGTTCCTATTTCTAAACACGTTTTGACACCCTTTTATCTAATACAAACAGGAATGATGGCACTGAATTTGGTGGGTCAATTTATCAGAAGGTTAATGATAAGGTTGAGACATCAGTAAATCTTGCCTGGACTGCTGGTAGTAACAATACACGGTTTGGGATTGCTGCTAAGTACCAACTGGATGAGAAGACTTCCGTTGTGGTAAGCGTTTTGTTACGTGAGTGAGTAGTTGGGATACGTTTCCTTGAATGCTGAAAATTAGTTGTATGAAATAATTTCTTCAGATGTTGTTACTGAGAAAGTATGGAAGAGGGCAAACTGGGGGTTGTGTTGTGGTTCAGCTGTAAGCTAGGACATAATACATTGTATTTGTGAAACAGGGGACCAAAAAACTGTTCAATGACTCTTCTCCATGGCAAAAGTCACCTGGGTGGCTGACTGTGGTGCTGAAGCTTATACAAAATGTGTTGTCTTAAAAGATAGTACTAGTGTGAAGGCTATGAGAGACAACTTAGTTGTCCAATTTTTAACTAACGCATAATGCAAAAGTATATGGTAAGCTCAGCTTGCAAGCCCTCTCCTAAAAATGGCTAAACCCTCAAAAGTCAATCCAGTAGGACAGCTTTATCTGAGTATTTACCCAGAGGAATGATTTCTTTTTTCCTCCAGGCTAAAGTGAATAATGCCAGCCTGATTGGACTTGGTTACACTCATTCCCTTCGACCTGGTACGTAAGTCCAACCACTAGCAAGTCTTATTACTGCTATATAATGGTTTACTTCAATTTCCTCTCTTAACTCTAACCTGTTTAAAAAAAAAAAAATAGAAATCTTGTCTAGGTTCAAAGAAAGGGGATGTGAAGTTCCTACAGCAAAGAGGAAGGATCAGCGAGGTTCAAGTACTTTGAATTATGCAGGGACACCAGTGCTGAACTACATTTTATTTTAATATTGGTCTCATGGTTTTTCCAGGTGTAAAGCTGACCCTCTCAGGTTTGATTGACGGCAAGAATTTCAGCGCTGGAGGTCACAAAGTTGGGCTAGGCTTCGAGCTGGAAGCTTAATACAGTTTGGAGTAAAGCAAGAGCTAGACCCCGACATGAAGAAAAAGTATCCCCAGAGGGTTTTGGCCTTAACATTATTCCGCTATTTCAAAAAGTGTGGACTTTGACTCTTCCAAAGAATTGCTTTAGCCGAACACTGAGGTCCAGAAGGTGCAAACACCTCCAAGGAAGATGCTTGAAGGCATGCATGGAAGTTGTAATGTTTGTGCCACATTTCACTCTAGTTCCTCCTGTTTTAATTGGGCTCCTAAAAACAGCATCTTGTTACCAAGGAAGAACCCCCATCTCCCCCCTAGTATACTGCATCCTGCATGTCTTAGACTTTACCACCTTTTATAGAAATTGTCTCCGTGTTGTAGTGGAAACGTTGGTTCTTCATCAGAACGAAATAAAACCAGTCACAGTTGGAACATGATGTTTTTGTGTCGCATCTCTTACTAAGGCTCAGATAAGCACAACAGCATGGAGTACTGTTTGGGGGGGGGGGGGATTTTTTTTCTTTTTTTTTGTATTAAATATGGCTAACAGATACATAATTTAACAAAGCATGTGCAGTTTACCTACACCCTCTAAGATAATATCCTTACGTCTCACATTTTAGAGAGCTACACAAGGAAAGCAGCTTTTTCATTAAAATTGTATTGATGGTATCAAATAGAGCAAACCAAAAGTTTACACATATCTGTTATTTCGTTCCCATACAGGAAACAAGTATTAGGTAAGTACAACATTACACTTGAGGAAAAAAAAGTGCAAATTGGCAGAGTTAGGAAAATAAGTTCACAGTTCAAGTATATTATGAAGATGATTATCTACCGCTGACTGTGCAAGCTGATTGCATTAAGTTGTTCACCATTCATCAGAAGGGAGCAAAACAATCAAGTGTGACGCCTAAGGGAAGATACAGGTCAGAAAGCAAGAACATTTGCTATCTTAAGGCACAATTAACAATTTTTTCCCAAGCAGGCATTTCTTACTATATCCTTGTGGGGAAAAAAAAAAAAAAAAAAAAGTGTTTGAGATTAAGACATAAACAGCCAGGCCATGTGCATCACAGAAGCAGTAGGTGACAGTAGGAGGAGGCACTTAAACTTCCCTTTTCAGATGCAGCAGCTTATCACAGTTGGCTTCCTTACGCAGCCTGTCTTCAGGTGCAACTGAAGTGACTTTACATCTGGTTTTGTTCAGGACCATTTCTTTCTTCTACCTGAAGCTGCAACCAGCTCCAATCTAGAGCCTGAAGAAGAAAACAGTTACAGCACAAAGTTCCACCACAAGCCCACAGTGGAGACTATTTACCATTTATTTCAGAAAAAGGGTTAATATATATATATATTTTTAAGTTTCATCTCAGAGAAATTGTTCAAAATAATTTCAGAGGAAAACCTGAAATTACGTGTTTTCCTTGAATTTTTCTTTTCAATTACCTAATTCAGTGAACAAGTCCACCCTCAACATCCCCATGGACCCTTTTTGTCCACTACTCCTGGCCAGGGTGATGCCACCCCAGGAGGATTATGACTGCCAAACTGCCTGTCTATGAGTATTTTTGTACAATAGCCCAGTCCTCTATTTCTCCACGGCAGGGGAAGCCCCAGTATGTCCAAGGCCGTGTTGTTCAGCACAAAGTCAGGCCCCAAGGTCTGACTCCCATTGCCTTCAAGGAGGGAAGAGGTTGGCCAGCAGTTCAGAGGAGGGGTTTGCATCTCCCCCACATCCTATTCTCTTCTTAAACCAGAGTAATTAGTAGAAATCTGCTATTTGTTAATATTTGTATATCATATCTAGGTGACCCTGCGTGTGCAGGGGGGCTGGACTAGATGATCTCTAGAGGTCCCTTCCAACCTTAAGCATTCTATGAAGCTATGATGCTATGATATTCCTAGGAAAGGTACCCATGCAGAAGTAGGAAACCACAGACTTCCACAGACTATTTATACAAAAACAGTCAAAGTGTTACCATAAGACTCTGGTCCTGGTCCTTCATTGTGTCCTGCATCACATTTTCAAGTTGGCTACAGAGTTTCTGTGATTCCAACAGTAGCTCCTCACTGAAAAAGACAATTGTTAGACAGTTATTTTCCACTCAAGTTTTATCCAAAAATATGCTGCCACTACCATTTACTGTGGTTGGGGAAAGGAAGAGTTCAGACCAGAATAAAGTTTTTACTATATCAACTCACTGTTAGGAGAAAAGAAAAAAAAAAAATACAAAAAAAGCCTTTAAAATAGAAGATTAAATACCACACAAGTAAATAAGCTAATGTCTGTCATTCCAGAACTACAAAAGGGAACTCCACTCCTTTAAATAAACTGGAATCTTATTTGCTTGGCATAACAGGCTCTCCTTTATGATACAGTCCAGCTACCCTTACCTAACATGAGAACACTCCAACAACCCCTGCTGGCTTCAATAACTTCAAATTACTTCAATAACTTCAACTTACTTCAAATAAGCACAACCATTTCAGATAAAACAAGCCCCTGTAGGTCAACTTACACATTATTTCCAGTTGTTCCTAAAGGAAGATTCATAAGCCCCAGGAAATTCAGCTATTAGGTAGAAAACACTGCTGGCAGTCGAGGCCAAACATGAAGGACACCTTTATTTCACAAAGCAGGATGCCCAACCTCGTGCTGATAACGTCAGCAGCGACACAGCTCCAGACCTCATCTCACCTTTTCCTTATTGATTCGGGTAAATTGTAGGTTCCAGAAGGGACCTGCAGCAGCAGCTGACCCGGGCTACTCAGTCGTGATGTGTTCATGCTCTCTGGACTACCAGTGACAGGACCACGGACTTTACTCTGAAGAAAAAACACAGCAGAGTCAGGCTGCAGTTACTTCCATTTAGTTCCAGCAGTCAGGAGCACAAGAGCTCAGAGCTTAGCTTTAACCTTGCTACAAATTAATGGCAAAAAGCAACCACAGGACATACCATACTACTGATTTCTTTTACTCTCTTCTACTTATCCTAAAAATATGGTTTTACTCAAAATCTTTTTTCCAATTTCCACTCACACAAGCAATTTTCAGCAGGTTCCACAGTTCTTTCTGACGCTTCTCCTGAAGCCTAACAACTGTATTCTCATCTTCGTTCATCAGATTCATCACTTTCTCCACTCTAGGGAACAATTCCAGTGCCTTCTGCTTGCAGACTACAGTTTTACTGTTTAAAGGAAAAAAAAGAGGTCACAAATGGGCAGCTGCAGCAGGGGAACTTCAGTCTAAAGTTCTTCATCCACTATAGCACTCAGAAATCACATTAACTGTACACAATTGATGTTTAACCTCTAGAAAAACCTCTTGCTGAAAGAGAGAACGCTTTCTCCCCAACTCTCAATAAAAGCTGACTCTGAAGCTCACCTGAGTTGAGCATAAATGACCCGGACTTTTTTTTCAAAGGTTTGAATTGCCTGTAAGAGCAGTCGTACTATTTCTTGGCTGTCACCACTGGTCCTCTGATCTGGAAGAGGAGTCAGATTAGAACACAAATAAATAGGCTCATAAGACAGAGTGCAATTGTTAGCAGTTCAGAGCATGCAGAAGCGAGTGGGATGAAGGGCACTGGATTTTAGCTACTCTCCTCAAAGAGATGAGAAATAGAAATCAAAATTGGAACAGCAGGTTTACTGCCAGAAGAGCTCAGGAGAGTCTCACAATTAGGAAGAGGTAGCAGGAAGGTCAGGCTTGCCTGGTTTAAAATTGACTCAAAAATCTTAAAATTGTCTAGAGGAGACCATTATGTATCCAGCGTATAGCCAGGCCTGGAATACAGAGGAAGTTTTCTCCAGGCAGTTTACTGCATCTCCAGAGTTCAAACCTGCATAAAGAAAGCTGACCTTGACCTAAAATGTCTTTTACCTCTTGGCTTCTCTCTCAGCCTCCTGTACAGCTCTCTGGCTTGTTCTTCTCTAAAAGAAAGAGGCAGAGAACAAAAAGTGATTTCTCCAAGATCAAGATCATGAACTGTTACTTCAACAACTCAAATTGCACAAGCCTACAATTTCAGACTAACAATTCAGGAGTCAAAAATTGTCTTTTCGTGTCATGTTAAGTCCTGCCAGCCCCCCATAATTTGGGCTGGAAATAGCATCCCCACTGCCCTGCAGTGGAAAAGCAACTAACCTACACTAGCAGCACTCCATATACAAAGTTCAGCAAGGTTCAACTCACAAATCTTCCAGGGTTCCTCCTTGTTTACGACCTAGTGGGCTTCTCTGCAGGTCCACAATATCTGTCTGCAAGGCCATCATCTTCTTCACTAGCTGATCCACATCCTCCTCCTGAAAGCAGGGCAGCACATAAGCAATGGGACAGTCTCCCACCAAGACACTACCTCACTGGTTCTTACTTTCTCATTCACGTTTCTAAACATTCACATCTGCAAGATGCAAAAGGAATGAAACGAAAAGGAACGAAAAGGAATGAAAAAGTTTTAAATTTCCATTCAAGGAAATAGGATCGGTGCTTTGGGATAAAACAACCTCCAAGAACCTTTTTAGGCTAAATTCGGTCCATAAAAAGTGCCATCGAAGGGTCACCCTTTACAGTAAACGTATGGCCAGTTCCTAGGCTTCCTTTTCCTTGCCACATGGAGAGAGCCATGAGGTACAGGAAAGGAAAAAGGGATGCAGTCCAAATCAAGAGAGCATGTCTGGAGTCAGCTCAAACATGAGAGGTTTTTACTTAAGGCAGGACAATGAGAAAAGTCTCCTTTTCTTTAGGATAAGCAATTAGCTTTAGAAACATACCCGCCCACAGAGTTCCACAGCCTGTTCCATCTCTTTCCAGGCAAACAGCAGCTTCTCAGAAGCTACAGGAACAAGAGAAGAATGATTGCTTTTCTTAGAGTAACACAAGAAAAGGGATGCAATATATTGGGGCATGAGGCAAAAAAGACCTTCATTTGCCTGATGTAACACTCACTAATTCCAAATTCAATCTGCTCTTTATACTTCTCCAGATCAATTTGGATGCTTGTTTTAAAGAAGTCCAGCTTCGCTTTCAGCTGCTGGGAGAGCGAGGCCATAGAATTCTTCATCTTCGACAGAGTACTATTGTAACGCAACAGGTTCATCCTGCAAGAACAAGATCATACTACACACCCAAACTATAAACCCAAATGTCCACATTTATCAAAAGTGGATAGTGCTGAGTGTAACAAAAAAAATGACAAGAGCAGCTGTGCCAGAGGATATAACTCAGCTTTTCTTTAGTTGCAGGCAGCTCCACTCATGAGGTCCCCCTGAAATAGGGTCCAACTCCTGCCCTTTTCACAGGGGAGCAAAGGTAGAAACAATTATTCTAGAAAATATGCCACCGTACATGGCTGCTCGCTGTCCCTGCTGAAGCCGGTTACAATCTTCTTTCAGCCTCCGTATTGTGTGCCAGATCTGACCCCACACTTTCCGCAACTGGAAAAAGTGGAGATTCTTCTTTGGATCCTGAACTGGAAACAAAAGGAGGGAGAAAATGTACATATCAGCACAAATAATACTCAAAGCAGTGTTATTACATGACAAGATAAACCAAAACATTATTCCTTGGAAGAGCACACAGCCAACAGTCTACCCCGTACAGCTGGTCATTCCCTAGGAAGCTCCTGCCATCGTATCACATCTACCATTCCTTCCCTCCATTATGCTGAGGGATGGAATGAATCCATGGCCACCTGTTTTACTGCTTCTCCAGTCTCCACAGGCAGGGGCTCTCTACTCTGTCCATGGCACAAACCACAGAACAGAATCACAGAATGATTGAGGCTGGAAGGGACCTCTAGAGATCATCTAGTCCAACCCCCCTGCTCAAGCAGGGACACCCAGAGCACATGGCACAGGGTCACACCCAGGTGGGGTGGAAGATCTCCAGAGAAGGTGACTCCACAACC
The DNA here is from genome assembly GCA_013398735.1 of Nothocercus julius. Lineage (NCBI taxonomy): Eukaryota > Metazoa > Chordata > Aves > Tinamiformes > Tinamidae > Nothocercus > Nothocercus julius. Next base: position 121,426 of record VZSV01000298.1, read on the forward strand.
AAACATAGGCAGCCCTTCCACTGCAGGGATCCTCCCACATCCACACTAGAGAAAATCCTTACGGATGCAGTCAACACTTTCTGGGTGAGGACGCAAGGCAACCTGAGGCTCATAGGAAACTTTCTGGTTATCAAAGAGGAAGAGGAGGTCTGTGTCTGTAGCTGCAGCATCATTCACCTGCCAAAGACAAAAAAACCCCACCAAGCTGTCTCATAAACAATAATCCTCAGTAACACTATATAAGCAGTTTTCCACAGCAGAGGAATATTCTCTTTATAGTGTAATGCCAAAGAAAATAAGGTGCCTGTAAAGGGTTAGGTTACTACAACTAAAGGCCACAAAAATAGCAGGGAGATTCACTCTGCTCCAAGAGGGAATTGTGTTTGCTGATCCATTGAGCATGGAAGGGAATCCCCAAACTCACCTTGCTATCAGCTATATGTTTAGTGGCCAATTTCTGAGGAAACAAAGCAAGTCCTGCTTCCTGCAGTAGCTCCTGGTCCTGTTCTGGAATTCCAGTATCTAACTGGATCCTGGCCTTCACAGTCTGCAGAGTTTCCTCCTCTGTCACAGGGTAGGTGTGTACAGTGCCCGTAACCATGTTCAAAACATGAAGCAACTACAAGAAGAGCAGTGGGACATGAGAAGAGCTGGAGATGCACAGGTCATGTCTGAGCAGAGATTCCAGGCCTGAGACACCAGCCACCAAGAAACTGTGTCAGAGTACTTGGCTTCACAGCTACTTCATAACATGATGCCAAAGTCCTTGTCCTCCATCAGCTGGAAGAGAGGCCACATGGCAATTAAACAGCTTCAGCAGCAGAATTCTCTGCCAGAACATAGAATGAAGCACACGGAGAAGCTATTCACTAATCCAAGCAAGCTCAATAAGACTTCTCCTCAAATAAGCATGCCTTTAGCTGACACCCAAAATAGTTTGCTGTGCTGCTCCTCCTCCTAGGCCTATGAATCAAAACACCTACTCGCTTGAAAACGCTTCAGAGGAACCCAGGGCCAGCGCTTACCTTCAGATTCAAAATGTCATCCAAAGCTTTGAAGCACCCATAGGGTCCATAGGTAGGATCTGTCCCTCTCTGCCGTGGGTGCCACATCAACATGAGCTGGAGCCATTTTTCCAATCTTCCAGCCAAAACGCTGCAGGACCAAAATAAAGAACGGGGTCAGAAAGGACAGAAGTGCATTTGCAGTCACTTCTTGGCTTTTACAGGAGGACTGATATACAAGTTCTTCTTCCGATCAAAAATCCACTGTTTAGAATGCAGAAATAGAGGCTCTCTGTCAGGCTTAAGTCCACTATTTACATAAGCACTTTCCATATCTTGCAATCCTCCTATCCACAAATGAACATACTAAGGACCATACAGACATAATTCATTCTCAAAAGAAACAGTTTATCCCCACATGACACAACAGATTTTTAGTCCTTACCTGTTTAGATTGTTTGGGTAAGGTAAAGTGCTAGAAAATTTGACTTCTCCAGATAAGTCTTCTGAAACGACAATATCCAACTCACTCTTCTGTCGCACTTTTGTATGCCTAATGAATTCAAGCAAGTACAGTGATGAAATAATCACATGTCTTTCCCAGCATGCACACCAGAGTAACTAACTCTTAGTTATTCTCAACAGATGTTATCCAGGTGCCGCTTTGGTTTCTGCTACCTGCCCTGCAGGAGTTAGTCCTCATGCCAAAGAGAAGCACCAGAAATGCTGCACTTGCCCAGGGACAATAAACTCCAGTGAAGCAACCCATTCTCCATAAGGCACAAAATAAAACTATGAATTCCTCCCAAAATCCAGGGACTGCAGCCCCACCTCACATAAAGAGCACAGTGTTGCATGCACTCTTCCATCACCAGGTCACTCACCATTGCACTGGCTGCCAGTTGGGCAGGAACGGTCGGAAGCCTGTAATGCACTCGAAGGCTAGTGTGCCAAAGCTCCAATAATCCACTGTCACCGTATACTTCTGCTGCTCCAGCAGCTCTGGAGCCTGAGAGTTCACGAACAAGAGACAAAATCACCCTTCTCTCTGCTTCTCAGAGGTTCATTAATGTTTGTACATTAATACATCATTGTACGTCATAGTGTTTGTGCAAAGACCACTCTGAACACACCGCCTTTCAGGGGCTTTGATACTCTATAGGTTAGCGGCACTTCTGCTTCTTATTTATAACAGCAATACCTAGCAGACACTGTGAAAACTCAGGGTCAGCAAAAGAAACAATTACCTTTCCTTGCTAGAGCAGCCCAACTGAACCCTTCCTAGAGTAGTACTTCATCCAGCCCCAGTAACAATTACACTCTTGACTTCATCCCACAATGTGGTAGCTGCTCTTCTAACAATATTTGTTCCTTACCAAATACTGTAGTGTCCCAACAAAGGAAGTGCATAGGCTGCCTTGATCCAGCTCCTTAGCATAACCAAGGTCAATGATTTTGTGTATTAACTGAAACACATAACGAAGAGCAAGGAGTGGGGAACGTTCTCTTAAAAACATACGACACAGCAGAAAAAACAATTCTATGCAGGAAAGGTGCCAAAGAAGAGAGGCAGGAGGAAATAAGAGACTCCTGCAGATTCCTAAGACCAAAGGTACAGAAAATTGTCATTGATTTGATATGCACAGAATGGGAGATGTTACTGCTAATTCAGATCTTTGGCCAGTTGCTATAATCAGATTAACTCATCCGTATTTTAAGTTGAAAAGACAGGTGCTAACAGAAATCTAATACAACCTCTCATCTCAGCTGCACATAGAATCCTGCTCCTTTGACACAGAGCTCCCAACTAGCTGTTACCTCGGGTTGAACGCCCTTGAAGGGGGGTCACTGCACCTGTGCTGCATGTGCTTGTTCCTCTTACACTCATTTGTTTGTGCAGCCAAAGAAACCCAGTTCCTGCTCACCCTTTGCTCTCCTTGCTGTAGCACAATGTTCTCTGGTTTCAAGTCTCGGTGGATGATCCTGTTTTCATGAAGGTACCGGAGAGCAGAAGCTGAGACACAGAAAGACTTATATATTAGAACGTGACTAATAGTACCTAGAATGACCTAAATAAGGATGCATTTTTACACGGTACAAGCACAGCTTTCAAGTCAAATCTGGTACAATCAATTCATCAATGAAATATCAAGTTTGAGATGAAAAGCAAATTTCAAACATTTCTGGACGCAAACAGGACTTGCTCTATCGTCAGATTTTTTTTTCTGAAGGTTCAATAGTCTCATTTCACTGATAAGAACCATTTTTAACTATTGCTATCCAGAACTTTCTGAGGAATCCTGAGTAACATTTGGGCATCTCAACACTAGAATTGCAAGAACAAAAAAACAGGTTGGCTTTCTTAGAGAACTAGCAGAATAAGGCTAGGAGTAAGTATACTATTCAAGAGACTCAATGGAGTCATTAAGGTCACTGTCACATAGTTTTTGAGTGGATTCAGCAGTGAAAAGGCTTCCACATTTGGGACGACTGAAGGGACTGGTACAACTTACCAATATCAGACAACAAGATGAGAATAGCTTCTTCCCGCAAGCCACAGCAATTTTCCAGCTGATTCAGGTACTACAAGAGAACAACACAGAACATATATGATCTCTGGAGAGAAGAAAGGGCAGCTGGAAGAAATCGGCATCATCCTCTTCCTTATGCTGTCTCCACCCTTCATAGCTATTTCCCCTGTGCCTGACAGTGTCAGCTCTAATCTTAGCTGTACACTCAGGGTTTTATCTAGGAGCAGACTATAGGAAAGGTTAAAAAAGCATCAGGGTTAGAAGGAACACATTTTTTTTTTTTCCTATGACAGATACAGGCTTATCAGTTCCAGGAAAGATAAGACCTGTAGATCTGCCCTATGATGCTCTTGGCCACACTCACATCCCATTGTACATCTCTCACACACATCTCTCATCCTCTATGCGCAAATTGCCCATGCTGTCACTTGTAGCCAAACAAACACGGGAAAGTTTCAGAAAACGCCTAAGATTTTACAAGTGGAACTTTATCATGAATTAATCCACCAAACAGTGTAGCTACTGTGACGTGAATTTGGAAGCATCAGGGGATTTTCCTGTTTGTTTAAAGAGGCTTCAGCCTCCAGACTATACGTTTCTGAAGGGAAATCCCATCCTGCTGAGATCCCTCAGCCAGAATCACCATCGTGGCGAGCTCACCTTGCGGAGGTCTCCGCCTTGGCAATACTCCATGGCCAAGAGCGGCAGGTCATTTGGCGCAAGCTTCTGCATCCCTTCGGGAACGTCGCGGGCAGCCACTACATTGGGATGGTTCAGCCTAGGCAGTGGGAACGAGACACGTACGCATTCGCACTGTGGACGCCTGAAAGCCAACGGTCTTACCAGCTCCACGGGCAAGTGGGCAGCATGCTAAGCCCCAGCGGGATGTTAATCCCCCTGGGAAATGGAAGTGGGTCTTCCAGAGGCCTGCGATCCCCCCACGCTCCGCAGAGCGGGAGGCTCCGTTCCCTACGTTGGCCGCGCTGCTCTCAGCCCGCAGCCGCCGGCCTGGGCTCGCAGGCAGCCTCAGAGCGGCCCCC
>VZSV01000298.1:126535-149354 GCA_013398735.1 Nothocercus julius
CTGCGCCGCGGGGCGCCCGCAGGGGGGCGCTGCCGACCGGGGGCGCCCGCACCCGGCGCGGGGCACCGATCCCGCACGTATTGAAGCTACTCTGGGAATAATCACACAAAATGGGCCTTTCCCAAGGCGTTTCCCAAGGATTTTGCCTGGGGAAGAGGTAGGGCGATGATAAAGCAGCAGCCTGGACAAATGTCTGTCGGGTCACCTATTATTTCCTGAAACCAGAAGTCCCTCACGCACTATTTCTTCCACTAAATTTTATCAGGAGACTTGTGCTAGTGAATCAGTTCCTAAAATCTGTTACTGTATCCATCACATCACTGATAGCGTCGTATCCCAGCCCTAAGGTCATATCTAAAATTCGTCATTTGGGTTTGTCCACCTCCTCTGGATATTGCCCCGCTGGGGAGCAGACCGTGGTTTTTCCACGATGACCAACACCAGTCCGTATTTAACTCTTTGGTTCTTACCATGCTATTCCTCACTTCCAAAGAAGGGTCCTTAGGTTCTGCTCGCTGTTCCACAGCCTCCCTGTTCTCCTTCCACTGGGAGAAGAAGAAAAATAAATAAATAAATGAAAAGTTGTGCCCTGCTGCCTTCTTTAGTCTCCACCCCCTCGAGTAGAGTTTTTAAGCAGGAGAGGAGCTGTCTGGAGAGAGCGGAGCTGAGATGCGGAAAACGTAGAGCCAGGCTGGTGTGTAAGAGGGAATCATCAGCGGAACACAGAAGCGGAGAAGCCAAAAGGTAGGTGCCGCTCTGCACCTGTTTCACTCCCTGCATTTCCCATTTGCAACATAAATGGCATTACTATCAAATACTGATTATTTATTACATGATTATTTAGTAATTACCATTGTGATTTAGTGGTGTTTAGCTGAGCTTTCGGTGTGTGAGAGGATTTAAGGTTGCAAGCTACTTCAAGGAAGCCTCAGCAAGACACTGCAGGGAAAGGGCTGCCAGCCCCAGGCTTGGGAAGAGGCTCCTACCAGGAGAAAATCCCACTGAAAAACTTAAATCAGAGCAGTAATAAAGAAATGTCCTGATGCTGAGCAGTGACTCAGAGAGCCAGCTGTGAGAGGATAATTTATTGTCTTCCTGGGAGATCGGACTCTGTGTTTCTGCCTAGGCTCCCAACCAGGATAATGGAGGGACAGCGAGGAGGAGGGCGGATCTTGTGCAGCTCTCTCTGAAAACTCTTTCACATGCAACCAAAACCACAGGAAATATTAAGAGTGATTCCCAAAGGGAAGATGGGCTTTGATATAGTTATTTCCTCCAGTGCCTCCAAGGACTTTGGGCTCTTGCTATCCCTTTTATTTCTTTTCTCCCAGAAGAGCGGTTTTTCCCCTGATCCTCTTTAAAGGGAAACAGCAATGAGTCCGAATCTTATCTGCTCTGTTTAGAAAGCAGGGACAGCAGCCCCTTCTTCAGAAACCAGGAAAAGACAGAGACCATCTGCAAACCTTTTATTTGAGCTAATCCAGGAGAATGGTTTAGTAGGAGGAAAAACATTAGTGTCGCAGATTCAGATCAAAGCAGCACTCACTAATGGACAGACCTGGGGCATTGCAGGGAAGGAATTTAGGGGGGAGTTATTTGTAATCTCTGCTCCAGCAGTGACCTTCTTGTGACCTTGGTAAAATGCTTTTCTAGGTCCTTTTCCACATCTCTAAGACACATTCATACCCTTGCTGCTGAGAAAGGTTGTTGCTAAAAATAACATCATTAATAGTTAAAGTGTGGGATTTGAAGCATCATCAGCAGGGGTACCTTAACGGAGGTAACGCACCTGCAGCGCTCCATGCCCGTATTCCATGCACTGAGTTACATGCTACTTACTCAATACTTGTACCACATGTGGCATCTCATGAACTCGAAGTCGAAACACGAACAACAAAAGCAGCTTCTAACTCATTTTGCATCCCAGGAGAATTAAGCCTATCAGCCACTACGCATTCAGGGTATCAAATGCCTTTATGTCCCAACATACCTGAAAATGCAGAATCAAAGTGTCAAAATAACATGCTGGGCCTCTGACTTTTTGCTGGATTATTTCTCCATCAGGGAGCAAGCAAAAGGGCAGAGCAGCAGGCACAGAATATTTAGCAGAGCTCTGCAAGAAAGAGCACTGCTGGCAGAAATCTGCTTGCAGTCTTGTAAACACAGTATTTTTCAAACAGCCATATGGTTTCAGTTTGATAGGGCTTATCATTCATAACATTCCAGCTGACTGGCATAGGTTCTGCCTTTCCCAAAAAGAAGGCTAAAAAGACAAAGCTGTTAACATGTGTTACCAGTTTTCCATGTAGAATGCGATGGCAGCCACAAAAGGACGGGCAGGCACAGGAGGAGGGAGGAGTATGGAAGGGCCTTAGCACCGTAATACCAGGTAGCCTGAACCAGAGCAGCAAAAATAAGAGAGTCTGTATTTCAAGTCACTTTTTTTATTGAGCAAACCCTTAAAAAAAAAAAAAAAAAAAAAAAAAAAAAAAAAAAAAAAAGCCACTTAAATCTGTCTCCCTTTTTAGCCTTGGATCTGAACTTATGACTAATTCATCTGTTGCATTCCAGTTTACCAAGCAGTTATCCAGCTGCCTTCCCTGTCTTTATGTAAATAGACCTGAACTCCTGATTTCTGAAAATAGTAACTCTCAAATAATGGCTTGGGTTGGCTTTCTACTTGCTCAAGGACCATATCATATGGATGGTAAAAGGACAAGAGCGAGAGAGAGAGAACCTGAAGATTATGTCAAAGATTTGGAAACAGAATCAAAACAAATGAGACCTTCCTGCCCATTTCTCTGCCTAATCCCCAGCTCCTGCTGTGTACAGGAGCTATATTAATAATGCCCTTAGAGGAAGAGGAAAAAATACACCTTTTGGTGTAACCAGGTGAAAAAGAGTGATGTTCCTAACTACATCACACTCCAGTTATTCACCATCTAGACTGACTGCAACAGGAGTCCTGACTGCTGTGTAATCCAACTCCCTGATAAAGTTATTTATCCACTATAAAAATTCAGATTAGATAGTAAGTCAGGCTTTACTGGAGGTCTTTTACATACATCCATTTTCCTGATCTTTTACAGTTACTGTAAGGTCATCAAAATAAAAGAAAGGACAAAATGGATTTTTTTAGGGAAGTTTCCTACAAGGATGAGTAGAAGAGCCAGGAGCCCAGAACAAAGTGCACTGGCCCATGGGCAAGACCACCTCAGAGAGCCCTTCACAGCCTTGGTCTCTTACATTCATGTGTTTTTTTTCCAGGTATTAGGAAGAGAAATGTGTCTTGGTCCAACTAAGGGGGAAAAAATATGCTGCTTAATTGCAGCCATTTTTTTTTTTTTTTTAATCTGCCCAGGACTGAAGCTGGGTTATGAAATACCTCCTGCCACACTCAGATTTTTCTCTTCCTAGCAACTGCCCTAAAGCAGCGCACACTTCCACAAAGCTGCTTTGCTCCCGTGAAAGAAACCACTTGTTTTTCTCCTTTTGTCAGCAGAAAAACTGGGGGAAGGGAAACCCAAGGACAAGGTGGCATACTCAGTGACTACAAAGACCTAAACTCAGGCTTCTGCCAAGGAATTGCCCACGCAAAGGCAACTAGAAATACATTTCGCTACGGACAGAGGAATTACAGAGCGATCACAGCGCCCAAGTGCCCTTGCTATAGCTGTTTGTGGTAAGCCTCGTCAGGGCAGGAACTTCATCTGATAGGAAATCAAGGTCTGACAAGAGAGATCCAGATTTATCATTAACACCAGCCACTTCACAGCAGATGGTGAGAGATGACTGTGGGCTCCTTCCCAGGACAACTGATGCGGGACACGCTATGGAAATGAGTCTGGAGGAAACAAAAACTCTTCACACGAGACGGAGAACGGCTTTGTCTGCAGGGTAAAGCTGCTGAAGGGATTAAATGGACTAAGGAGTTGTGACTGCGGAGAAGTGACACAAGGGAAGAAAAGCTGTAACGAATAAATGGGAGTGCCAGGCCAAAAGCTAGCTTGCCAGCCAACTATCATACTCTCACTTCCAGCAAAAGCATATGACAACAGCAGAAATTAAAAGCTCAGCCAGGGCAAACAGGGAGAAGATACAGAAATATTCCAAACCAAATACATAGCAGTGCTGTCCTTTCAGAGTCCCCATCACAGTCTCTTTCCTGTCATTAAAAGGCAGCGAGACCCTCTCTACAGGAGACACAAGCCCTTGCTCATACCCAGAGATGGAATTTGCACATTAAATGCAAACCCTTCTCAACCACTGCCATCAGAGGCAGACCCTGAGCAGGAGTGCTAGATGCAATGACTAAGAATTCCAGAGTGGAAAGCACATTTAACAGCTTCGCCTTCCCAAACCTTCACTTCAACTTGCAACCTGGAACTCCACTCACACTGTAAACACTTTTTTCCTTTTGTCTCTACAGATACTGGAGATTTGGGGGTGATGTGGAAAACACAGAGAATGGAAAGCAAACTCCCGTGTCTCCTCTTACTGCTGGGAGCATTCACCACTGTTCAGTGCCAGGTAACAGGCCAAGGTAGCATCTCGACTCTTGCTCAGAAAAATCACAAGCAATTTTGCTTTGCTGCTTGTCAGCTGAGCAAAAATAACTGCCTGCTCACTTCTGCCTCCTCATTAGTGGGAAGTTAAACCTGTTGGCTTAAACCTCCTGCAAATAATGGACAGCTGACAAGCTTTAGTTGGCAGTTAGAGTGGCCCAAGAGCACATAATCACTTCAGTCAGCACATACATTGCCAAGCTCGTGTCACTCAGCAGGCAAGTAGTAACCTGGTAATCTATGGTAATGTAATGATTTACAGTTCTTTGTACCTACGCTGAAGCACTAAAGACACTTTTCACTGTACTGGCTGATAGCGAGGTCAGAGAGTTGCTCAGATATCCCTTGATTTGCAGGACATCAAAGAAAGGGCTGGCTATTTGGTAGCGCTTGTTTTCTTAGGGAGCAGTTACTCACAGAATGTCCCTTCTTTACTCGCAGGGCTTTCGCATGCGTTTCAAACGGGGAGCCAGATCTCGAGGTAAGCTCGTCAAACTACCATCATTCTCCTTGCAGCTTTATGAACAGAAGAAGGGTAAAGCAGATGGTGCTGAGGGAATGAAGCTTGAAAGGTGTTTGCTGCAGTTATGTAGGGAGGTCTGAGCATGGGGAACAAAGGAGACAAAACACCAGAATATTAACACCTTCCACCATTCACAGAATGAAGTTTCCTTCTCCCTTCAATTCAAAGGCCAAAGAGGCTGGTGAATAAGAGAACTGTGCATTCAGCAGCTTAGCAGTAAGACAGACGGGACAGGTCTGCTCTGGCAAGACAAAAAGCTGGCCCAGTAGATAGATACTCGCCAATCCTGAATGCTCCTCTCCTGGAGAGAGAGATGTCTTCCTTTGCTCAGCCATTTCTGTTCCAGGAATCTCTAAAAGAGGCTTCCCTGTCTCTGATTACAGCCATTTGCACAGACTACTCATCTGGAGAGATTTACCAGGACAGGGGGACCTGGCTGAGACTCTCAGGGAGCAGAATAGAATACTGTAGGTGTGACAGCGGTCGGAGTCGCTGCCACAGCGTGCCCATCAGAGGTGAGTACTGAGTGAGCGCTGCACTAAAAAGACTGTAAGAACAGAATAATAACAAGTAGGCAGGGCAAAACAGAACAGAGCTGTCAGGAGAAGGGAGATGGATGCGTGTGTTGCTCCTGTGCAGTCTAACAGTGTTTCCTGGCTTCTCTGCTCCACAGACTGCAGTAGAAATAAATGCTTCAATGGAGGACAGTGTTCACAGGCATATTACTCCCCCCAGCTCTTCGTTTGCCAGTGTCGCCAAGGCTTCTCGGGGAAGCAGTGCGAAACAGGTGACTATATAGATCCTATACTAGCTCCTACTAGGTGACTGTGCTGCTGGCTTTGGCTCTACAGTGTAGAGGAAAGAGAACCTCAGAAGATGCTTCTGTTCTGGAGTTAATTCCACAACGAATGCATTAAAAGGACAGTTGCTGGTGTTTCTTGCTAAAACTTTAAATTTTGGAGCTGAAGACCTTTCCACTTGTTTACAATCTGTCAGACAAGGTGTTTTCAGTGACCATATGAGACATCTAGGAGCTAACTTTAAACAGAAGAAAGGGAAACTGAGTTTGGGACGATGGCCTTTTAGTGACATTTTGTTCCCTTCTGTTCAGATACTGAAGTTAAGTGCTACCAAGACACTGGAGTAACATACAGGGGCACATGGAGCACAACGAAGAGCGGGATTGAATGCTTAAACTGGAATACGAATGGATTGAGGGACTGGAAGTACAGTGGCCGAAGAGAGGACGCTGCTGAGCTGGGACTGGGTAACCACAACTACTGCAGGTGAGGGACTGACAGCACAGGAGGGTCCCCTGCTTAGAGCACGGGGCCCAGGAAAGGCTGCTTGAACACTGGGCGCTTGCGAAAGCACTGGCAATTGCAACTTCTTGTTCCTTCTCTGTGCCTAAACCTCCCTTTGAAGCCAGTTTCTTCCCAACTCTGCCTGCTCCTCTGGACGCTGAAAACACTCTCTAAAATATACTGCTTCCTGCACACAAAACAAACTGCAAACAAGCTCTCCCTTCCCGCTCCCGCCTGTCTCATCCCCATCTCCCTGTACTCCACACTTAAAATAGTAAGGGACATTATTTCTCATGGCTCAGGCCGCCTTCCCCCCACACAGCAAGATCAAGCTATTGAAGGAGATGGCACCTCTAGAACTAATACCAAGAGCTTTATGATAATACAAACTCTTGTAACTCTTGCAGAAACCCAGATGAAGACTCCAAACCTTGGTGCTACATCTATAAAGGGGGAAAGTACAGCTGGGAATACTGCAGTGTGCCTTCCTGTTCAAAAGGTATGTGCAGGGAGGCCGGAAAAGGACGTTAGAGGCTCCCCCATTCATTGCATTTTTAAGAATTCTCTGTGGACTTGTTCTATTGCTGTCATTTGAAAATGTTAAACAACTGTTCAAGTTAAACACTATTTAAGCTTTTAATATTTATGACACAGAGACAGAAATAAGAAGAGCTGATCTAGAGCTGTCTTGACAAAAGCTGCAATAGGAAGAGATGACAGTCGTGTTTTATCAGTTAATGTGCAACTTTCTTATTGAAGTTGGGAACATCAACTGCAAAGCTGGAAGAGGCACAGATTACAGAGGCAGCCACAGTGTTACCAGCTCTGGAGCTACCTGTTTGAGGTGGAATTCTCGAATCCTTGCCAACAAATTATATACTGCTTGGAGAAGAGATGCTTACCAGCTGGGCCTTGGTAGTCACAATTTCTGCCGGTACGTAGGCAGTTATAGTATGAATTATATGTACACACACACACACAACACATATGTATATATGCATAGAGTTCACTGGGGTACTCTTGAGGCAGAGTTCTGTCCTTTTACATGAATTACAAAAGCGCAGGAAATGCAGTACTGCTAGGAACGAAGCTCAGTGCCAATAGGGCAAGTGGAATGAAGATGAGCATCTATGTTTCTCTCTAACACCAGATGCCATAGATGCAAATTACACATGTTGCTAGCGTCCATCTCTGGGAAGATCAAAAATAATGCATTCCATCTCAATCTGCGCTTTATTTGGGTATCTCCTTCTCCCCAGACCTGGTAATACAACTAGCTTTTCTTGTTCCTGTGCTGCAGGAATCCTGACGATGACAGCAGGCCTTGGTGCCACGTGCTGAAAGGAAACCAGCTCACCTGGGAGTTCTGCAACGTGCCCACTTGCTGTAAGAAACCTAGCGCTCCTGCTTCACCCCTTTCATTAAGGCACTACTGCTCTGCATGTCCTGCATTTTCAACTCAAGCCTCTTACAGAAAAATAAGAACTGGAAAAAAGCTTCTTGGGGTTAGAAAGGGATTCTGTGGTTTGGCTCTCGCAGAAGAGCCTTTCCCTCTGCCAGCAAAGATGACTGCAGAATGGGAATGGAGACAAAAGGCAGGGCTTCCTTGCTGTGGTTTGCAGAACACAGTACTAGTTTCCTAGGAAATAGGAACGAGTCAGATCCTAAGAAGTTCATGCCAGGCTTACTCAGCACACACTGATAACTGACCAGCTTTTCACCCAAAGGCAGTGCAAGAGGGGCCGAACCCAAAGCCTCTTTCGGGGTTTGTCATCCACAGCCACCTGTGGCTTAAGGCAGCGCAGCGTCCGCCAATACCGGATTAAAGGTGGCTCCCCCGCGGACATCGCCGCTCATCCCTGGCAAGCTGCCATCTTTGCAAGGTACCGCCGAGCACCGGGAGAGCACTTCCTCTGTGGGGGAATCCTCATCGGCTCCTGCTGGGTTTTGTCAGCTGCTCACTGCTTTGAGGAAGGGTGAGTGAAAAACTCAGTACTGCCTACAGGAAAATCATGAGAAAGAGCGGGAGAATGGAAGCATCCGGCGCAGCCTTGGTGGAAGGACGAGGCTTGGATAATATATTTAGCCTATTAAGTCATACAATAAAAAGATAATCAAGTGTAATGAATGTTGCATATAGGCATTTACTGGGCAAACTAGCTTTATGGCATTACGATACCTCAGCAGAATATCAAACTGCACAAATACGCCAGCACAGAATGCAGAGCTATCTGAAACTTGAGAGCAGGAAGGGTTTGATAGAGGAGCTCTGTCCTGACTCCTGTAAGCAATTAGTCCCCCAAACAACGCAAATAAGACACCCAAGGTCAATCTGTCTGGTAGTAGGAATGCTAAAATAAGAGAAGGTGAAGCTCCAACAGCACCTTCAAGGAAAGGATTCACTCCAGTGCTGAGAGAACACTAACCTCTTTTGTTTTTCAGCTTCAGTGCAAGTCAGCTGAAGATTGTGCTGGGCAGGAATTCTCGAGCAATTCCTGAGGAGAACGAACAAAAATTTGAAGTGAAGAGATACACTATGCATCCAAAATTTGACTCAGAAAACTTTGACAATGATATTGGTAAGAATTCCTCTGACCTGATGACGAGAAAGCTTATGCTTGGCTCAAGCTTGTTGTTAAATCATTGGGTTTTCTTTTTTAACTCTTCAGCTCTGCTGCAGTTGAAGTCGGACTTGGAGGAATGTACTGTTGAGACAAACGTTGTCCGAGCTGCCTGCCTGCCCACACCAGAACTGCAGCTGCCCGACTGGACTGAATGCGAGATCTCTGGTTATGGCAAAGATGAGGAATGTAAGTACGAGATGCAATTTGCTCAAAGTCTACCTCCCTGCTCAAGCATTTATGCCTCTAGTGTTGCCAAATGTGTGACCCTTTAAATATGGTATGGACCTTAATAAGCACTGCAAAAGGAACATCCATGAAAGCAATTTTTTCTCATAGTTCACATATCTGAGTTCTGTCAGCTGCGTGGGCTAGCAGAGTTTCCTTGACACTCTCCAATAGTGGAAAGATTGCAGAAGGTGAATTGGATAAGAGGCATATTTTTGCTGTCAAATGTTTAGGTTTTGTCATTCTGCTGGAAATTCATTTTGCCAAGGTTTCCTGCACTATACAATTGCAGATTGTTGTATTATTATAAAAGATTCATAAGCTGTGCAGTAATTGGCAAAGAAAAGCTGAAGTAATAACCATTCCAATTATATAGGAAGAGGCCAGCTGCTTATTAAGTGAGTTAATAAAAAGCTAAGCAACAAATAGGGGAAAAAAAAAATGGAAGTACACACAGGTCAACCTATATAAAGAAGACACTGCCACATTCTACTAATTTATTTTTTATCTTCTCTAAATTGTAAACTCCTTGATGCAAGGACTTTACTTGTGAAGTATCCATTGTAAAATGGAGACCTAATCATGAGTTGAACTCCTTTCAGGTTTTTGGAATAGACTCAAAGATTTAACATTAAAAATAGCATAAATTGTTTTTAAAGTGTTGAAAGTAGCTCATCTTCAGCAGTGCTTACAGTGAACACATGATAAACTATCTGAGAAGGGAAGGATGCTGCAATTATAATTCAAAAGTAGACAGAAAAAACAACAAGCCTGCCAACTTTCAGCTTTGTGCAGCTGCACAGCAAAATAAAGCCAAGCTCCCCCCCACCCTCCAAAAAGCCATTCCAGTCCAGCGCAGCACAAGACTGCATTCCTGTCCTGTTACAAAGTTTTCTATACCACGAGACTTTGGTATACACAGAAAGTCTGTTTTTGATAGAGCAACTCTTGTAGAAAGATCCCTTTTCATACACTTCATGATTTTCCACGGCATTTCCATGATTTTATTTAGGTTGCTTAAACTGTGCAAACTGCTCTCTATCTGAGAAGCCCACTAGTCTTTAATTCACAGGCTGCAAAAGCCTCTGAAGCACTTGAGCTTGTGCCGTTTTGACCGTGTAGCTAATTTAAAGAAGCAATGCTCTCTTTCAAGTTCTTCTCAACTAGCAAAGCAGAACCCCCATGGATTAAAAAGACACTTTGGAAAGGAAATATGAGTTATCTTTCCTCCGACTCACCCCAATCCCCACCCTGCTACTTGAGTGTCCTCTCGTCGAACCCATCAACAGGAAAATGGAAACTGAACTGCAAAATTCAAAGCGTATATTAATTTCCCTTCCAGTTTCTCCATTTTACTCAGAGCATTTGAAGGAAGGTCATGTCAGACTGTTTCCAGCCAGGCGGTGCACAACACAGCATCTAGACAACCGGACAGTTACAGACAATATGTTGTGCGCCGGAGACACAAGGAACCTTGATGATGCCTGCAAGGTGAATCCAATTCTGTTTGTCTTTTACTTCCAATCTTCCAATTCTAGACTTGACAGGTCAGGTTAAACAAGCAAAAAAGACTCAGAAATAAAATTAATGAAGCCCAGTGTTAGGCTACACGCAAGCTCTAGCAGACTTCTGTTCAATAAAATAGCCCTGATGGCTTCTCTTTTTTTTTTTTTTTTTTTCCCCCCTCTTTCCACCCCTTGTAGCTGGGAAAACAGGCCACACTTAACCAAAACAAACTAGGACAATACAGATCAAAAATCTCAAATATAGGAAATGCCACAAAACCAAGTAGGAAACTCCACCTCATCAGGGTTTCCTAATATTCTCTCTTAGTGAGCATATAAAACATACAGCAGGAGATCCTGTAAGAGGAAAGGGGTGCTGCCGTACTGAAAAGCAAAGAACTGAACAAGCTGTGACATGAGAAACAGGAGGGTACACATTCTACTGTAATACCTAAAGCAAAGATCAACATTTTTCCAGGTTCAACAGCTCTTTAATAATTATACTTCATATTGCTGTAATATGAAAGTATTCTGGACCTTTAAACAGGGATATTTCTGGGTTTGCTCCTAACAACGCCTCACCTAAATTTCCTAACACCTGAGCACCAGGCAGTTGGAAAATTATAATTTTAGTTCTCTTTCCTGCTACTGAAGGGGATCACTAAAGATTCTGTCTGCAATAGAAAAGTGCTGCTATGAAGAACACTGCAAACTGCTGTCTCCTGATGCATACCACATAAGATACTTATCTAGACATTGTAGATGATATCTAGAGCACCATTAGAGCCAGTGAGAAAAGGCAACAACGGAGATTCTTACTAACCTGCTGCTTCTCTGCAGGGCGACTCTGGAGGGCCGCTGGTCTGCATGAAGGACGAGCGCATGTATCTGATTGGCATCATCAGCTGGGGAATAGGCTGCGGCCGCAAGGACATGCCTGGCGTTTACACAAACGTGACTCGTTACCTCAGGTGGATTCAGGACAACATGAAACCCTGAGGACGAAAAACAAACTCTCCGAAGTCCCATGACCGCACGTCCTCATCAATCCCTTCCGGGAGTTCTTCTTTTCTTCCTCTCCAGAGCAGATGGGGCAAGACTTCAACACTATGAAGTGTGTTCAGAAACACACAGGCATAGGTCTTCCAGAACATTGCCCTAGGGCAGAAATGGTCATATTTCACAAAGAATTGGTTATTATTTAAATTATTTCCCCCAAACCCCGCTCTAACTTGGGCTGTTTCTGTTTGGGTCTCACAGCAAAAAGAACACATTTGTCTAATATCCATTTCATAAACACACTGCAAGGCCACTTTTGTAGGAAAAAAAGGGTTTTTATGTATTTATTTACACAATTCTGAAAGATTATTTTATACTATACAGACATTTTAAGTTTTCTGTACTTCTTTTGTTCTTTGATGTTATTTTCCTTCTTGTTTAACAGTAAAACTTCTACCACTGCGAGAGCAACTGACAAGCCTGAACCTGTCCACCAAAACCTAAAAATCTCCATTGACCCACTTTAGATCTGTAGTTTTCTGAACACATCAATGGATTTGTTAATAAAAGTGTCATTTCTTATTTGGCTGTAAATGTGGAAGACATTCCAATCTGGATCAAACTGGTTCTTATACCATTCTACTTTGGTTATTACCTACAGAGCAAAACAACTGGCCAGTGCAATGACAACAGGCTCAGGCCAGCTAGATTTACATGCACAGCTAAAGATCAAGGTGAATAACACTCAGCTGCATTTATCCTTAACAGGAATCAGCACAATTAACCAGGATCTCAATAATTAACATTGAACAAACAATGTGTACTTGCATGGCAACTGCAATGCTGAGGAGTATTTAGACAGCCACTAAGAGTTAGGCCTCTTAATAAAAGATTTTCTCTTTTTCAGTTAAGTGAGGAAAAGCAGGTGTGACTACCCTTTTACAAAGGGAAGAATGGACATTAAGGCTACAAAAGGAATTTAGCTTCAGTATGAGTCACATTAGCTGGAAAGCTTATCTATCTTGGAAAACTCAGCATGTGTTTACTCTTGAAACTGTAGGAAGCTCTCTGATGATCTACTAGGCTGAGGAGCCTTTAATCAAACAGAAGTCTATATAATAAATAAATATGTGCAAGGGATTTGGTAAGGCTCCTCAGCACTTCCTCAAATGAGGACTGTAAATATCAACTTTAAATCTTCTAAAGAGTGGTTTATGTCTTTCTATCTACCAGCCTGCAAAGAAGCCACACCTCTTCAGCCCCTGTTTTTGTAATACATTCCTTAGCTGGGAGAATTACCAAATCCCAGTTCAATAACTAGATCTAACGCTCTTCAAGCTTACTTTAACATCTTGTGTTTCACTTAAAAGTTGCCAGCATCTTGTTCTAGCATTTGAGTAATCTTGACAGTACCTAGTTATATGCTTGTTTATTCACTGCATTCTCTCCCTCTCCTCCCTGCCTCAATATGAACATCCTCAAGTCCCTCTCTACCACATCAGCTTTCAGATAGCTGATAAGGCCACATCCAGACTCTCAAAATCTACATGCAGACATCTGCATTAATTGCAACTCAAGTAGCCAGCTGCACCTCACATCTCCCTCCAAAGTTCCTTAAATCAAGTTCTAGCAAGTTATCTCATTGAAGTGGCCCCCAACTCTTCCCTTCTGTGCTGCTTCATCTTCCATTCTATGGGAATTTGCAGTCATTCATTTCAGACTGAGATTTATAAAGTTATATTTATATATTTTATGATGAGAGACAGACACCCTTATGCACATAGAGCCATTCAAAATTTTGAGTAATATTAAGTCACCTCTGCAGGAGAAAAAGTTATTTTAAAAAATAAAGCGAAAAAGCCAAAGGGCAGTCTCAGTACTTGAGGAACAGGAAGGTAAGGAGGTGTTTCTATGCCTTGATGATTAAAGCACAGCCTTTAGCCTGCTACTAAAATCCCTACCTAATAAACAAAAGCAGTTCATCTACATTTCTAAAGACGTAGTTTCACAGAAGTTCTAGGAAGAGTTCAGCATTGCTTCTGGGAGCATTAAGAATTATTTTAAGAAAACAAGTTCAGTTTTTCCAGACAGGAAAGTATCCTCAGGCTTGTAATTTCTATTGCATAACCACATTCAACTCCCTACGGCACCCACTATTCAAGATTCAGTATACAGGATTTACCTTTATCCTTGAATACCAACTGTGCATCCTGTAAACCCCCCACAAAGCATAGAAATGACACAGGGGATAGGGAAAAATGAATTTTATTGATGCCCTGCTCAAAGGTAATATTTGCACCAAACATGCTCAGCACAAAGGCCACCTGCAGTGGCATTCAGCAGTGGCACTGGAACCTGCAATCACAGAATTGAGATGCCACCCCCCCGCTGCAAATATCCATCACACGCAAACCAGAACGTGTATTATCCGTCATGCTGTTCTGTTCACAAGCACAAACTACACATGCTGAACTCCACAGCCACCTCACAGACGCTGTAGTTTCATGCACAGCAGCTTATGGACAGGTTCTGCTACCACAAAAATAAACACATTGGCATCTAGTGGCCAAAGAGCACATTACAGACAATATGGAACAGCACACAGGCCTTTCATTTCGTATTTATGCTGTACAGAGAGACGGAACACAGACCAAGATGGGCAGATGCAGCAGCACCTCCTACAGAAGAGATGGCCCCGCGGAAAAATCCAGTGTAGGCTACAATTCACCTGCATAGCAGCTGACTGAGAAAGGAAGGAGAATGAGGTAGGACAGCCAATAAAACACCACACAGGTACCAGGACACAGTTATCTCCTATAAAGACATCAGTGAGCAGAAGAACAGCAGTATCACCTTCATTCCTAATAGGCAGGCAGAAGCAAAAAGAGATTCTGATAAATTACTAGGATCATGATGAGCTGCTTCAGCTTCCATCAGTGCTATGATTCCTTGTGTGTTTTTTATACAGCCTCTGGCTTTTCCCATACCCCCTGAAAGAAGCTATGAGAAACTCCATACCAATTATCAAGCAAAAATATGAGAGAGGCAGAATTGCATTCAGAGATCATCACCCATGGGTTACAAAATAATCTGTGCTTCTGCTAGCTCTTCACAGGATATTAAGATTTTGATGAGTTTCCAGTCTATCCCCAGAGATACTTAAATTATTTAACAAAGAGGATTTCTGAAATCTCCAGACATTCCTTCCTTCCCTTCCTCCCTCTGAGGCACCCCACACAGTCTACCTTTCCATTTCTTCAGGCTCTTTGCGGCAGAACAGCCAGCTGAGCACTCTGCCTGCAGGGACTTTAGTTCTCCAATCTCCCAGGGAGGGACAGGAGCCAGTGCCACACCATCACACTGAGGTGAGTTTTAAGGAAGTTCAACTTTGTGTCAGCTGCATAGAGGATAAAAGCCAACGAAAACATAAGGAACAGATGTAAATAGAGAAAATCTCTAGAATTTCCTTGAAGACAGCAAGGTGAAAGTGATACGGGCTTACATATCTGACTCACTAATCCCAAGGGACCTGAACACCTCTCCCATCTGCCACCATTCTATTTCGGATGCGGTTAGGGATGAGATATCTCAGGTCAGCCCTGCTTTTCCCTGCTCCCCAGCACCCCAAGCATTGGCTCTCCAGCAGATGCTAGTAGAGATAAGGGAGAAACCCTGAAATGCGTGGTGGTGGGGAGAGGTTGC
Organism: Nothocercus julius; assembly: GCA_013398735.1. Classification (NCBI taxonomy): domain Eukaryota; kingdom Metazoa; phylum Chordata; class Aves; order Tinamiformes; family Tinamidae; genus Nothocercus; species Nothocercus julius. Next base: position 141,983 of record VZSV01000298.1, read on the forward strand.
ATCCAGCAGCTAGGAATAAGACAAAGAGGAAAGTGCTGTTCCTCACTATCAGGCTCCTCTAGGTTCGGACTTGGAACTTGCCAGCTTTAGTCATGTATTTTATCCCCTTGAAGGGCTTGTACTTCTCCCCATACATGTCCAAGCGATTCACCTTCAGTCCTAAAGGCAAACAAAGACAGTGTGAGACCGAGAGCTGCCACAAAGCTGACAAGCTTTCAGAATGAAGGAGCAGAAAACCATACGAGAGGCATAAAATGCATAGGGGAAGTTTTAGCAAGCAGGAAATTGAATAGAGCAAAGCTGGCAAATCCAAGTAGTCATCAACATTCTTTACAAACACATCCCTACCCTAAAAATAATTTAGCGGGCAGCAAGCAAGAAATTCAGGATGAAATGGGTAGGTTCTTTTGCAAAGCAACAGAGAGAACAACAAATCTGTATATGGTTCTCCGTACACATTTTAGATAAAACGTACTTCAAAGGGCATGCACAGCTACATCAGCTAGTTGCTCATTAGCACATGGACGCAGCACAAAACATTCATCTTCACCTAGCAGCACTTACCAGATATAGCCAGCTGCTGAATTTTAAACTGCAAGTTAATGGTGGGGTTCTCATCAGGTTTAGATGCCCCAGCTTGAAGACTCATGGTCCCTTTCAAGCTTGGCAGCTTCTGGGGGTTTATTTTCCCAACATCCCATGAGAGTAACTTCAAGGAACAGAAAACGCAGCAGTGAAACACAGGAATGTAGTAACACCCTCTAGAGAGGACTGGCCTTCCAATGACAGTGTTTAACTTATTTCCCTAAGCAAGAAGTCTTTATCTCAGTATCTTCTCCTCTATATTGTAGACACAGTACCCTTTCCTTCTCTGAAAGGAGTCTGGAGTCCTCTGCTTCAGCAACAGCACACACTTAAGGAGCAGCTGTCCCTGCTTCCTTGGTTCTCCCCCTCTCTTTCTGTGAAGCTCCCCCCAAATCTATCACATTGCTGAAAGGTTAAAGTTTCTTATTTCACTTATTCTTCTCACCTTTGTAACTGGATCAAAGACGTGTGTTCCCTGTGATGGTGTGAGGCTCATGTTTAAGACACCTTTTGGCATCTGGCTGGAGACCATCACTCCCTCTATCGTCTTTCCCATGGTCTGCTTGGGTCCCACAGTGATCTCAAAGCGTCCCAGTGAGCTGCCATCACGGAAGCTTATGTTGTGTTTAACGTAGACAGGAATTGCCACAAGACTGGAATAAAAGTAAAAACAAAGAAAACAGCGTCCTTACAAATGCTTCATTTTTCCTGAGACAGCCCCTGCCTGCTCCTAACAAGAAGGAAACAGACATTTTTAAAAAGAGAAAGTGAAAATTATCACACACTTCTACTTCAATTGGCAAAGAAAGCCACATAACCTATACTAGCAATTCCTTCTTTTCCCAGCCAAGAAGATCTGAATTATAGAATTTGCAACACTAAATTCACCACTTACTTCTGAGCGCTGACATGGTAGGACAGCAAGCGAAAATTCCCATCAGGTGGAATGAAGGAGAGGATTCGCTCTGATTCCCAGCGTTTAAAACGCACACATGGATGAAAACTGACATCATCCAATAATCGGGGGTTCTGAAATAAGAGAAGGGCACAAAGTTGAACAAAGCAGTATTACTTACAATAATTATTCTCCTCAGCTTCCATGCACGAACTGTATACCACTCAGTATGGTATCTATCCGGTTGAAGGTGCATACATTGAGATATGTTAAGCTATTTCATGTTGCCACGTCTGTGCAACAACTATACTGAGAATACTCTATCATATTTGAACAAATTTAGTCATGTCAAATAACTACATTGATGAATACTAATGGAAAGACGTCCCTTTAGCATATATGTCTAAACATTACTTTATATTAGAAATCTAGCACGTGAACAGCATTTTTAAACAAAGCATCCAAAATAAAACCACTCAGCTCAAAGCTGTTGAGGTTCACTAGGAACTTCCAGTGCTATTCCTTTCCTCCTTTGGAAGATCTGATAAACTGGAAAATATCCCAGTGAAACAAAAATCCTAGTAGCAGGATTGGGAAAAGCTGTTAAAGACATCTGAGTAAAAAACACCGTATATTATGCCCCTTCTTTAAGCTTTACCATAAAGGAGAGCGTAAGGTCTGGCATGCCAGTCAGCTTGACACAAGCATCAATCACCCCCTGAATTTCAGCAGTAATTGTGGACCCTGCAAAAATAAACAAAGGACGTTATACGAACCTGAATAAAACTCATTAGGACATGAAAAAGATACCAAGGGGGAAGGATGAAATCTAACACCTTTACATTGGTTGTTCAACATACTTTTTACTCTTCATCACTTTTCTAGAGGAGGTACAAATAACCACTGTCATCAGCAACATCTATTTTGATTACTAATGTCCGAAGATCCCAACTGTAAGATTAAGAAACACTGAAACTAAGAGAATAGCCCCAGGAGAGAGACCACTAACTTTCTAATTTTCCCATATAGAATTACATACAAAAATCTCATGAATGGTCAAAGGAAAAGGACCAAGTCCATTTCTTGATGCTTCACTAACACATCTGACTAAATAGCACCTACAGTTGGCAAGACCCCAGAGGAAGAACAGGAAAACAACTTCCCACATCTGAGGAGAAAGCAACTCCTTAGCAAACCTTCTCTCTTCAAGCACTATCAGAACAGGCTACTCTAGTCTTAGGCAGAAGCAACTTCCATACCTGATTTGTCAATGATTGCATCTATCTCCTCAATCACATCAAAATATGCTTCGTTGTTGGTGTATTTCACACCAGTACGTCTCCAAGGCACCACTGAGAGCTGTCCAGTGGGGAGCTGGTCACCCACATTTGTGCTTCCTAGGAAAAGAAAGATGATCAGAAAAATCACACATTGATATGTGACACCAGAAATGTCAGCCAGTGCTCCAGGAGTCATCCCGGGCCTCATCTAACAAAGCTACAATTCCAGTGAAGTACAGGAAGGAGTTACTTCCAACAAACAAGCAGAATGCTACAAAACAAAAACCCATTCATCCAGGTAGTCACATAGTGGCTGTAACTAGAAATATAGTCTGTTTATTCAATGTTTTTTTGATAGAGACACAAACAGTACTGGAACTGGGACAAGTCTAAGAGCAAGGCATTTTCCAGAAAATCTAGCTGTGTTGAAGTTCAGAGGCTATCGGGCAACACACATTCTTACTTTGACCCCAGTTTATCTGCTTGTTGTTTCCCTGTACCTGTGATGGTGTTGACAACTGTTCGCAGGATAGTGGGAGGTTTTATCAGCTCCTTGAGAATATTAGATTCCGTTGCCAATGGAAAGCCATTGTCGAGCATTTCCTCTAGTACCTCATAAACCACCACAACATTGTCCTTGATCATCACCTCTGAACAGATCCCAAAATAATCCTGTGCAAAAGAAATAATTACTCAACTTCTAGAAGCTGAAAAGTATTTCCGATCACTTACAGTTCTGCTACATAAGAACAGCCCAAGTCTCTGTTATGTGAAACAAGGTGAAATAACCCTGCAACTCCATGTATCCATGGAAGCCCACTGGACAGACTGAGCACTCCACCAGATGTGTACTAAGTTCTAAGTATGTTTCCACCAAGGCCCTCACAAGCTGGAAAATTAGTGCATCATTATATGCTCCTATTTTCTCTCTATAAAAAAGGGACTATCTCTTACAGCTAGGAGACTTTTTAAAATTAGTGCTTAACCAATTAAGCAGCAGTATTAACATAAAATGCTTATTTCCTTTAGTCATTACTCTGACTTGCATATACTAATGCATTTCATTAGAACTCAGTATTAAACACGCAGCCATCCTCATCTGCCCTGGTCTTCACCTACTGGATTTTCAGTATCTTTAACTGTGCAGCACTGCTGTTTAAGGAATTCAGCATCTCCTGTTCAAAGCTTTCTATTTAGTTTTGTTACAGTGCAAAACACTGTACAGTGTTTTCATGTTCCCTTTTTTCTAGAGGGACTTTGTGCACCTTTCTAGAGTAAAAACAAAACAAAACAAAAACTTATTTCACTCAAAAGTTTAATCCAAAGGCTTAGCAGGGCATGAGATCTTTAGAGCAACCTAAAAAAATGAGTGGATACCACCAACAGAAAGGAAAACTTAAGATCTCCTTGGATTTCAACTCTGACATCAAATAAAAGAGTTGATTCACTCCCTGTACCCCATGGAAATCACTCAGAACCTATATCCACATGCCAGACTAGCACGCGGAAGCAAAGCTCACATGATACTCCTTTTTTGACCAAAGCTCATACTTCTTGCATTCCGGCAGGCTGTTGGTCACAGGACACTCTACTTCCAGACTACCCAAGCCTGTTAACAGCAAACGGAGACCAGACTCCTCACTGGTTGCCCGGACTGACCTGCAATCATGTCAAGATGACATGGAGGGGACTGTGGTTGCTCTGAGGCAACTCTTGTGACTTGGTTCTCTAGGGGAAAAGAAAAATCACTGTAGATACTCCCACATGTGGGATCGGAGTTATTAAAGAGAAGAAAATAAGAGAAAACCAAGCGCCAGGCGCTCCTGTTCTCTGCAGAGGAACCCCAGCCGCGGGCTTTTCCCGCCCCGCAGGCGCACCTGGAAGGTGTCGACGACGCGGTGCAGAAACTCGATGACGAAGAGCGGCGGCACCTCGCTCTGAATGACGGCCACGAAGAAGATCTTGTGGCGGTAGACGCTGAGGAGGTAGTGGTGCGGCGTGGGGATGACGGGCGGTACATTCTCCGCCTCCGAGGCCCTCTCCTGCGCCTCGAAGAAGTAGTCGCAGACGGAGCGGCTCACGACGCTCTTCCAGTGCTTCTCCAGGAAGATGTCGCCCGCAGCGTTGATGAGGAACAGGCTGTGGATCATGATGGCGGCGGCGCAGCAGCAGCCTCACCTCAGCCCTACGCCCCGCCCGCCGCAAGCCCCGCCCCGCAGCGCGCACGAGCCCCTCGGCACTCCGGAGGGCGGGTGCTAGCAGTAAGCACTGATTGGCTGACCCACTAAAGGAGGCTTCCGATTGGCCGAACGTAGGCGCGCGGGGGATGACGCGCGCAAAACAACGCTGTTCTCGGCTCCTATTGGAGGCGCTGCAAGCCACTCAACGACCCCAGCGGCTGAAACCGAGCAGCCGGAAGGGGCGGGGCAATGCGCGTCACTCCTCCCTCCTCCTCGTCCCCTCCCCAAAATTTTAGCTCCTCATTTTTGGATCTGAATCATTTAGGCTCTTCAACCACAGAGATCGGAAAATACTCGCGTCCGAACGCAAAGCAAAAAGCAAAAGCACAGCTTAAAGTTTATATTTCATTTTGCACTTATGTTTTCTGACGATTTCTCCCCATATATATATATATATATATTATTTTTTTGGTTTACTCTGACATCACCTTTTACCCAAAACCTTATTTAAGGTATTAGATGATTCAATGTCTGTCAAATCAGATTTTTACTATGATGGGAAAGAACACAGGGGAAATGGCCTGTTACCAACTCGCCTTTAACAGTCAGAAATTTTATCAAATGCATTTAAAAAAAAAAAAAAGCAAATACTGTTTTAAAATGTCTTTAATTCTAGTTAAAGTAATGAAGTAGTGTATTATACATTTAAGATCAGGATAACAGTCAATTATGGCAGTATTTTATATTTTTAAAACATTTTACCTGGTGTTTTAGTGTTAATAGTGTTTTCTCATGAAACACTATTCAGGCTTGACTATATTACACATTGCTTAAAGAACTACCATGTCTTTCTGCTTGCTTACACTCCTCATCCAAAATGTGAATATTCACTCAGTTCATGATGTTGTTGCTTCTGTAGTTTTCCTCTGGTAACATCATTTTTTTTAGTCTTCAGGAATGTTGGTACTGATGCAAGAGCAACCATAGACCAATAAATTATTTGTGTCCACCAAAGGAAAAAGTTGTTGTGGGAAGAGAGGGAATACATGTTTCTTCAAAAGATTTATGGAAAAGTAATCATGAGAGATAATTTGTCAACATCCTTCCAGCACTTCTGATCTTTAAAGAGTTCCCATGTAGCTGGGACACTGCTCTGAAGTTTAAACTTTTTTCACAAAAAGAAAAAAAAAAATCCAGTATTTTCCTGGCAACAGCAGAGAGTAATTTGCAGTTATACGGCTGTTTACTCCTACAGAAATGCTGCCTGGCTGCTTCCAAACCGTTAGCACAAAGATCATATTTTTGTTCAGAAAGTGAATAAATGCTTTTCTCTACAGTGGCTCATTACAAACTGGAAAATAAAAGGAGAACATTGTGGCTGATGCTGCCGGAGGAGAATTTTGTAGTGCTGGATAACTCAGCAACAGCCTGAAAGCAGCTCAGTATACCCTCCCCTGCAGGTACACAACACCCCTGGGAAGCCCAGGCACAGTCAAAGAACCATGTTACAAAATGGTGTTGCCAAACTGCGCCCTGTCTTTATGATAAAACAATTCCTTACCATCTGTAGTTGGCCATATGCAGGAATCCTGATGATTTAGCTGTCAGCCTGTGCTGTGAAAATAAAAAGAGGGTGAGTAGAAGAAAACAGGCTATTTTTTTTATGTGTAAAGTACCGTGCAACATCTATTAATTTTGCAAGGGTGCTAATAATAACCTACTGTGAATGCTGAGACAGAAAGCAGTTTATAGGCTGATGCTCCAAGGAATGCACAAAGTTTCATTGTACTGTTGCATACTGAATAAACCCAGTACTTGCTATGCTTATTGATATCTTCTGTTTAAGTTATACCTATATCTTCATGAGCCTTTATGAATTTAGCATCACAGCCACACCATTTAAGCTCTTGGAGGCCGTGCAGATCTGAATTTTGGAGGTGAGGGAAGAGGTGGGAGAGGGGTCGGGCACCTCCAACGCTCCTGAACCCACATGGTCCTCAATAACCCAAGCAGTAAATGACCAAAAACTTATTTCTTACCAAAAAGTCTGTCGTGTTAGAAGTCTATGTTAGTATTTCTTACTGAAAAGTCTGTGGTGGTAGAAGTCTATCTCAAAAGAGTTCCTCTTGCTCAGCAAATGAACGTTTGGTGACCAAGTTTATTAGTTCTGTCTGAATATCCCTTTGGATTTTTTAAATTTTCTTTCCAAAATAAAAGCGACGCAAACACGGCCTTTTACACAATACTCACACCACAGCTCTCCTTTAACCCGGCGGCGAAAACTGCCTCTCCAGCGCGCAGGTGGAAGCAGAGCTGGAAAGAAAGGCTCAAGAGATTACGATTAATGGGATTATTAGTATTCACGCAGCTATTTTAACCGAATATCGCGGCCGCGAAGTGCTGGGGGTTCCTCCCGCTCCTCCGCCTCAGCG
>VZSV01000298.1:150594-165872 GCA_013398735.1 Nothocercus julius
CGATGGAACAACTGTCATAGCTTTTCTTAGCAGGAGGGACCCAGACCTATGATTACGTTCCTGGAAGAGTTCTGAAAGTTTCCCTCTTGCTGTTTGCTCAAGGCTCTTGACAATTTCTGCTCCTTTCTATTTAAATTCCGAGTATTGTCTTCAGTATACAAAAAAAGTGAGAGTTGCTGCTTTTTAAAAATCCTTCATTTTGCCCCCCCCATTAATGAAGATTATGATCATTTAATAATGTAAAACTCCATGCAGAATTATGTGGCTTACGATCCTTATTTTTTCCTCTCCACTACAATGTATTGATTTAGTTATTTCAAGATGTGTTTGATTTGTATTGAATACATAACCTTAGGTATATACAGTGTTTTGGAACTGTGATAATGGATGAAAAACCCTGCTAACTTTAATGACTTATTGTAGGCTTTTTTATTATTATTTATTCTTTGGAAATGACTCTCTCCTTGGTTTTTTTCAGGCTTAATGCTACAGTTACTCTGACTGTGAGCGTAAAGACCCAAAGTTGAGGTGAGATCTGCTGAAATCTTTGTATCTTTGTGGGAAAACTTCCTCTGAAGCTGTTATGGGATTTCCTAGAAAGAATGAGGAAATTCATAATTCTTTTGCTTTCTTCTCTTCAGTGTGAAAACAATTCATGTTTGAGAAAGGAGGAGTAATTCAGAACAGAAAACGTGTATGCTATGGTTAACTGTTTCCTATCATCCGAGAATCTGTTTTCCCATGGTGTGAAACTTATTCAGCATCGGGATAAAGGATAACGACTCTATGGATATACAGAATTCTTCACCATGGTAAAACTCGCCAACCCCCTGTATACGGAGTGGATTTTGGAGGCGATCAAAAAGGTAAAGAAACAAAAGCAGCGTCCTTCAGAGGAGAGGATATGCAATGCAGTATCTTCGTCACACGGTTTGGACCGCAAAACTGTTCTGGAACAGTTAGAGTTGAGTGTTAAGGATGGAACTATTTTAAAAGTCTCCAACAAAGGTCTCAATTCCTACAAGGATCCTGATAATCCTGGGAGAATAGCACTTCCAAAGCCTCGCAACCATGGGAAGTTGGATGGTAAACCAAACGTGGACTGGAATAAACTTATCAAACGCGCCATCGAGGGCTTGGCTGAGTCTAGTGGCTCATCCTTGAAGAACATCGAGCGCTTTTTGAAGGGGCAGAAAGATGTGTCTGCCTTGTTTGGAGGTAGTGCTGCCTCCATTTTCCACCAGCAATTAAGATTAGCCGTCAAGCGTGCGGTTGGCCATGGGAGGCTCCTCAAAGATGGACCTCTGTATCAGCTCAACACTAAGGCAACCACTAATGCTGATGGGAAGGAGAGCTGCGAGTCTCTTTCCTGTCTCCCTCCAGTGTGTCTCCTTCCCCATGAAAAGGATAAGGTGAGACCCCATTTGTACTGTGTTTTTTTTCTTAGGACTCATTAAATACATCAATATGGAGTTAAAATTTGAGGTCAGTTTGTTGAAGTTGCGCCTTTTGAGTTTGAAATGTGCTTTGAGGATCCTGCTCCCTCCCAGTTTCTGAGCAGGACCAAAGGAAACTTAATGGGTAAAAACCTGCGCTTTGGATCTGAAAACTGCAAATGACCCAGTAGGGGGAATTTAATGCTTATGTTTCTCTATGATGGAATTGAATAGATGATGAGAGACTTAATGAATTATATTAGCAAAGCACGAGAAGTTACCATTCACACTTCAAGGTGAGGTGGATTTGCAAATCAGACTTGAGCTCATCTTATTTTCACACTTTTATCTGACTGCCAGCTCAGCTTCTTATCTGAATGTGGATAACGTGGTGGAGCTGTGATTAGCAGTTGGAGCCTAATACTGTGTCAGAGGCTTTTTGCATTAACAGTAAAAAAAAAAAAAAAAAGTTTAGTCTCAATCATAGTATGGCTTTATTGTATAATATGAAGAAAACGTACATAGGATATAGCAGGTAAAATGAGGACTGAAATCAGGGGTTGCGAAGAGCAAGAAAGTGTGGGAACGAGTGCTCGTGAACTTCTCCTCACTTTTGCATGCACTGCAACCTTTGGGTGTGGTTCATGAGAAAAAATAAAACATTTTGCTATTGTTTTCTTTTATTTATATGCCTTTTTTTTTTTTTTTTTCCTTCCTCACATCTTTTTTTTTCGCTTGCGAAAGATCTTTTACTCCCCACCGCAACCCTGAGATCAAGTTGTCTGAGTGAAACTGATACCCACTCAGTATCTTTCCTGTCCCTGTGCTGCTGTGGAAGTAAAGCTGAGGTCTGTTCTTTGTTTATTAATTTGACCAAGTTGTTGGTAATTCACACCTCTGCATTTCATGTTCCACAAATCCTGGACTTGCAAATTATTTTGTCAGTCCATAATACTTGATATCTTTTCCAGTCATAATGCAGACTTTTTGTTAGAAATAACCTCCTCTATGCTCAGTTCTTTAGGTGTGCACTGCTGATGCTTTTTCAATCAGCTTTACTCTCCAGAGAGAGTTTATTATTGTAGTTGATTAAAGTTTGAAAACTTAAGTAATGTAGCAATCTTCCTAAAAAAAAAACAAACAAAACAACAACAACAACAAAAGCTAGTAAAGGTTCTTTTGTGCTTTAATTGTGGGAGCACTACAGTGGACACAATATTCACTAGTTACAGTGATGTATTGTGGACTGTTGGAATTTAAGATTAAATATTACTATACTGAGAATTCTGTCAGCTTCTTGCATCCTTTTCTAAGGGCTCTGTCTACATATGTTTCTTACCAACTGCTCCAGCAATATCGGTACCCAAACTGGTAGAGTCATAAAATGGCATAAAAACAGCTTGTAAACAAGCCTGACACATGTGGCAACTGGATTGAGAGTGGTAGTAACACTGGAAAATATTAGCTCTGCATATTATTATTTCCACATTGTTTCACAGCCTATCCAGTTTTCTTGCAGTGTGCCAAAACTCAGGACCTGTGTGTGTGTGTGTGTGTGTGTGTGTGTGTGTGTGTATACACACTTTTTTTTTTTTTCTCTTTCTCTCCAGGTGAGTTGTTCCATGGGGTTTTCTACGTCTTAAGATGGGATATGTCAAGTGGTGAATGATAGTATGGGGTACTATAAACACAGCCAAAACAGTTATTTGGGTGCAAAACACATACTGTGCAGCATTTATTTTCTTAGATGCTCAAGAATGGTGTGTGGTTTTGTCTTCTTTTCTTTTTTTCCATTGGACTCATGCTGTGTGGGCTCTTCAGGAGAGTGGTGACAATCTTAACTCGGGTTTTTAGACTGGTCTTAGCATCCATATCAGCATAAATGTAGCCTCCCAAACCTGTGAATAAGAAAAATGTTATTATGACTTGCGAATTTCAATTTTCTTTTATTACTGCATAGTCTTTGGTCCTTAACATCCATTTAACAACGCTTCATGTTTTCATATGGTGCAAATTTGGGATCCTTAAAAGACTGTAGTGTCTTTCCCGTTCAAATAGAGGTTCCACTGAGCTGCAGGTGCTTACCTGGCAGTGTTTGTTATTAGTGTCAGTTTTGCTCAGATGTCTGAAAACAAATATTCAACCCTGAGTGTTCTCCCTTTTATTATGATTAGCTAGCAAGAAGTCTATGCAAGTTGTAGCCTTAAACTTTGCACATAAATGTTTTTTTTTAAAAAAAAAAAAAAAAAAAGGCACTATATATTTTCTAGTAAATCTTCCTTTCTTCAGTGTTCTCAGTTGCAGCAGTCAGTGCCAAAGAGCCTGGCAAGTTATCCTGGATTCCCCACCTGATGCCGTAGTGGCATGTTGTTGACAGTAAGATTTTCAGATCCTGAGTTTAGAAAGACTGTTGGAGTTAAAAAGAGCAAAGAAAAAAGTGCTGCTGATGGGCAGAGCTCATTGCTGTAATTTGGTTATCCATTAAGTCCAGCGGTAACAAAAAGGGAGTTCTCTTTGCTTCAGTTTTAAGTACTGTATGTGCTTTCGCTCGTGCATAGGCTTTTGGGAAGTGTGGCCTTTTCTTCAGTTTCCTGTAGTTCAGAGGCTAAAATAGGAAATGTAGTTAAGAGCTATTTTTACCTTCCTTGTGACGTCCTGGGCCAAACGCTGGAATTTAATTTGATATTGTTTGCGTGGTAGGTGACAGACTGATGGGATCCGTGATGTTATCCCCCCTGGTGGAAAGGGAGGAGGTGGATGGGGGGTGGCCAAACTGTTGCAATAACTAGCAGTGCATAGAGATTGTGCTGAAATTGTAATGAAAGAAACCAGTCAATTGCCACCTCTTGGCTGAGTATCAGGCAAGAACTAACCCTTCAACAAATCCGCCATCCTTCAGTGATGTTTTGTTTTCCTCCCAGATTTGTAGGGAATGAGCAATACTGTACAGTACTGTAAAATAATGTAATTGTGCTATTACAGACCACTTTCTATAGCAAAGCTCCAATTAAATGTACGTGAAAGATTTCTTTAAAATGTAACTATCACTTCTGTTTCATGTGCAATTAATCTACTTGGAGTGAAATACTTCTAGTTTTTTTTTTTGTTTTGTTTTTAATCTGGGATTCATTTCTTTAAGCTAACCTTTGTTCAGAGGATCAGTTTTATTCCTTGAAAACTCTTTGCTGCTCTTGAAATCATCACTTATAATGAATGCCATTGGTCTTTAGATAGAACAAAATCAGTAGTCACAATGTTTGAGCATGTACTGGGTATTGGGGTGTGTTAGAGAACAGAAAGCCTTGACAGAAAGGTGTGAAGAAAAAAAAAAAATATATGGTGTATCTTGATGAAATTTTGTGGGACGTTTCCCTGCTGCTTGATTTGACTTGCCTTTTCACTGGTCTTGTTGTTGCTCGTGGTTAGGGTGGGTACTGTAGAGATGATTTAGGGACTGATTTTTTGCTGCCAACACCTTGCACCTCTGCCAGGGGTTACCGTGGCCATTGCACAGGCGGTAAAAGTGCTGTGTTGCTTCCCAGCAGCTGCAGGTTGTAGCTCCGTGTGTTCATGTGAAGTGAAATGGGTTATTTTGTGCTTTGCACAGCAAAACGCTATGGGTGTTGGAGGGAAGGAGCCTTCCCTAGTGGGTCAGGGGACGTCAGAGGGCAGTAGCCTCTTTAATTAGCCCTGTTATGGCTTGGTTGCATGTGTTTGTCTGCCATGCAACCTGCTGTGCCTATATTTTACCTATATCACCCCCACTTCTATTTCTTAGCTTACCTTCTGGCACCAAAAGTTGCATTTGCAAGATAATAAAGACTGATTTCTCTCATTTATGGTCACTTAGTTTCAAATACCCTATCCATTCAAAGCAAGGAAAGTAAATGATGTTATATTGACTTATGGCTATCAAACACATCCGTTTAATTGTGAGAAACTGCTCCCGCAGCTCTGTACTGCATCTTTAGCAGCTGAGGGAAAGGATTGCAATGCACTAAGAGTGCTTGGGAGCAGAAACGTGCAAATATGCAGTCTGTATCATCCTTTAAAACTGTTTATCTGCATCTTGGACTTGTGTTACATGGTGGTCATTCTAGAAGGAAGAACCCAGGCACAATTTGAATCCCAGCTGTAGACACAAACCAGTGAAGATGTTGGAGAATATTTGTATAAAAACCCAGGCAAACTGTTATCGTACCAGTGTAACTTTTTTTTTTGAGAAAGGTGAAAATTGTTATCCTGCCAGTGCCAGAATATGATGTGCTACTATGTGTATTCCCTTTTTTCACTGCAAACAAAGACAGTAATGACAAGTAACAAATAGAAATCAAATTTACTATTTGTGTGGCCTATGTAAGGTGATTTGCTGAATTACTGCAACTATTTATTATTGTTAAATATTTAATACAGTATTATTGCAATTCAGCAATACTAAAATATAACCGTATTTAGTACCCTTAAAGACTGTTTTGTTTTATTGTGAGGAGCTAGACAGTAGTAAGATGCAGGTGTTAAAATTGGAGAGTCTAGGTGGAAATAGCTCACTTTATTTATTTTGAAAAAAAATCTGTAAACTTATAACAGTTATGATAAGTCAGCTAATCAAAAGAAACATTGAAATAGTTACTGTACATGGTGGATATTTCAATATTGTTCAAAATGGGATCTTAAGGCAAAGAATAAGACTTTTTTTTTTTTTTTTTTTTTTTTTTTTTCAATTGATCTTCATTTGAGCTCTCTCCTATTACTAGTAAGGAAGTTATTTGTAGATTGGGTTGTTTTGGGTGGATCCAAACCTAAAGGATCTTCTACCAGAGCTCTGTAATTATACTTGGAGAGCTCACCCTTGCTCTCCAAGGTGCTCTTCCAGCTTTAGCTCCCAGGTGGAGTAGGAATAGGATCCACACTCTTCGAACTGGTTCCTTGGAAGACAAGACTGTACTTCCCTGTCTAAAAAACCATGGTCAAGAGCAGATCGGCTCCATCTGTATCTGTGTAATTCTGGAACCCCAAGTGCTAAAGAATTGCTCTGAACTTGGATCACTTGATTAGTGAGCACTTGAAGCAGTTCATAATAACAGACCATATTTAAGTGGGTCATCAATGTTATTGTCATGGTCACCTGTGAATGGATGCTGTAAGGCCATGCATTTTGGAGGGAAATGTTCCAGAGAGAGACCAAGAGGAGGTCTGGCAGAATCTGGAATATTGGGAATCAAAAAATAAAAATAATTATGATGGAAAGACATCAGATGTTACTGGGGCAGATTAGCTATGTCAGTGGTGTACGAGTAGGGAAGAAGTGTTTGTAACTGCACGCTCTGATACAGCTTTAGTAGCAATATAGGATCCGAGTCTTTAATGACATGAAACTGGTCCAATGTGTTGGCTGGATCCCTGCTGTTAGCGCTTTCTGTCCTGGAGATTGTTGGCAGATACAGAATGACACATCTCAGAAGTGTGGTTAATAAAAGAACCTTATTTATTGCAGAGCTTTAAAATATGGTCAGGCTGGGAGGGTACATGACGGAGAACATTGTTAAATAAACAGCAGCCTGATTCCAGTGTTAGCTTTGTTATATAACAGGGGTGAAAAAACAGTCAAGAAGGACAATATTAAATTCTTTCCCTGCTCTTCTTCCCCCCAGTTATTCTTGATGCAATGTTTCCCCCCCCCGCTATCACATTTTATCTTAAGCCATCATGGTGGAAGAAAGAAGTTAAAAAGGTATTCATATTAAATAAAGTAATACGTTTTTTATTATTATTATTCAAGAGAGAGGGTTTCTTTCCCAGATTTTCTGCTGATTGATATTTAGTATTTATTTCAAGAAGGTGGAACCTGTGCGTGACACTGCTGATTCCTTTGACCTCGTGGAGTGTGTGGGTTGATGGGGGTTATTGCTACTTGGCTCTTTAAAGAGTTGCAAGCCAAATTGATCCTAATGAGCTTTAATAAGTCCTGTTAGTTTTAATTCCACCTCGGCAGGTCTTCTCCTTACCTATTGTGTAAATCTGACTTCAACTTACCTGCTCTCTCACATTTTTCTAGCTATGTGAACACTTTTCCTTGGAACTAACCCTAATATGGATTCATGCCTTGGATGGGAAAAACGTAGTCCCCTACTAGTTTCAACACCCAAAAATCTGCCCGTCTTTCACTCCTTGTTGCTGTTGTGGTTAACCTGAACCCATGGTTAGATTTGAAATGAGAGAAACGCCAAAGTACAGACCCTCATGTAGGAAACAGGATCCCATGGGCAACATATTCCCTTGCTTTGAGTCACTTTTGTGGAACAGTTAGCTAGTCTGTGGGCCCGTATATTAGTGAACTACACCTTAAAAATACTGATTTTTTTTTTTTTTTTTTCCCAAGCCTGTTGCTATGAAGATCCATGAATCACCAGCACTTTTAATTGTCAATGCCTCAGTCAGTTCACTGGATTCTTAAAAATCAGATAGAACAAATTATAGATCTTGCAATACAGCTAAATATCTGCATAAGTGTTAAAAATATGATAACAGAGTTTTTCCTATTTGGGAATCTTTGCTTTTAAATCTTAGTGTCCACAAATTGAATCAGCAATCCATCTCCGATTTATGATAAGCAAAATGAGAATTATGTTTTGAATTATAAAGAAAATCACCTTTTGTACTTGCTTTCCCTTAAGTTATTAAATTCTCCAGTCTTTTTAAGAAAAATCTGAAAAAAAAAAAAAAAAAAGTGTTGCAATGATCTCAGGAAAAAAAACTAGATGCCTTTGGTGGAAAAAGCTTTATCTGGGCCCATTTGGGTTTGTGCCAGACTCGCTGTTGCAGCTTGTGTCCAACAGAGGAATGTTCCGTGCCGGCTGTCCGGAGCCAGGGAAGAGGAATTGCTTTTGGAGCCTTTGTGCCATTCCACATATTAATGAGGAGTGTGGATCAAGAACATGGGACTTTGTTAAACCTTTCTGGTTTGTTTTTGTTTTTCCTAATTAAATCTAGCTTTCTAGGTGCTTAAAAAAACCTTCTGCTAAATAAAACCTCCCTTTTGGAACTGAAAATCGCTGCCGAAGTTGCCTATTTTCTGTGCAAAACAGAAGTATCACGGCCTGCAGGCTGTGCCCCATGGGAGGAGCTCAGCTTTCAGCTTGATGTTTTTGGTTGGTTCCATGGGTGTGTTTTGCTCCTGCAGCTGTGGAAGTCTCACTTGGAAATATTATTGCATCCAGCATTGCCATTGGGTCATCTGTGACTCATAAGATAACATTGATTACTTTATTACCAATTAGCAAACCGGGCCAAAGTAGTTAGCTCTAGGAGAGAACGTGGAGGATGCAGGTTTGGGTAAGAAAACTCAGTCACTTTGAGCTGCCAGGTTCCTGAACTGGGGGTCAAACAAAGTGGATTTCTTTAAGCTGCAAATGAAGGAATTTGAGACTTCCTCCATATGTTACCCCCTGCTCTGCAATGTGCAGTTTTGTTGCCCTGGAGCATGTAGGAGAAGGATAGTGCATTCCGATTACCAGCGACCACCAGTGGGGTGGCTTTCCTGGGACTTAGGAAGAGTTTCCTACCTCAGTCTTCCAAACAAGAAGGCTGCAAAGCAGCATTGGTCGAAACTGAAAACGAACTGAAATGTTTAGTATTTATTTGCTTCCCTTTGCTTTTTCATAGGCTCCCGTCTTTGTAGTTGCTTTTAGGAGGGGGTGCAATCTGTAAATCTGTACAGCACGTTGCGTTTCTAGACATCCTTTGTATAGTAACAGCATGTGCTGAGAGGCTGGCAGCCTCTGAGACTGTCATTCCCATTCGCTCCGACTCCCTCCCTCCCTGGATCTGGTGACATTACATAGATGGATGTGCCTGCGAGAAAAACAGCAGAAGGAGTTGAATGCCTGCCAAAAATTTGCAGTATGAAACCGAGCTGGCTGCTTCCAGTCTTGTTTTCCCGGATCTCTCATTGTGTGCTTGCGTTCTTCGCTTGCCAGGATGTTCTTTGCTGAACAAACACACCAGCAGTGAGATCTCTCCATCCTTAGCGTAACACTGTCTCCTACAGCAGCTCTGCATTGGGAGTACCCTTATGCCTCTTTTCTGAATTGTCCAAATTTAATGAGTTGTTCTAAAACTCTTTTTTTTTTCAATGCTACTAGTGTCTTATTTCATATTTTCCCCAATTTAAGCTGGTGTGTTTTATGAAAGCAGTTGGGTATTTGTTTACAGTTTCAGAAGGGGTAAACACAGGAAACAGTCAAGCTGTGAAGGATAAAATCTTCCTTCTTCTTCTGAAGCTAAACTGTACCTACTTGGTAGGTCTCCAATGGCATAGCTGCAGCGTTTGTCTAAAATTATTATAGAATCAAAACCTTTTGCATATGAACTGCTAGTGCAGCTAATTCTCCATGACTTGTATATGGGCCTGTAGGCCATAGTACTCTTGCCTTTTTAATCCAAGTAAAAGGTGTTTTACATTACAGTTAGTGAGGCAAAATCCTAGAAATCTCCATGGTGTTCTAAGAAGTGGCAATTCTGAGAGTATTGCTGCAATTTGACTATTTGTTTATTGGAGTATCCTTCAGCAGAATGATCAGCTGCCTCGTGGTGCACAACTGCTTAAAGTTTTCCCCCAAAATCAAGCTGATAAAAGACAAAAGAACTCTTATCATAGCAATTAACATCCGGTATTAGTACATACACAGAGATGAATGGAGGTAGCTGAAGTGACAGTAAAGTTGTTGCTTTTAAGATGACACCTGAGCAAGATGCAAACACGCAATTGAAGTCAAAGGGAAGTGCTCCCTTCAGTGGATAACTGGATTATTAGGATCCAGAAATGTCTCCTGTTACTCCTGAATTGCAGCTGTGCCCCATTTTATTGTATGAATGAATTGCATAAAATTGGTAGCAAACACAAGTGCAAAAAAATGTGCTAGTTTCATAAAACTGTATCAAGCAGTGCTACTGACCAAGGAGTTAAATACATTTAACATAATTCAAATGAAAGTTTCAACCAGGAGGGAGATGTTTTTAATTCCTTCTGTTACTCTAAAAGATTTAAGTTTTAACAAATGTTCTTATCTGTAAATAGGAATAATGGTGCTGATATGTGGATAATAAAAAAAAAAAAAAAAAAATTGTTCTTATGGGAAAGATCAAGGTTAATTAATAATAACTTGTTCTGAGACATAATAAACACAAGAGGAGATTGTAGGTAAGGAGCTAAGGGATTGAGAATGCTTTTGAGAATGTAACGGGTGAAAATAATTCCCCAAATAATGATTCCAAGGAAATTAAAGCACTGACAGACCTTCAATACACAATTTTACCCCAATAATGCTTATACTGACTGCCAGCAGCTGGCTGTGCGGCATCTGGAATCCAAGCAGGGACCAAAGTCATAAATATCACCTGGGACTTGCCCAAAAACTAAGTAAGGCTAACACAGGAGGAGGGATTTTAGGCTTTCTTTCCAAGATAGTCATTCCATGCTGCATGCCTTAATTTTGAAATAGTATTCTGACAAATTTCTAAGGTGTTTCTTCTGGTTGTTTCCATCTAGTGGATGTTTTGAAGAATACACCTCAGTCTGTAAGTATACAGCATCTGTGCCCTCTTTCAAGCTATGTTATTGCAGTGTAAAGCAAGCTGATTTCTGGGGAAAAAAATATTCTGGATATAGCTGCATTACTTAGCCAGAATGAGGATTTCTGGACGTTCTCTGGCATATGCTTATGCTCAGTGATTAGCAATATGTGTGCATGGGATTGCATAATACACTCTGCAAAATGTGTGTGTGAAATTGTAATTTGTAACATAATCCAGCTACACAAAGAATGTGTCTGAAATGTACCATAATGTAACTTTTTTTTTCTCACTTTTCCAGTGTTGTAAACACAATTGTAGCATTAGTATAATTTTCTAAATTTACCATCTATCTTTGTTCCCAAACTGGTAAGTTATGGACTTGTTTTAGTAAAATGCAGACTTGGATTAGAGACAACATGCTAGATAATGAGATACAACACCAAATATTACATGCAGTCAGTTAGTTCATCAATAGCCATTCTAAAGCCAATCCGTTTGTTTCATTCATTACCTTTCTGGGGAGGCTGTTGTAAAATTTAATTTAAAAGCTTCCTGTGTATCCCAGTACACTTGGCTAGTTACTGCCTGTTTGCTGTTTTGTTAATATTGTGCCTCATCTAAAACACCTCTTTTCTCTACCCCGTGTTTAAGCCCCCTGACTTTCTTTTTATAGATAACATCCAAGCAGCAGAAGAAAAATGCTGAATGCTAAACAGCATATTTTCCCCCTTTTCTTTTACAGCCAGTGGCAGAGCCCATTCCAATCTGCAGTTTCTGCCTTGGTACAAAGGAACAAAATCGAGAGAAGAAACCTGAAGAGCTCATCTCTTGTGCTGACTGCGGCAACAGTGGTAGGTGACCACAGGGAGTAAAACCTGTGCTATTTGAGACAGTGGTCAAGTGTAGTGACTAGTTTTGACCTGTGCATATGAGGAGTATGTATCTGTGGTATATAATACACTTCACAGAGCTCAATCTCATGCTACTAGGTGGACACAGTTAAGTTAAACTTAACGTGCAAATAGTTCATTTAGCCCCTGGAGATTTCCTTAAGAGTGCAGTAATGATGACCAGTTTTATCATGTCGCACTGTTTGTAAGTGTTAGCAGCACTGAAATAATTTTATTGTTATTTTTTGTCGTCTTTTTCAATAGGTCACCCATCCTGTTTGAAGTTTTCTCCCGAGTTAACAGTGCGAGTGAAAGCCTTGCGATGGCAATGCATCGAGTGCAAAACGTGCAGCTCCTGTCGAGATCAGGGCAAAAATGCGGTGAGTTTACCAGGCTATGGACTGAAGGCCTAGAATGCCAACCGTGTGGATGTTCTGTTAAAATAGGAAATAAAGTCATTGTGGAAACAAATATTTGCAGCTTCTGTTTATGTTTGCTAGTCTTTCCGTGAAATATGATGCTATATCTGTGTTTAAGAAGCAGTGTTCTCTGAGGTGGTGGCAAATTAATGGACGGCTTGATGCAGATCTCAAGAGAGATGAACTTTCTCTTTGTTCCACAGGATAACATGCTATTTTGTGACTCCTGTGACCGTGGCTTTCACATGGAGTGCTGTGATCCCCCTCTTACCAGGATGCCAAAAGGTGAGGACTTTGTCATGAAAAGGATAATTAAGGATGATGTTGGAGGGGATTGGTGAGTGGAAATTATACAATAGCGTGTCCTGGAATATAACCAAACTTCTCTCTTCCTTCAGATAGGGATCAGGTTATTTGTGGAGGATTCTTCTTTAGCTGGAAAAATTTTCCTGTAGGACATGGTTGGATATAGTACATCCTTAAGCAGAATATGAGACTTATACTGCTGGATCGTAGACGTGATTTTTCATGTGGGTGTGTACAGATGATAATCAGCGCCTCTGGGACTTTTTTGACTTCTTTTTGTTGTTGTCAGAAGGCCTGTATTCCCTAGGACCTGAAATTCTGTTTTCATGCTATGTCGATCCTATTGCATCCAGTGATGATCCAGTGTTGTGTCTTTACAGGTATGTGGATATGTCAGATATGTCGACCACGGAAGAAAGGAAGGAAACTTTTACACAAGAAAGCAGCACAGATAAAACGGCGATATACTAACCCAATAGGACGTCCCAAAAATAGGTTAAAGAACCAAAACACAACGTAAGTCTCTGATAAAGAGGAGTAAATTGTGTCATTTTTGTAGGACTGCAGGTGTTTCTGAAGCATCTTATCTGTTCTATGAGAGAAAATTTCTTTTCCAGTGAAGAGTTTTTCATTATTCCTTAATACAGAAGGTAATTTCTGAAGAGTACAGTTAAAAAAAAAAAAAAAAAAAAAAGCTTTTTCTCAATGCTTCTTTGTAACTAGATTTTTGACTCATTGTAATAATTTACTATTTAATTTTGAACTGTACTTTAAACATTTTTTTTTCCTGTTTACGTCAAGTCTATTCTGCTGGATGACTACTTCTCCTGGCATAACTATTTTTATTTTGCATTTCCCAAGAAATACTACTGATGTTACAGAAGCTAAATAATCTAAAATAAAGCTGCTGAGGCTGTAGTTTAACACGTCTAATCTGACAGTGCTGCCAACAGATATTTTCCGTTCCCTTGCTTACAGCCCCATATTTCTGCACTTGCACAGCACTCCACATGGGAAAATCTGTGGCTTTTTCGAGAGTGTAGTGGGGGGGCTGCATTAGGATTCGGCTGGGGGAAATTAGTTGTGTTACTTCTCAGCCAGAGCATTTTTTGGAGTTATGGTGGAGTACTTGTCATGCAGCACTGTTGACAGAGCAGGGAAGGAAACAACCAAGGAGCATGCCACAAGAACCTCTGCTTTGGACATCAAGCCAGCTTAAAGAGAGTATTGAGCCAGCACTTGATTCTAAGGAACACCATCAGAGATATTCTGCAAAAGGTCTTGTGAGGTTTAATGGCTGAAAAATTAGAGTGGACTTGTAAATTTTCTAGTATTATATCCAGTAAAATCTGCTATTTATCTTAATTTATCCTAAATTAATTGCACATAATGTTCAGTATGTGGGGAAAGATGCTAGCCCACTGTGCAGCTTCAAAGGACTCCCTTTGCCAAGGCTTCTGAACATATCTTTCCTCTTCTGATCCTTTAGATCAAAAGGCCCCTTCAGCAAAGTTCGAACTGGCCCTGGTCGGGGTCGGAAGCGAAAGATCGCCCTCTCCAGCCAGTCAGCATCGTCAGAAGGAGGATACCTGGAGCAGACAGATGTCTTGGACTTCTGCAGAGATGGCAGCTCCACCTTGAAGTTTAACAAGAAAACCAAAGGGCTCATAGATGGCCTTACTAAATTCTTCACTCCCTCCCCTGATGGACGGAAAGCTCGGGGGGAAGTGGTGGACTATTCTCAGCAATACAGGATCAGGAAAAAGGGTACCAGGAAATCTAGCACTTCAGAATGGCCCACAGGTAAAGATTTTTTCACCTTGCCGGTGTTTAAGTATCCTCTACTCCAAGAAAATATTTAAGGACTAGGATATTGAAGTGACTGGAATTGGTAGAGGCTGGGAAGCTGGAGCTGGAGCTGGAATTAACACTCAAATGCAGTGATTGCTCATGGCTCTGCAGGCCATTTCTTGAGAGAGAACATAACTGTCCTGGCTTTGGCAGTGACCAAGTAACTAAATACATCTAAATTTAATTGCTGCTATACTAAAAACAAAAACAAAAACACCACTTTTAAAAATGGTAAATGACACAGCTTTCTCTTATTTACAGACAATCAGGATGGCTGGGATGGAAAACAGGAAAATGAGGAGCGTTTCTTTGGGAGCCAGGATGTCTTAACTGAAAAAGACATGGAGTTGTTCAGAGATATTCAGGAGCAAGCATTGCAGGTACAATCAGATTTTTGGTATCCTATAGTAAGTACTTAACCTGACAAATAAAATTACGGAGGAAAAAAAAAAAAAAAACCCCTAGGTGAGTCCATCAGGGACTAATGAATTTTGGTTTTGCTGGTTGAGAGTAGTGAGGAACTGACCTCATGAGAAATGAAGGTAATATAAAAGTACTTTACATCAAGTACTTTCCTTTTGGAAGGGAAAGGGTTAAACAGTGTTTGGATCTGATGCAGGTAGTAAGTTGTAACTCCTAACTCCTTTTCTGACTGACTGCTAAAATATCCTGATTATCCTCTGAGTAAGAATAGAAGGAAACATGAATCACTGGCTGCATTTGGAGCCCTTGAATTAAGTATTACAATAGGAGATGGCTATTCCTTTTTGCCTCTAAATAAAGCTCCTTAAAACATATATGCC
>VZSV01000298.1:165942-177986 GCA_013398735.1 Nothocercus julius
GTCCGCTGCCCTTCTGTCATCGAATTTGGCAAGTATGAAATCCAGACTTGGTACTCCTCCCCATATCCACAGGAGTACTCAAGGTATGACTGAACATTCTTCTCCTTTATTCTACTTCTAATGGCATTGAAGCTCACTGAAAAGGGGCATCAATTCCCAAGCTAGAGTATGTAATTGGAGTTAAATCACAAAATATTGGGACCCTTATGTACTACACTGACATATTTAACTACTGTATCTGTAGTTTGGATATAAAATGGTTCTGTAGTTAAAAGCATCAACAAACCCCAAACAACCCCCCTCCAAAAAGGGGTTGTGATCCATTGCCCATGGGTCCATGCATATCCTTGGGTATGAGGGTTGGGAGGTTCCTTATAGAATAAATAAATGCTGTGGCTTTAAGTATGGTAGTGTTTTTTTGTTTTGTTTTGTTTTAAAAACTTGTTTATCACATGTTTAATTTTAGTAGGTACTAAGTTTGTTTTATCAACAGAAGATTGAACTTCTGTTCAGAACTTAGAAGTTCTGCAGAACTTAGAAGTTGTATACAAAAGCATGTTATTTTGAGTTTTGATATTTATTTCTTTACCTCTGCTTACAGGCTACCCAAGCTGTATCTTTGTGAATTCTGTCTAAAATACATGAAAAGCAGAACTATTCTCCAGCAGCATATGAAAAAATGTGGCTGGTTTCATCCTCCAGCCAATGAAATTTACAGAAAAAACAATGTTTCAGTCTTTGAGGTAAGTCAGGAAAATAAGCTGCTCGCTTTTTTTTTTTTTTTTTTTTTTTTCCTTTAGAACCTAATTAGGCTCCTTTCTCACCTGATAGTGAGAAAAGTGTTACGTAGTCCCAAAAATCTCCATTCTTGAAACATTCAGTTGCTAAAAGTGAAGAGGTACCAGCAAGCACAGTCTGCTGATCTCACATATAGGTTAAATAGGTTGTTTTGTACAAAGTATATTAATTTTAGGAAAAAAGAATTTGAATTTCTCCTTTAAGCTAAGCCCCAGCCCTATTCTGTGAAAGTTGGAATCCTTGAGATGTTACCTTTGACATGGAAGTGATGTTAGATGCTTCAGAGCTACCTGGATATCCAGATAAGGCAGGTCCTGGTATGACAGCAAATGGAATGACATTTTTCTTCATTTCTATAAGGTTGATGGCAATGTCAGCACTATTTACTGCCAGAATTTGTGCTTGTTAGCCAAACTCTTCCTGGACCATAAGACCCTCTACTATGATGTGGAGCCATTTCTTTTCTATGTGCTGACACAGAATGATGTCAAGGGCTGTCACCTTGTCGGCTACTTCTCCAAGGCAAGTATTAGAGTAATTTGGATATTTTTTAATATTCAGAACAACAGAGCTGAGAAAATATTTTCCTTTGTTACAATTATAAATCTGAAATACCTAAAGAATCATTGTAATACTGTAATATAGCCCGTGTCCTTTACTGTAGTGGGTCTAAGTGGAAGATAGTTAATGTCAGTCTCATTTGTTTTGTTTTCCTGAACTAGTGGTTTTAATGATGGTAACAGATTTGATACTGTTCTGCCTTTTCTCTTGAAGCCTTTCCATTCAGCTTTCATTTTCACTTTCTGCCATAAAAGTATTTATGCACTTGCACAGAAAAACTTGTACTGCTTCTTACTGGTCTTTTGTGTTTAAAATTTGCTTCTTTTTTCTTGTTTTTCCAACAGGAGAAACACTGCCAACAGAAGTACAATGTTTCCTGTATAATGATTCTTCCACAATACCAGCGTAAGGGCTATGGCAGATTCCTAATTGACTTCAGTAAGGATCTCTTTCTTCCCTTTTCCTTTTGTCTTTGTCTCTTTATATCTTAAACAAAAGGTTAACTGTGGAAAAGGTTCTCTATATATTTTTTATTAAAAGCATCTCAAGACAAAGGATGTGAAAACTCACAAAATCATGTGAATCTATAATTTGTTCTTTTCTGGTAGAGGACTTAAATTCTGAAGGGAAATTGCCTTTTTTCCTGTAATTTTCATGTTTATTGTGCAAGCACCTTGTCATAGAAACTATAGATATGCTAGTGTAGTGTTTTTAGCAGAAGCTTGCCTTCTGCATGTAGTTCTTGCTACAAAAAATCAAATTACCCAGTCTGAAACCTTCAGCAGCTAGATTTAAGCTGAATGAATGTCTTTAAGCAAATAGTAGTCATGATGAGATTTTGATTTAGCCTTTGAGACCAACGAGAACAGCTGTTTTTAGGCTCTAAATGCTTAGACCATTCTGAGATTCATACATACTTTTCAGTGAGATCCCTGGAAAACTTACCACTGCTTTCAAATCTTTTATTATTTTCTAAAGCCACAATAGCCCCTCACTGTCAGAAAGGCCAGATTTCGTTTAAATGACTTAATGACTACAGGGGCAGAATTTAAAAGTCACATATATTCAGAAGACCTTCCGCTGTTTCTGTATTTCATTGCTCAGTGTCTTTGGAGCAGGACTAAGTTGCTTTTGTGTTGTTACAGTTTCAAGGTAGACAAGTGCTGCCATCTCGTGGCATTGGCCATACCCAAGGGCAGGGTAGTTTAGAAATCTCTTATTATTGAAAAACAGATATTTGAAGTGAAAAAAAGTTGGCCTGGTCATGCAGTGCATCCTTCAAAACTGTAATATATGTCTTTGTAAGTAGCACTCAGCAAATTTCTGGAAAAAAGAAGTCTGCGTAGAAGTGCAGTGACAAGAGATAGCTGGATGTGTCAATTTTGTGAAACCTTTTTTCTTGTGTTTCTTTAGGCTATCTACTTTCAAAGCGTGAGGGTCAAGCAGGATCACCAGAGAAGCCTCTGTCAGATCTGGGGCGGCTCTCGTACATGGCTTACTGGAAAAGTGTAATTTTGGAGTGCCTTTATCACCAACGTGACAAGCAATTAAGCATCAAGAAGCTGAGTAAGCTGACTGGAATCTGCCCTCAAGATATCACTTCCACTCTGCACCACCTGCGAATGCTAGACTTCCGTAGTGATCAGTGAGTACAATAGCCCTGTTGTGTTTCCAGATCCAGCTCGACTCATATAACTCATATTTGTCACCTTTAAATTAAGATTGTCTCTTACCCAGGTGGCATACCACCTGTCCATTTCACATACAGCAAAACTGAAGGTCTGCAAATGAATGTTACCTGTCTAAGAATAATGACATCACCATTAGCAAGAAATGGAAAGAATTTTAGTAACATTTTCTCAGTTTTAGGATGCCTTATCTGTTAGTCTGAAGATAATGTGGAATGCAGAATCTTAATGAGTTGTTCCAGTCTTTCTGTCCACTCACACAGCCCTGCTTGAGAGTAAACAGATTATTTTTCCTCTCGTATTTTCTATTATATCTCTTTGAGATGATATCATGTGTAGCATATAGTCTGCTCTTAATCAGTGTGTTTTTACTGTTTAGATTTGTGATCATTCGTCGAGAGAAACTCATTCAGGAACATATGGCAAAGCTTAGAACTAACGTCCGACCTATAGATGTGGATGCAGAGTGTCTGCGTTGGACACCTGTTATAGTTTCCAACTCAGTTGTCTCTGAGGATGAGGAAGAGGAGACAGAGGATGGGGAGAATGAAGAGCAACAACCGGAGAAGGAGAAAGATCCAGAGGCCAGTGTAAGAGTGAATCTGTTTCTTGTACGATAAATAGTTTACGTTTGGTGCTCTTGTGCTTTCACAGATGATGATAACAAGATTTTGAATGGGAAGCTTGGACATGTTGTGTAATTGCAAAAAGCTTTGCAGTCATGGTTAATGTATGCATCTTGATAGATTCAGATGAGAAACTAAAACAGGAAAATCAGTGAAGCAATAACTGAAGTTGCTTCTGTTCATGTCTGTCTTCACTGTTGCTAGAAAGAGTAAAATGCTTCTTTTATATCTAATGCTTTTTTCAAACCAAAAAAAAAAGCCAACAAATACAAAATAATACAGACCAAAGAACCCCTGCACTCAAGAAACCAAATCAAATTATTAAAATGAGAGTAGGTCTGAAAGCATGGAATTGTTCTGTAAGTGACAAGTATCATAAATAGAAACTAGTCAACCAGATGCTTTCCACCCCCACCCCCCAAAAAAACAAACAAACAAAAAAACAGCAAAAAAAAAACTTTTGCTATGTGTTTGCACCGAGCCAGTTATAGCTTTGATCCTAAATCACTGTATGCAGAGCAGAGAAAATTCCTGAAATACAGGCTGCTATTCTGGAAGGGCTGCACTCCTGCGTCAAGTGATAAGAACCGAGAAGACTAGTGTTTCTGAGAGGCAAGTTGTGCACGGCTGCTGCATTTAAATTAAATTAACCATGCATTGTTACCAAAATAGCTTCAAGAATCTCTCATCTCCCTTTTTCTTGAAAATAACACAAATGCTGAGTTTGGATGTAGCAAGATACATTCCCATTCCAGCAGACCATTGAATGGCCATTGCTTGAGGTCACCTGTCTGGAAGCTAGTTGAGATACGTTGTCACGTGCAAAGGGAAAGAACTGCAGTTGGCACTATTAAAATCTCATAAGATCAGTTTGTCCTCATTCTTGTAAAAGTTTCCTGAGTGCATTTTTTAAAAAAAATCCTTTTTACTCAGAAGCTTCCTCTGAATAGAGTTGAGGATAGGCATGTATACTTAAATAAAAATTGTGAAACCTATTTGTTTTTATTTAAATCAGATGGTAAAATCTGTATCATGGGAGAAGAAAGAGCAAGAGCCTTATTCTCCTCCGGAGAATGAAAAAAAGCCGGACATCGTCGTTCCAGCCAATTCTGCACGGCCAAACAAGCACATCCTTGCTCTGGATAGTCTTCCTGCCAACAGTCAGCCATCACGAAGAGGGCGATGGAGCCGCAAGGGCAAAAAATTGCGGGAGCCCTTTTGTGAGAAGGAGCCCAAACTGTCTCTGGAGGAGAAGACAGTGGTTCCCAGTGGCCGGTGCAGCGAATGCGAGGAAAAATCAGCGGCCTCGCGAGGCCGCTGCAGCGAATGCGAGGAGAAGTCGGCAGCCTTGCAGGAAAGATGCGGCGAATGCGAGGAGAAATCTCCAGTTGCCCGGGGCCGGTATGTTGAAGAGGAGGAAAAATCTGCAGTTTCTCCAGGGCAGTATAGCAAAGGTGAGAAATCGGTGCCGCCCCGGCGGCGGTACAGCGAAGGGATGGAGAGGTGGAGAGGGCAGCTCAAGAAGAGCACCGAGCCGCTCAAGTGCAGGTTCTCCGAGGACTGCGACAGGTTGCCCCGCCGCTACAGTGACAGCAGCCTCCTGAGGTGCTTCAGCGAAAGCAGTGAAGAGGAGGAGGATGAGCCTGTGAGTCCTCGATCCAACTCCCCACCAGTTCTCACAAAGCCGACGTTAAAACGAAAGGTGCGTGCTCGCTTGCTTGCTTTTTGTCTTTTTCCCTGTTTTTCTTTTGTCTCTGTTGTGTTGTAATTGACATCCTTCTAACTGAAGACAGGTTTTCTCTGAATCCTGGATTCCAGAAGGGACCCCCTAATTCACTGTTGAACTCTGCAGTCCATCTGCTTAGCAGTGTTTTTATTTCAGCTATGCATGATAAAAACGTATTCTCCTCTCTTCTCCCACCTTCCCCTTTCAGAAACCGATTCTCCATCGGAAGAGGCGAGTCCGCAAGCGTAAGCACCACAACAGCAGTGTTGTCACCGAAACCATCTCTGAGACCACAGAAGTGCTCGACGAACCCTTTGAGGACTCGGACTCTGAACGACCCATGCCCCGATTAGAGCCTACCTTTGAGATTGAGGAGGAGGAAGAGGAGGAGGAAGAGGAGGAGGAGAATGAACTTTTGCCTAGTGGATACTTTCGGCACTTACCCCCACAAGACACCCTCAGGCGCAGACCTTCTAAGAGCAAGTCCAAAGATGAGGAGGAGTCTGATGACACTAATGGTATGTTTGATGGTATGTAGCTGAAAGTTTGATAAGGGTGCATCAGTGTCAGATGATAATAGCTAATGATGGAAGAAGTTGTTTGCCTTACTTTGTAACTTCCAGCTGAAATACAGGGTTAGGCATAAACCGCCAGTCAAACTAGCCGCAAATATTCTGAAGTCTACGAAAACATGGTGCTTGTGTTTATCTCATCAGCAATGAACTGATAACAGGTCATTTTCAGATTCAGCTTTTCCAGCAAAATTGATGTCTGTGGTTGTGGAAAAGGTTACACAACAGAGTCATTTTACAGAAATTCAGTGGAAATGAATTAGAGCCCTCAGATTCCCCCAGCAAAAACAAATAATAAATGATCTCCTTTGGGATAATGTTCTTAATCAAATTGCATATCCCTCCTCTCAATTTCTCATATCTCTGTAAAGATACCTGAATCTTCAATTCATAAAATAACCAGTTCAAAACAAGTATTTTTATTTAGAGTGCACTGAAGATGCAAAATAAACACCTGTCATTCAGACATTCTATTAGTAATCTTCCTTATTCTGTTACTGCTCAATACATCCTGTTCCCAAGAGAACTTCTTGATGGCCTATGTAGTGCAAGGCGAGCAGCCAGATAAAATTAGAGAACTGTATGAGAAAGATGTGTGGAGTTCTTATCCTCCTATAAGTGATTGTTCTGGAACTCATTCATTAATTTATGGCTTTCAAATGACCCTTGGTTAGCAGAAGAGGATTTTTTTTCTCTAAAGATATTTAGTTCTGAAAATATCAATGTGATTATAGTCACTTGTACTATTCATTTAGCATCAGTTAACCTTAAATCCACCTAATAATATATAGCTATGTAAGGTGAGTGCAATCACATGTTAATGCAGCATTAAGTTTGCTGCTCGGTAGAAATTTGTCTCCCGTCAACATATACTGTATTTCTGTTTTGTTAATTCTGTTTTGATCAGTTTACTCGTGAAATATATCTTGTACTCCTGATATATATCGTATTCCTGCTCTGCTAATAAGACATTCTTCATCATACGGTGTCTGTTTCCTTTTTAGGCCTTTGACACAGATGCCTTTACACTCTTTTTTTTTTTTTTAGAAATTTTAACTTTGCTTTAGAAATCTGCTTGTATTTTGTTTTTCCTGGTTCTACCTGTAAGTTTTACCCCAAATGGGAAAACTGTAAGGATTTTCTTTCCCAGCTTAACTTTGTGCACTCTTTTAGCTAAGTCATCTGGATGGGCATGTGGGTACCTCAGCATCCTTGAAAACAAAGTGGATGAGATTTTGAGTGGTGGTAAAATCCATATTCCTTTGCAAAGACAAAGTCAACTGCATTAGATCATTAGATTTAAAAAAAAAAAAAAAAGCCTTATTATAAGGGGAGCTTACTGTCATAAGATCACTGATTTTTGTTTTTGAATTCTTAAAAGAACTTATTTAAGTATTTAAAAAAATTCTTCAGTGGGCAGACAAAAAGCATGGGATCTTTACCAAGTTGATACTAAAGGCTATTCCTCTGCAGCAGAGTGGAAATGTGAAAGAGAGGGTTAAGTGTTTTGCTTTAGCAAAGGTAATGTTTTCTTCTGCCTGCCTAATGATATTCTGGCTTTGGCAGACACTTTTTAATTCATGTTCCAGATACTGGGTTTATGGATGACTTCAAGGGCTTGTTGAACTCTGAGCTTAGTGTTTGTTTTGAATTCATTTCAAATAGCATTTCAATGGAAAGTGATTACCACCTTTTTTCTTTTTTAAATGACTAACTATGGATAAACTTGCTCCTAAGAATGTTGCTTCACTTCTGACTACTCACAACACTGTTAAATCTCGTTCACGTCACAAACTTGAGCAAAGGACGAGAGTAGCTCAGTTGATCTTTGATCACTTTTTAAGAAGTGTTTGTGGACTACTTGGAGTATATGTTACTCAGTTTTTCCTTGGTTGAATTCTTTGCAAAAGTGTGCATTTAACAACAGGTCTTCTTACATTAATGCTTGGAAATCAGCAACATTTTTTATGGTGGAAGAGCAGAAATGTGACTATATCTGCACTGAGTTTGGGGGGGGAAATTTGATTTTATATCCATATAGTGGGATGACCTAGCTACCTGTGCATCTGTTACCCTGACATTGATCCTGATTTAAATAGTAGGATGCCTGGTGTGTGACTAAGTGAAAAGTTGAGGAATGGTTATTTATTTAATACAACTGAACACTGGTTTGTGAAGAATAGGTCTTGTCAGGCAATACCATATATTTTGTAAGCTAAAAGGTTGGTTAATATGGGTAATTGATGTCACCTACTTAATATTTCGTGAGGTGTTTGACTTTTAAATCAAAACCATTTAATTAAACTGAAATGTTACAGGACCAAGCTAGTACATATTAAATCACATGGTAAACAAGGAGTAATTGAGCAGCTTTGTTATTCTTTGGGATGCACAGTGATTGGTTGGGGGGGTGTGTGTGGTCTTTAATCTGTAAAATAGCATTAAGGTATCAGCTGAGAGGAAATTTGGGCCCGGGTAAATGAAGTGGAGGGCACTGACATACTTTTGGAGAGAGCATTTGAACGATCATATCCAACTGAGAATGATTTCTTAGCTCAAAACCAAAGAGACTCAGATAATCCTTTAATATATGAAAGGAAATCTCAGGAGTGTAGGCACATTCTATCATCTTTCTTTAGCTTTAGCTGCTACTACTGTCCTTACTCAATTATTTACATTTGGTACAAGTATTGATAGACTGAGATAGTTCAAAGAACAGCTGATTTAAGACATTGGAAATTGTTTAAGCGATAGATTCAAGGAAATCAGCTCAAGAAAAAGGATGACTTGACAAGCTTACAAATTACTTGTGCTGCAACTGTTTTTTGATAGGAAAGATTCTCTGCCTAACAGATAAAACTTAATATGAGTTCATATTAAGAAAATAAGGCAGGAATTCAGATGGCAAGCTGTAAATACTTACTATGACATAAAAGTCAGATAAGAAGTAAATTCAGCTACCTTTTAATGTTTGCTCAGATACAAAACATTTTACTGCCACATTTGGGCATCTCTATTTCTGATGGCATTTAAAAATGTAAGCCATGACAAAAAACTGAAATATTTATTTTCCCTATCAGATGCGTGAAATACAGATCTAAATGTAAGCATGCTTTTATTGTAACTCCATGGGTTCCCCTACCTTAGAACACTGTCATCTGTGAGCATATTGTGTAAATTACATTTGCGTTGCGTGGTGAGTCTTTCCAGGACTTCATTGTGTAGCCCAGTGTTCAATTTGGGTTGTATGCAGTTCTGTTTTGTTCTTTGAAAATGAAATATGTAATGTGATTGCTAATGAGCAGACCTTGACACTTCTTGTTAACCCTTTTCAGTATTTCCCTAAGCTGTTATTGGTATGTGAAGTTGACAAACATGATGGGATGCTTGGGAAAGCTTCCATTAATGCTCAGGTAGAATAAAATATTTGATCAATGTTTTTCCATTTGTGTTTTCAGGCACCCCAACCTTGAAACCATTGTCTGTGCTGAGAAAATGTGAAGAAAATGATTCTTCACTGGAACCAGATACTTCTACACCCATGAAAAAGAAGAAGGGATGGCCAAAGGGCAAAAGTCGAAAACCAGTCCACTGGAAGAAAAGACCTGGTCGAAAACCAGGTTTCAAACTGAACCGGGAAAAAGTGATATCATCTGTTCAGGGTGAAGAAGTTGATGCGGTGGTAGCTGGCTCAAAAACAGGGCGTAAGCCCAAACTTTCAGATACAGAGAATAGTGTTGAGCAGAAAGAAGAGTTGCCCCTTACTGAGGAAAGGAAAGATGATGATGTGAATATGGAAGCAGAAGAGGTGGGAGAGGGGGAAGAGGAAGATACAACCAGCAGTGAAGTAAGGGCAGTTTCTCCTGTGGACAGCAGCAGCAGTCCAGCACCAGAGGCTAAAGAGCCTGAAATAGAGGAGGAGGTAGAGGAGAAGCCACGGGTTTCAGAAGAACAAAGGCAATCAGAGGAAGAACAGCAAGAACAAGAAGAACCTGAGCATGACCATGAGGAAGAAGATGAAGTCGCAGTAGTGGCGAATCAAAATGAAGACCATGATGCTGATGATGAAGATGATGGTCATCTGGAGTCTCTGAAGAAAAAGGAATTGGAGGAACAGCCTGTGAGGGAAGGGGTGAAGGAGGAGCCCGATGTGCAAGAGTGTTTTTTAGAAACAAGCATATCTAGCAGTAGAGAGGAGGCAAAAGGAAAAGATGAACCCGAGGCAGATTCAGAGGAAGAACAGGCTTCGAATGAGACGTCGGTGGGGTCAGAGCATGTCCCTGGGTCTGAGGATGATCACGAAGAAGAGCAGAGTAATAAGGAAGGGCTAATTGAATTAAAGGAAGAAGAGGAGATTCCTCATAGTGAACTAGATCTCGAAACTGTCCAAGCAGTCCAGTCCTTGACACAGGAGGAGAGCAATGAGCAAGATGTAGCTTACCAGGACTGTGAAGAGACTCTCGCAGCGTGTCAGACTCTGCAGAGTTACACCCAGACTGAGGAAGATCCTCAGATATCAATGGTTGAAGATTGCCAGGCCTCAGAGCACAACAGTCCGATATCCTCCGTTCAGTCCCACCCCAGCCAGTCCGTGCGTTCCGTGAGCAGCCCGAACGTGCCCGCTTTGGAGAGCAGCTACACCCAGATAAGTCCCGAGCAAGGATCCCTGTCCGCACCCTCTATGCAGAACATGGAGACCAGCCCCATGATGGATGTGCCTTCTGTATCAGACCACTCTCAGCAGGTGGTGGATAGTGGCTTCAGCGACCTTGGGAGCATCGAGAGCACCACGGAGAATTACGAGAACCCCAGCAGCTACGACTCCACCATGGGAGGCAGCATTTGTGGGAATAACTCTTCCCAGAGCAGCTGCTCCTACGGAGGGTTGTCTTCTTCCAGCAGCCTCACTCAGAACAGCTGCGTGGTCACGCAGCAGATGGCCAACATGGGCAGCAGTTGCAGCATGATGCAGCAGAGCAGCGTCCAGCCCGCGGCGAACTGCAACATCAAGTCACCGCAGAGCTGCGTGGTGGAAAGACCTCCCAGTAACCAGCAGCCAGCAACTCAACCGCAGCAGCCGCAGCCGCCGCCGCAGCAGCCGCAGCCGCCGCCGCCACCGCAGCAGCAGCCGCCGCTGTCGCAGTGCAGCATGAACAACAGCTTCACGCCGGCGCCTATGATCATGGAAATACCCGAGTCGGGAAGCACTGGTAATATAAGTATCTATGAGAGGATTCCAGGGGATTTTGGGGCCGGGAGCTATTCGCAACCGTCGGCCACGTTCAGCTTAGCCAAGCTGCAGCAGCTGACGAACACCATTATGGACCCTCATGCCATGCCTTATAGCCATTCTCCTGCCGTGACTTCCTATGCAACCAGTGTTTCCCTGTCCAACACGGGCTTGGCTCAGCTGGCCCCCTCTCATCCGCTAGCCGGGACCCCCCAAGCACAAGCCACCATGACGCCGCCGCCCAACTTGGCGTCCACCACCATGAACCTCACGTCGCCGCTGCTCCAGTGCAACATGTCGGCCACCAACATCGGCATCCCGCACACGCAGCGCCTGCAGGGGCAGATGCCCGTTAAGGGGCACATCTCCATCCGCTCCAAGTCGGCGCCGCTGCCCTCGGCCAGCGCGCACCAGCAGCAGCTCTATGGGCGCAGCCCGCCCGCCGTGGCCATGCAGGCCGGCCCGCGGACGCTGGCCGTGCAGCGGGGCATGAACATGGGCGTCAACCTCATGCCCACGGCCCCCTACAACGTCAACTCCATGAACATGAACACGCTCAACGCCATGAACAGCTACAGGATGACGCAGCCCATGATGAACAGCAGCTACCACAGCAACCCGGCCTACATGAACCAGACGGCCCAGTATCCTATGCAGATGCAGATGGGGATGATGGGGAGCCAGGCCTACACCCAGCAGCCTATGCAGCCAAACCCCCACGGCAACATGATGTACACGGGGCCCTCCCATCACAGCTACATGAACGCCGCCGGCGTGCCCAAGCAGTCCCTCAACGGCCCCTACATGCGAAGATGAGCGAGACCAACTCGCCACCTGGAAGAA
>VZSV01000298.1:184521-212243 GCA_013398735.1 Nothocercus julius
GCCGCTGGGACGCAGGTCGGGATGAGCCGCGCCGGCCTCCGCCGCTTCTCCGTCCTCGCCGGGCGCTAATTGCCGGGAGTTGCTTCTCCTGCTGCGGCTGAGCGTCCCCCGGCGCTGTCCCGCCAGCGGCATCCCGTGTGCTGTGCCGGGGGCGGCTGCGATGGTGCGCCGAGCCGCCGGAGCAGCTGCGCTTGGGATTGCCGCTGTCTCGTAGGGGTGTCCTGGGCTCCGTCTGGCAACCGGCTCGAGGCACCCGCTGCACCCGCTGCCCTTCGGGGCTCGCAGGCTGCTCTCCATCCTCCTCCGGGCTCCGCGCGCGGCGGCAGCGGCTGAGCCCGAGGAAGGGACTTTCGTGGGCAGCCGGGAGCCCCGGGGAGAGCGGCGGCCTCGCCAGCCATGGCTCAAGCAGCGAAACAGCTGAAGAAAATCAAAGACATCGAGGCTCAGGCTCTGCAGGAGCAGAAGGAGAAGGAAGAATCCAACCGCAAGCGCAGGAACCGCTCTCGGGACCGGAAGAAAAAGGTAAGCGGCATCAGGGCAGGCATCCGTACATCCCGGTTCCCGTGCATCCCTACACCCAGATCCCTGTGCATCCTTGCACCCAGATTCCCGTGCATCCTTACATCCCGGTTCCCCTGCATCCTTACATCCAGATTCCCGTGTATCCTTATATCCAGCGCTCTTTGCCTGGCAGGGGGTGGGAAGGGGGGGCAATGCCCTGCACAGGTCTCTGCTTCAGCCTGCCGAGCAGAGGACGACTTTGGGGGGCAGCAACCCGCTCTTTGCCCGGCTTGGAGAGGGGGGGAAGGAGGAGAGTGAAGGGGGAAGGAAGGCAAAGGTTCCCCACGGCAGCTGCAGAGTCTCAGCTCCAAGTCAAGGCTTTAATAACCTGCTGGTAACAGATTTATTTGCCAAGATAAAATTTCTGGCTTCTCTTGAGCAGGGTGTTTTTCTCACCACGGGGTCTAGGGATGTATGTGCTGTCCCAGAACACTGGGATGTGGGGATTTCATCCCTTTTCTTGCTTTCTTGCTTGCTTTGCTTGGCTTTGGGGAAAAAAAAAACACCGTGTACGTGTGTGCTGGTGCCCGCAAGGTGCCTGTGGCTCCTCGCATGGAAGGTGCTAGAGAGGGCA
This sequence comes from Nothocercus julius, assembly GCA_013398735.1. Classification (NCBI taxonomy): domain Eukaryota; kingdom Metazoa; phylum Chordata; class Aves; order Tinamiformes; family Tinamidae; genus Nothocercus; species Nothocercus julius. The sequence continues at coordinate 185,657 of VZSV01000298.1, forward strand.
TCCTATTGCCTGGGATGGACCCGAGCCGCGCTCGCTGCGGGGACGCGCCGTGGCACAAGGGAGGAAGCTGGAAAAGCACTGAATAAACCCAGAAGAGGGTCTGGTTTTCCTGGGATGGGCTTTATAGCAAGGAGATACAGATAAGGTGCTGCTGGGGTTAGCTGGGAGTTGCTCTTTAGCTGCCCCTTCCCCAGGAGTGAAGCCCCCCCAAGCGCTTTATCCTGCGAGTCTCCTTGTCGGCATCTCCCTGGGGCTGCCAAATGCATTTGAATTTATTTATTTTTATTATATTTTGTGCCACAGCAGCTGTGGGGGGTTCGTGTGGGCTACCCCGGGTGGACTGAAGCTGGTGGGTCCTCCGGCGGTGCCCGACTCCTGCCCCTTGCTTTGCAATGCAGGCAGGTGGACGGGCTCTCCGGGGCAGAAACCGTTAATTTGGCTAATCTGGCACGTCCGGATCTCAATTTATGGCCGATCCCGCCGCGCGCCGCCACTGCAATGCACTTTGCGTTGATGCCGGAGAAGCCGCGTGTGAGCCAAGGAGATGCTCCCAAGAAACGGAGCCGAAGGAAGGAGACGACGTCCCCGGAATGAGTCTCTTCCAATCCCATGCAAGCTGATGCTATGCCTGGGGGGGTGGGTTTTGCATCCTTTAGTGTTTCTGGCCGTTTTGGTGTGGTTTTATGTGCCCCCTCGCTGCCCTGTGCACCAGGGTTGAATCCTGCCGTCCCTTTTGCCCTGTTATATCCGGAGGCGACGAGTTCTGCTACTTAATCCTGCGCTGCCCCAAAACCTTCTCCTTGGGGCCAGGATTATATTTGTTGCTTTTTTTAGTTTCCATGGCAATTCCCTGGCTTTTGTTCGGTGAAAACGAAGCAAGCACCCGACTGACCTTGTCCTTGTCCCCGTCGTGTCCCTATCGCTTGTGTCCTCAGCATGGGGACGGTCCACGCACATAACCTTGTCACTCCTCCTGTGCTCCCCGTCCCATCCGAGGCGGACGACGGGAGCTCAGGGGTCATTTCCCGGGATCCGTGTCCGGGATACAAGGACTGGTGTTTCACACGACGCGTTGGTGCCAGGTGTGACAGAGCAAGCAGGGTATGAATTAAATAATAGAAGTTCCCTGCTGCTGGAGAACTTGCCAGGCAGCATCTAGGGTGGCTCCTCGCTCCGAATCTATGAGCGTTTTTGTGTTTCCCCTCCCTATGAAATCCATTGCGTCGGCAGCGACGCTTCAGACAAGGCAGACGAGCGACACTCGAGCAGGGTTGGAGAGGAGGCTGAGAGGGGCTTTTCTGCTGGGCAGAAGCTCTGGAGGAGGAAGTTTTCCGGATGGAATGATAGGATGGAGCAAGCAGAGCTTAGTGACTATTTCCATTCTTTAGCACGAATTTTCATAAGGAACAACAGTGAACATAAGTGGCTGGCGCTGACTCTCAGAAGAAAGCCCAGCTTGAGGTGAGTTGGGAGATCCCGGATGGACATTTAGGGTGCACTCTTTTTTTTTTTTTGGCATAAAAGACCTTTTGCTGCCTAAGAGAGAACGGGGTTTGGCCCAAGAGTCGCAAGCTCGGGCGGGTGGAGGAGCCATGGTGCATCCTGAAACGCAGGGGACGTTGCGCCAGCGGCCACCCAGGGTGACGGTGCTCGAGCTCGGGGCGGCCCGGAGAGCTCCGCTGCTCTCTGGGGAGAAACTCGAGGCCGAGCTCCGGATCTAGGTGAAATCCAGACAATTCCACCAGAATTACGCAAGAAGCACACGAGGAATTGGGGTGAGACGAGGAGAGGCTACTAGGGCTATGTCTGTGCTTGCCTTTGCAAGGGCCATCACCAAGCAGCCACCTTCAGAGGTGGCACAGGAGAGCAACGGGCAGAAGAGCGAAGGATTTCAGCAGCCCTGGGCTGCAGAGAGCTCAGAACATCCCCAGGATCAGCCAGAACTCCTCCTGCCCGGCTTCGGCTTGGCTGGGCCCCAGGGTAGCAGGCAGCACTGCGGATGCTGGAGCGGGCGAAGCCAAGAGGTTTTCCTGGCTGCTCTCGCAGCCTCGGACTTGCATCTTGAAGTCGCTTCTGGCTGTGCCCACAAAAGAGCAGGGAATTGGAGACCTCAGCAGCTCGGGAAGAGCAAGGGAGGGACAGACAGTGGGAGAGCCATTGGGGTCAGTGGTCCTATTAGCTGATCCTGCACGGAGGAGGATCCGGGAGGAGAAGCTGAACAGGGAAAAGGGCTGTTGAGGTGCCAGGACGGTGGGATTTTTGCAGACTCCTTCCTATGGAAGTGAATGATGCCGGACTGTGGTGGCAGGGAGAGGGGACGTGGGGCATTGGGGCAGCCAAGGCCTTTGAGACTCAGCAATCTCACAATTACGCGGGCTTGCAAAAAGCCTTTTGCAAACCAAAGGACCATCGGAAGGATTCGTTTTGTTCCCACCGTTCTGGCACGCGCCGGACTCAAGGCAGCCGTTCGCTGTTGCATCTGCTGTGCTACAAACACCCTGCTCGCTGGGCAGGTCCCGCTGCGCGGACACAACCGAGCAGCCGGGCCCCCTTGCACCCCGCGCGCTCCCAGCCCACCAGGACCAGGGACACAAGGTGACCGAGACCCCCCGAGCTCAGCCAAGGTTGTCAGGGACACAAGTCCCAGCAGGATTTGTTGGGGTGACGTCAGCTGGCTGCACCCTGGGGACATTCAGGCCTGTGTCTCGAGCAGATTAATAAATACGTAGCCGGCGTTTCAGGCTGCGTGTGGCCCCTGCGTGCGCAGGAAGGGAGGTGGCGCCGGGACCGGGCTGCTCTCCTTTGCGCCGGGGCCCTGCGCTGCTGAATTATTCAGGCAGCGGCACCTAAGATGCTCCGGGCGACGCCCCCAGCAGAAAACAGGATATTGGAATGGGATCGGGAATGTCTGAAACCTTGCGGTGTGTGGAAAGGGGAAGGCAAGGGACGGACCCCCGGCGGCACCCCTGTGCTGGGCCGTGTATCCGCCGCAGGGAGCGGGCCGGGCTGCGCTGCAGCGGAGGCCCCGCGGGTTGGAGCCGACATCAAAGGAAAGCGGCTTTGGAGAGCGCTAAAATTAGAAGTTTAGTCTGAATTATGCGAATTTGGTTTAATTGTCTAAGTATGTCAAGGTTCTTCATAAACGTGCCGGCCCGGGGAAGATGCAGCGTCGCGGGGAGCGTGACGGAGGGATGGCCGGAGGGCTGCAGGGGCGTCCGGCTTCCCTGTCCTGCTTGTATCTCCGCATCCATCCCCAGAACGCCATCGGGAGCCCTCCGAAAATTCCCATTTGCCGTCGGAGGCTGAACCGCGTCACGCTTTGAGCCCCAGGGCGGCCGACAGCAGCAAAATCCAATCTGCCTCCCTATCCGCGGAGCGAATTTTGCTGAGTAGCCGCAACATTACGCCAGAGCCGCGCATTTCCATGCAGGAGCAGGGGGGCTACGCTAAATCCGGGGCTTATCGCAGCCTGCGCGGCCGCTAGTGGAAAAATCTCCCGCAGAAGGCACCGGCAGGTATCCGCCCGAGCAGCTTCCGGGCGGCGCAGGCAGAGAATGCAGCAGCAGGACAGCGTTTGGAAAACAGATGAGGTTTCTATATTTATCCCGAGATGAGAGGAGAGGGAAGGAGAGCGTGTACGCGCGCGTCGGCGCGTCCAGGTCACGGAGAAGCCTCCTGCTTAAGCAAAAAGGTACTGCAGGAAGAGGAAAAGTGGAAATCAGGGCTATAGCTGGGTCCCGCAACACGATGTTGGGCATGTCCATGTGCGTATGTTGGGCCTCTTGTCTGGGAATCGCTGGGAACCGAGAGGTGAAGCCTTTTGCCTCTATAACGCATAAACTATGTTATATAAACTGTGCTAGGGCTTTAACGTGTGATGTTCCCTGCAAAGGAACTGGGAGTAATTGCACCTTTCATGGTGCTGTTTGACCAGATATCCAAGGTTTCCAGATATCTTTGGGGAAGCCTATAGCGCCTTCAGGGTCCATTCAGTCCTATCACGATGCCCTGCGTGGAATAGGGAGCGTCGCGGCTTTCCCAGGACTTGCTGGTTACAGCACAAAACCTAGACTGGGATAGACACTAGGAAAACACTCTGCGATTGCTCCATGGAGATCCCATTCCAGCTCTGTCCCGGTGTCACCTGGCCCCTTCGTGGACCCGGAGGCAGCAGGGATCTCTGCCGTCCCTGTGTCCTTAAAATGTCCAACATTTGTGTCCTTAAAAAGGGTTTTTCTCTCCCCCTCCTCCATTTGTCTTGTAGATGAAAGTGCTGAAGCTGACGGGGACTATGGGAGGAGGGGGAGATGCTCCAGCGAGCCCTCGTTAAGGGACAACTTCTCTAATTGGCTTTTGATGTCGGGCTTGCTTTCGGTGTGCAGGGAGACGGTTATGGATCTGCTTCCTGTCTTTCCTTTCTGCAAATTCCCTTCTGTGGTCAGTGTCTTTGGCACGGGGGTATTTCGGATTTAGGGCCAGAGGCCCGAGCATCACCTGGTACCCGGTATCTGCTGCCCATCGATGCTGAGATGCCACGTCGGCACAAAAAGCCCTTTTTGATGCATGGGAACTCATCCCTGTCCACGGAGCGACATATGGCAACGCATAGCCAACGATGGCAGCACCTCCACAGGCTGCAGGGGGAAATTAGTCCCCTTATATTTGTAAAAAATATAAAGAACTTGAGGAAACCACAAGAGGAACAGATTCATGGCGTTTTCTTTGCTGTTTTGTTTCTTTCAGCCTCGCACAACCAGGGCATTTGCTGTAAAACAAGTGCTTGGGCTGCCCCCCGCACTCCACGAAATTAAAAGGAGGAAACCTGGAGGGTCTGAGTTCAGGTATCCAGCAGCCCCTAGAGCTGCTCCCTTTCATTCACTTTGCAATCCTAACAGGAGCCGAGGTCCTCCCGTCCCTCAGCGCAGCCGCTGGGGGCTGTTTCCCCTTGCGGTGCCGTCAGTCGGCGACGCCGGGCGACCTCGGCGAGCTGCAGCCCCCGGCTCGCGCAACCCGTTTGTCATTGGGCGCCTCTTCCTCCTCCTGCTCCGGGGACGCGGCGGGAGATGGGGCCGTGCCGCGCCACGGGCTGCTTGGCTCCGCTGGCATTTCCGCGGCCGGCAGCAGCCCTGCCCGGCCCCGTTAACCGCTCCGTGGCCGAGCGCTTGCGGGAGGAATCTCTTATTTTGGAACAAATTAGTGCAGGGGGCATTCTTTATTAATTTTTATTAACCAGTCGGCTGGCGAAGCAGCGGCTTGTCCGATGCGGAATCTCAAGCTGAGGGCGCGAGCGGCAGCGCGGGGACGGCCACCCCGCGCGCTCGGATGGCATCGGAGCATCAACGGCGCCGCTCGGCTGTTGCCGTGGCAGTGGGATGGGGATGACCGGGATGTTTCTAGAGCCCGGGCAGAGCGGGTCGGGGCACACGGAGACCAAGGGGGAGCAAATAGGGGCCACTTTGGGGTCCCCTCTTGCTCCGCGGATGGGAGTCGCTGCCTCCGGAGCCCCTGCCCGGCGCGGTGCTCTGCAACGCGGAGCTGGATGTTGGGTTGGGAGCGAGAGCGTTTGCTCCGCCGCCGGCAAGAACGAGACCCCCGGCGTCTACAGCAGGGAACGGCGACCCGGAAACCACGAGCTCCCGCTCGCTCACGGGCCGCAGCACGTGCTGGAAGCCAGGGGAGCCAAGGGACCAGCCCCGGGAGCAGCCCATTCCTTGTCCTTGTGTCCCAGCACTCACAGGTGGGAACGGACGGGGATCTCCCAGCTCCCAAGAAGGGAAAGGTTGCGTGGGGCCCATTGGCTTTGCAGGGACCTCTGGTTCCTGGGTTAGGAAGATCCATGAAGGTTGGTGTTGTGGTTCCTCCTCCTTCTCCCATCACGGTGTCCATCTCCTGTTGGCTCCTGGCCTCCTGGAGGTCAGATACCCAATCCCGGTGCCTCCAGGTCCTCTCCGTATCGGCATCACTGCACCTTCCATGGCAACCTCCTTCCCTTGCTCGTGGAGACCCTCAGTCTTCCGCTCCTAAGCGAAACACCGGATTTATTCGCCAGGGCCAGCACATTCCGGTGTTCCTGAGGAGGCCAGGGAAAAGTGCTGATGCTGCAGGCGTGCAGCAAGAAACCTCAGCTGGGAGAAATAAAATAGTGGCTCTCCCTCAATTTTTAGAGCAATAATGAGGCTCCTGCTGGGTCAGTGGGGCTCTGTCCTCGCTCCTCTCCCACAGCATCGTGCTAAGTAGTGCCAGTATTTCTGGGACTCTGCTTCCCTCATCCAGGGGCATCTTATGTAATTCAATTAAACCTTTGGAAAAGCTACTATGAGATGAAATCATCCAAAATGCTGAGCAGGGAGAGCAAGGGCTGTGGGCATACAACAGAAATGTGCACGTCTCTTCTGAATCATTCATTAATTATCCTTCGCTGGAACTCGCGGGGTTTAAGATTGCAAGGGGATTTTTTAATTTTTTTCTGCCAAACTGGTTTTCAGAACATTGCAGGAATTGCAGGAAGGTGCAGGCTGCTGCACCGAGCGGGATTCAGCGCTGCAGGCCGGGTTCTTGAGCAAAGTTTATGTCGTGTCGTCCAGCTACGCCTGGGGTGCTTGAGAAAAAAATAATTCAGTGGCAACAGGGGGTGGATGTGCATGCCAGGAAGTATTTGCTTCATGCATTTGGCTCAGCAAGGTGATGGGAAAGGCACGGGTTTCTTAGTCCGTGAGGGCTCGGACTCTGCTGGAAGGAGCAGGAATGTGGTTGCTCTCCAGAGCATGAACCTTCCCACTTCCCCTTGGATTCGGCCTTTAGGAAGAGCGAAGGCTGCAGGATTGAGAAGCCGGGAGTGCGTTTGCCAAGCCGCTCCTTGCACGTTTCAAAGCAACCGGCTCCGAAAGGGGCGGCGGGGCAGCGGCGGGGCGAGACGGAGGCTTTCGGCGGCTTCAGCCGCTTCCCGGCGGCGGCAGAGCAGGCGGTTTCGGCGCGGAGCGGCGTGCCAGGCGGGAGCGCGCGCCCATCTGCTCGCGCAGGATGCCCGTCTGCGCCGCCTCCAGGCACGCGCCGCGGCCAAGGCACCGGCCTCGCTGCCTCCCGAGACGCCCGAGCGGGGCCGGGCGCCTCCGCAACCTCTCCGTTGCAGCAGGATGCTGGTGGGATCAATAGGAGCGATCGATTAAGTGCAGGCCCATGGGAGTCTTATGCCTTCCAGGCTGGCAGCCGCCTAGGGAAAGGAGGAACTTGCAGCATAAGCAGGAATTAACGATTCGCCCTTGGCCCCTGCTGGGGGCACCGTGCCAAACCCTGACTTACCTGTTTTTTTTCCCGATTTGAGATTTTTTTGGCGATTCAGGCTGAGCTAGGGGTTACTGGTTGCTCTCAAGATTGGCCGATCCATCAGTTTTCCTGCCGGTCGTCATCCGTACAATGCTGCCGGCCGCTGTTTTTTCTGAGTGGTTTGGGTAGAAGTGCTTATAAACTGGCACTTTCCCCCCTCTCTTCTCTCCATAAAGGAGTTGGGGCAAGCAGGGAGAGAGCAAGGGCTGGAAAATCCATGCAGGAAAAACCTCTGCCCCTCTGCGTACCATCGCACAGCTCCTCCTCCATCAGAAAGCTAAGGAGCGGATGCCGGAGGGGACAGAGATTTCACACGCTGTCCCTGCTGCTGTCCCTGCTGCTCACGGCTGATGATTCCAGCACTTTGGAAGCCGAGGGCTGTCACGGGGAGAGCAAGTCTGCAAGAATCAGCTGCCCTCATTCCCATCCCGCCTCCCTCCTCGTGTGCAGCCGCGTCCCGTTACCCATGACTGGGCAGCAGCAGAATTGCTAAGGGCATAAATAATTCAGCCGCTGCCGCTGACTCAGCCGCAACGGGGCATCCGCGTGTCCTAAGGTGGCAGCGAGTGGAGCAGAGCGGGGCCACCCGGTATCGCGCGACGGGAGCCCAGCCGCCTTTTGCTGCCCACGAACCTCATTCCCTTCGGTGAAAGGAAAAGAGCAGCTGAGGATGGACTGGCAGGCGGGAGCGGAGCCGCCGGCGCCCAGGGATCCCGTCTCTGGTTACGCGGGAGATAACAGCGCAGAAGAAGGAGCCGCGCATTCCTTGGCGGCCGCATCAGCGCGCAGCTGAAGGCTTTTCCCTAAGGCTCCCGGGGAAAGGTCAGGGGCAGAACTTCGTGTCTTGGAGGGAACAAAACTCTTTGTGGCCGGAGGAGACGTTTTCCTCGCCGGCCTCCTCCTCTTCCTCGCCGCTGACGAGCGGTTTCGCTCTGCCCAACAGCTCCGTCCGCAGTGGCCAAGGGGACTCATGATTTGGGGGTGCCAAGTCCAATCCCAGAGCCAGTCCATAATTTTTTTCCCCATGTGTCCGATAGCTCTTACATCACCCAGCACCAAGGAAACAGGGAGCCCTGCTTGCAGAACTCCCCGGGAGCCCCTCGGGGTGCCCGAAGCGGCGCGGGTGCTGCTGGTTTTGCACCGTGACTCCGCTCTTTCCTCGAATGTTTTGTTGTAACCCCGTCCTCTTCGGCGAGCTCCGGGTTCGCTCTGGGTTCGCTCCGGGTTGGCTTGAGTGGGCGCAGCGCAACACTGGCCCGTGGCCTTTACAGTGACGTTCCCAGATACCATGAGGGAGAAGCCAGGCTGGAAAATCTTAGGGGAAGCGCTGAGGAACAGCCGGGGAACTGCAGCTTTCGAGGTGTTTCAGTGGACACGGAAAGAGCTCTTGGGATTTAGAGCTCCTAATTCATCCCAGCTGTGTTCACTAACCAGAGCTCTTCTGGGCTCCGGTTTCTCAAGCGCGCCGGGGTCACCACCGCGTTGCCACCGTCCCCACGACCCTGCTCCCTGTTTCCCTTGCTTGGGCACAGTGCAGCTTGGGGCTTATAGGCTCCCCGGGAAGTACTGAATTCCACTGGACAAGGGGAAGGTGTTTTCCTTATGCCGAGGTAAGGATTCCTCTTTGCTCTAATGCTGGCATTTGCTCAGTTATCAAAAATAAAACACCACTACGTAATGCAAAGCATTTTTCTATCCCAACAGGTTGTCCTGTTCTCCTTTTTTTTTTTTTTTCTTTTTCCGCCTCCCAGCTGGGACCGGCTTTCCCAGCAGCGGGCTGGGCTGTTTTGTAGGAATTCCTATGAGCAATTGGTGTGACTCCTTGCGTGTCTTTCAGAGAGGGCATGCACCAGCCACTGTGGACCCCTTGCCTTCTTGCTGCAAGCAAGGATCTCCCGAAGGGATGCTGGAGCAGGAGTCTGCAGCGCAGGTAGAAGGGGGGAAAGGGGCGCGTTCCTTGCATTGCCGGAGGTGCCGGGCCCTGCAAAGGGCCTGGAGCTGCTGCCACTAGCCCCTGTTGGCCAATTCGGTCCCTTGGCAGGGTCCCCAAGCTTTGGGACGGCGCTCTGGTCTCTGCAGAGCGTGCGCGTTAGCCGGCCCCGCATGCACAAGGCGAGGGACGGCGGCGACGTCTGCGGCGCGGCGCCTTCTCCCGGTGCCGCTGGAGCGGCGGGGCTGGAGCGCGGGGGCTCCGACGGCTCCGTCTCCTGCCTCCCCCCCGGCTCCCCTGACGCGGGACACCCGTAATCAGCGGCGCCCAGGCAGGCGCGTCCCCGCTGCGCGAGCGCGCGGCCACCTGCGCGCCGCGATAGGGCTCAGAGGTGCCGCTGATAAACGTCCCCGGCGCCGGGCGCTCGCACTCGGCGGCTCGCGGGTGCCCCGGCCGCCTCCCGCAGCCATGGCCTGTCTGCATTGCCCGAGGGTGAGTAGTTGGGGCAGCTCCAGGGGCACGAGGAAGAAGGGGAGCCCTCCAAGGGGGTGTTTGCACAGACCCGAGTTTGGTCCGCGGAGAACGGCCCCTTCCACCCCAAAATTTGCAGTCAAAACGGGCCGGAGGATGGCAGGAAGGGCTTGCTGCCCTTTGTTAGTCACTGGGGACTTGGCGAAGTCACGTTTGGAGATGGTGTCCCCATGGCACAGTGCTCACCTCCGTCCTTCTCACCACTGCTTTGCTGGGAGATGGGGGGCACCCCCAGCACTGTTTAATTTTTTGGCTCTATTCTAATGGTAAGTGCTGGTTTTTGAGTTGCCGTGTCTTTTTTTACCCAGCAAAGCGCTGGACCGGGTGCCCGGGACGGCGTTTCTTTCCGGGCGCGGTGCTGCTCCGGCTTTCTTGAGGAGCAGGTGGCTCTGCTGCCACCGCTCTTGCTTGCATGTCAACGCCGGGGATCAGCTGGCAGGAATATGCGGCTCCAGGGGCTTTTTTGCTGCGCTGCTTTCTCTTCCCTGCACGGCTTCTGGAGGATGCAACCCCAGCGCTGGCCGGGCTGAGCGCTGCTGGCTCGCGATCGGTCGCAGGGGCTGCACCGGGCCCCATGCGGCGCCTCGGAGCTGCGTGGCCGGCAGAGCCGCTGTGGACTAGCCCTGCTGGAGCCGAGGTAGAGGATGAGGCAGGCTGCAAAATCTAGGAGCAAGCCTGAAAAAGAGGAGGACACTTCCTCCGCCAGGCAACAGGTCGGGCTCTGGCAGCATTCGGGGACTCGAAGGGCTCTGGTTTTCCCTCCTGCAGTGCAACCTGCTTGAGCCCTGCCAGCTCCAGCCTCCTGAGCATCCCCTGCCCGCTGAGCTACGTTGTGATCCAGGGAAAAAAAGCGTGTTAGGGAACGGGGAGATGAAATCAGGCAGTCGCCGATCGGCTGCATCTCTCTGCCCAGCTACAAACCTATTTTGTTGCAAGAAGAGGTTTGGTGTCTGAGCGACAGGCTCTGGCGTATTGTCTTCAGTCGCAGCCGATACACTTTCGGGTGAGGTTAAAAATAGCTTTTCTTTTTATTTTTTCAGGATGTGCAGAGAGCAGAGGCTCCTGCTCACATCAAAGGCGAGTGGCAGCTTCCCGCTGCGCGTGCCCGGCCCCGGCTGCGGGAGATGGGGGGAGATGCTCTCAGGACACCAACGTGCTCAGCGGGCACCGCTCGGTGCTGTCACCACCAGTGACATCCCAGAGCCACCCCTCTTGTTAAACGGGTGCAAAAAACAGGGATCCCCCAAGCTAGTTGCTCAGTGTTATGCAACGATGGAGGTTGGTGCATGAGAAAGGATCCCGAGTGGTGACTGCACTTGGAAACCTGCCCCTTCTTCAATTCTTGCAAACCACTTGAGATGCCCCTGTCCCTGCAAGCCCACGAGCGCTTTGCTTTGGTATTGCCCCACTGCCGGTTGTGCTGAGCTCTCCCCCAGCTCTAAGCGCCCTTTGCTGCGGCGACGTGAGCAGATCCTTGTGTTTCTGCATGTTTTGATTCCCTGCCGGAGGTGGCTCTGTCCCCCCTTGCCTTGCAGTCACGGGGACCCCTGGGGAGCATGAGCCACTGCCCTTGTGACAGTCAGGGGAGCGTGGTGGCCCCGTGAGATGTGACAATATATGAAATAGGGACACGCTCATGCGGCAGATGGCCTCTCCTTGCCAGTGCCTTGACTTTTGTGAGTCCTGTTAAGTAAGAGCTGTCCCCGCACCATTTAGGCCAGGGACGAGGACAGCGACTGGATAGTACCCGGGTGTTCGGATTCCTCCTTTGATCTGACAAGCTTTCCCGGTGCTTCTGCTTTTCCCTTTCATCTGCGCTTGCCGGAGGTGCCCCGTGGCCTCTTCTCCGCGCTCCTCTGCCTGCCTGCCCCAGGCCCTGCTGCCGTGGCCTCTCCGGAGACGCCGGGCTCTGCCGAATCCTTTCTTCTCCCCAGCAGGCAGGAACCTGCTGGAAGGTTTTATTTTCTGCGGCTGGGACCACTGGGAGTGTCAAATTTTTGTGCATACGGCCAGGGGAAAAAGCTCTGGCAAGGCAAACGCGGTGCGAGTTGTGTTTCTGGACGTTTCGACTTGACACCCTGCTTCGGTGCCCGTGATGTCCCCCGATGTCCTCAGGGAGACCCTCGAGGACATCTCCGACTGCTTTTAATCTTGACAGCCAGCGTGTTTCCAGGGCTGACACATTCTCCCCATCTGATAAAGAATGCAGATGATTACCTGCCGATCTGGAGCTCTGCTGCCTGCAAGGTTTGTACGAGCTCTGGCGCCCGAGAAGTCCCTGGGATCTGGTTTGGACCGTCGTGTCCAGCCTAGGTAGGATGCCCGGAGCAGCACGTGGCTTCCTGGCCGTGGCCGTCGCAGGGCTCTGCTGCTGGCGGTGACCGTCGCGTGCCAACATCGCTGCCTCTCCCGTGCTCTCTGCTCTCCACGGGCTGTTTGCACGTCCTGGCTTGCAGGATGCCACGGCCAGCTTGGTTTCTGGTGCATCCCAGGGAAAACGTGGCCTGATGGGGGGCTGGCGTAGAGTCACCTTCACCGCGGTGACGGTGCCAACCACGTGGCTCGGCCGCAGAGCACACCCCAGCTCCCTGGCCACGGCAGTGACTCTAGTCTGGCAGAAGGGCTGGTTTTAGCCACGGGAAGTCACCCGTGTGCCCAGCCCTGCAGGGGAGATGCCAGCACTCGGCTCCTTGCGTGTCTTAGCAGCGCAGAAAGCGCCGTGAGACCAGCCTGGGTTTCCGAGCTCTTTTTTTTGCTTGCGAATCATCAACATCCAGCATTTGGCGGCATGTGCAGAATGGCTCCGCGGGGACGGATAAACACATCTGCCTCTCACAGCAGCAGCCAGGGTTGTCGAGAGCCTCCCTGCCCTTATCAGCGATGTGCAGAGGGGCTCCTCCCTGGGTGGGAGCAAGAGCAACAGCTCTGTCAGAGCAGATTAGAGCAGGACCCCGACCACGGCCAGGAGACAAGCAGAGGATTGCGGAGCTGCTGAAATCCATCCGGAGCTGTTTTGTTTCCCAAAAAGGGAAATTTTGGCAGAAATTTCCCTTTGCACGTTGCTTTAGACGCGGCCGCGATGCAACGGGCTCCACCAGGTCCCGACGGTTTATTTCAGGGTGCAGGGGAGCCAGGGCACGCGTCTGGCAGCGGGAACGCTTTGCAGAGCAGCGCTGTGAGAGCAGGAAGGCATCTGTGACTAGGGATGGAGGAAGCCTCAAATTAGGGCGAGGAGGGAGACAAGGGAAAATCTAACTGTCAGGAGACGAGGAGTGCAGCTTCCTGAAAGAAAAGAAAGAGGAGGAGACTAGAAGCACAGCCCGATGTGCCCTGTTATGGTTTTTGCTTTAGATAGTCTTGAAGCACTTTGCAAATGACAAATCGGGGGCTTTTCCCGCTGGGAATTGCTGGGAACAGCATCCTGCCACCTCATGGCACCTGCATGGGGGATGCAGCAGTTGTACAAGTGGCAAACAAGGGCAACAAGGGCAGTTTGTCTTCTCCCCTGGGAATTACTCCTTCCCAGAAAAAAATCACAAGGAAGGCAAAGGAGAAGAGAAACACGGCGAGCACCAAAGGCAGGAGAACCACTGGCCGCATGCTCTGCACCTGGAAGCAGCTGCTGCGTGTGCGCGGGCACACGTGGGTGCACGAAGGGTGCCTGGGTCTGTGTTTCGGTCTGTGCGTGCTGTGCCGGCCGGGCTGTGCGCGTATCCTTCGACGTGCGTATCCTGTGTTCAGAGGGCGTCTCCGTTCCTTGCTGTTGCAGCTTCCTTTGGGTGGAATTCGGGAGATGCCAGGCTCCCAGCTGAGTCCTCCTGGCTAACCTAGTGCCCCGGGTCACAGGCAGGCAGTGGCGCTTGGTGTCACTAGGGCTTGCAGACCGACTTCCTCGGCTTCTACCGTGTGAGCCCGTCTCCTCGGGCTGCACGCGGGGCCTGGCCGCTTGTGTCTCATGTCCTGCAATGCTCCATGCATCCCCGATCCCGGGGAGCCGAAGGGCGCGTGGGCCGAGGCACCCAAACCTCATCATGCTCTCCCGTGTCCCAAAATCCGGAGGACCTCAGTGACCTGGGGGGGCGTCTGCGGGGCAGCTCTTCTCCGCTCTTCCCAAGGTGGCACCTGCATTCCCGGGAGGCTCCCGGCACTTGGCAGCCGTCATCTGCTTTCTGGAGGTGGCTGGGTATTAAATATCCCGTCTGACACAGTAATGGAGAGAAAATGAACAAATTCCATTAGCGGCTGGCGATCCCTCCAGGGTCTGCGCTGGAGCGAGGAGAGGGAGCCTGTATTTTTAGCCAGAATGCAATGTAACGTACTGGCTCTCTCAAAGCTGGGGAGTAGATAACCAAGGAGGGGGAGAGGGGACACCGGGCTCAGGTTTCAGCTGAAGTGCCGGACTATGGCAGCACGAAAGGGCAGGTCCGGTCCAGACGTTGCTGTGAGTATACAACGCACTTCTTGGTGCCCCAAGAGACCTCCCCTTGCTTTTCTGCTTGCTTTGTGCCTGTGGTCTCCGCTGCTGGGCGCGCTGGGGCTTCGGGAGCCCCTTTGCTGTCGGAGCCCCTAGAGTTTGATCCTTTTAATCCTCCCGGGCGTCCTCGGCGTCCGGAGAAGCTGCCTGGGCTGTGCTTGGAGCTCCCGGGGCTGCGCTGGCGCTGCCGCCGCTGCAGCCGGGCTGAGCTGCTGCGCCTGCCCGGGATGCAGAGGCTTCGCGGGCTCCGCGCTTGGGAAAGTCCTTTGCATTAACTGTCCCCGCTGTGCGCTGTGGCCCCTGGCGAGGCGCGGGACGCGGCGGTGCGAGCCGCCAGCCCCATGCAGCAGGTAGCCCCACGTGCCGCGTGGGGCTCGCAGCCCTCGCCGGAGCCCTCGCCGGAGCCTCTTCCCAGGGCTCTGCTGGGGGTGGCAACAAGCGGCTGCCGGGGGAGGTCCGGGCAGGAAGGACCGGCAGGGGAGGCAGGCGGAGGAGGGCGGAAAGCAGCCGACCCGTGTCCTGCAGCATTGCCGCCGTGCAAGCGAGTGGCACTGAGGGCAGGGGCACGAGGTGACGCCGCGCTGCCCTCCCTCCATCCGGCCTTGCTGCTTCCAGCTCCTTTCCTAGGAGCTGATAGCCCAGCACGGGCAGCACGAGGGGGTTTCTGACTCTTTAGTGGGGTCTCCTCATGGGGCAGGTGCAGGGAGCTGCTGTCTCAGGATGCTCCCGCTGTCGTGTGACATTCCGGAGGGTCCAGGGGCACATCTTGGTGGCGCGTTGCATTGCCACGAGGCTGTCCCTGTGCTCGCAGCCCCAGCGAGGGATCTGGAGGCCAGCGTGCAGCTGGCCTGTGGCTCTGCAGGCGCTAGGGAATTAGGGATTTAACACTGCAGCCAGAGGAACGGCTGCATCTCCCCGAGGGTTTAACCACAAATGCGAAGCAATCCGGTGCTCCCTGGCTGGGCTCTAGCTGGGAACACCATGAGAAGGAGCATCCCTTTAGTCCCCCTTTCAGTCCTCGGGGAGTCAGGTCGGGTGGGAGCCTTTGAGGAGGCAGGAGGCTCCTGCTGGGGACGAACGAGGTGGCTCTGAGTCTCACGCTTTTTTTTTTCCCCAAAAAAGGCTGATGCTGCAACCAGTTTTCTGAGAGCTGCGAGATCTGGGAACCTGGACAAAGCCCTGGACCACCTCAGGAATGGGGTAGATATTAACACGTGTAACCAGGTAGGTGAAGCCCACAGGGGTTCCTCTCTGCTCCACGTGCGTCTGGGCCATGCTGTGGCTCCTCGTGGCCCAGGTGATGGTCACCGCAGCCCTCCTTGGCCCCCTGGTCCTACAGAGGCTGCACAGAGCAGATGGCAGTGAAGAGCGCAGCACAGGGCCTAGGATGCTGCAGGATTCGTTCTGGGGGCCATTCCCTTGGCTTGCAGTGGTTTTGCTGCAGCTGGGCCCGGGTAGGAGGTGTTTGCAAATGCGGGAGGCTTTGGCTCAGCAGGGGACACGGGCTGCCCCCCGGCTGCTTTATGGAGCAGAAGTGACGCCGGAAGGGCTGGCTCAGCATGGCACAAACGTCCGTTCACCTGCTTCAGCATCAAGCCCTCCAGCCAGGCACGGTCTATTCTCACTGATCGAAGCGCTGCAGTGGCTGGTGCAGTTACTGCAGACAGGTTCTTCCTGGAAATGTCTCTGTCTCCTCTCAGAACGGCGGGGCCATGCGGATGCTGAGCTTTTCAAGCCTCTGGGGCACATTGCAGCTTGAGTTCTGCTCTCTGGGGCATGGGAAGAGGTTTGGAGGAAGATCAAGAGATGCTGAGCTTTTCCTCCTCACTGTGTTTTCTGAATTATTCATGGGTATTATCAGCACTGATGGAATCGTAAAGGCTCCTACCATCAGGCTATGCAGGGATTTAAGTCAGAGGGTTCTTGAAGGGAGAAGTAGGGAATTTTCGGTTTTGCAGCCCTTTAAAGATGAGGTTACGGCTCCTGGTTGCGGGACAGAGGCTTCAACCCTATAACCATCGCGCGTTCACGTGTGATTTGCAAAGAGGGGAAGCCAGGCCATGCACTGGGCTGCAGGATTCCACTGGACTCAGCACCAGCCACATCACCTGCTTGCACCACGTAGCCTCAGAGTCAGGCAGGATCTCGCAGGTTGTCATGCTTTGTTTTGGAATAAAGAGCTGCTCTTGCCCTGAGCTCTCACTGGGGAGCAGAAGCTGGTGATGGCATTGAACACCCTGATGGGTGTTCAATCTTCTTGCACACATGCCCTTGCACTGGTTCCTGCCATCTTGCAGTGGTTAGATGGCACTTTGGGGTTTCCATCTGAGGAATATCAGACCTGTGGGAAAGGTCCAACCTCACATGTCCTGTATAGAATAAAGAGGGATATATGTGGTCAGACCTATCCCACAGGCCCTGTATTCTTGCACAAATGCAGAGACCTTGACATGCCATCTGATCTTCATCCCGCCGAGTTCATCCTTATCACTGCTGGCACCTGCAGCCTCGTCATCATCCACCTCTCCCGTCTCACGCTCCTGCACGCTCCCATCTCACACAAAGCCCCATCGCTTGTGTCTTCTGCGGGGCTGAGTTTCTTGCACGGGCAGCCAGAAACTGGGAGTTTTGGGAAGTGTTTGCAGCCTTCAGGGAGGGCAATGCAGCACCTTGGAAATGAGGGCACGTCCTGGGGATGTGTAGGGTCAGATGAGCTGTCAAGCCCAAGGAAACATCCAAAACAGCTTGCAATGTTCCTGAAGCAGAAAGATGACAGGAAACAGTCTTCTGCAAACACTGCGCTTGTGTTGCCAGCAAATAATCATTCCTTGCAGATTTTTGGTATGCAAAAGGTTATTTAGGGACCCTCTTGCATAAAAGGACATACAAGAGAGAGGTGGAAAGTCTTTTTTTCCAGTGTGAGAAGCCACTCTTGAAGCTGTTTGAGGTGCAGCTGGACTGTTGCAGGCTGGTGCAGGAGCCCCCCTGAGCTCTTGCTGCCCCCCGCCCATATGCAGGTGGCATTGCAGCATCTCAGTGACCTTCCAGGCATTGCAGCAAGAGGGACAGATGGTTGGGAGGTGGGGTATTCACAGGGCAGGCAGCTCTGCGCTGCGTGACAGAGCTCCACAGGGCTGAGCAAGCTGAGTACATCCACCTGGGAGAAGTGAGACACACAGGAAGCATCCCATGGGGGTGGAAAAGTGTCGCTTGAAATTGCCCATGAGGGTTTAACCTCTTCTCCAACACGTATCCCAGCTCCTTGCCTCTGGATGGGGAAGAGCTTGCCATAAATAGCAGAGGAGAAGCTGTCCCAGCTGCGCTGGCTGGGGATGCTGGCAGGTCCTGTCTGCTCGTCTGCGCTTGGTGTTCAGGAGAAGAGGGGCTAAGCTGGGGCACAGGCAGAAATGTCCCTGGAAAGCCACTCGCTGCAGTTCTCTGTGTGTGGATGTGAAATTTGAAGGCTTGCAGGTACACAGGTCTGGTGCATCCTCGCTCCGTGCTGATTTCACAAGCAGCACTATGGGCAGCTGCTGATGAGGAGGGGACCGACACCCTCAGGAAAGTCACTTCTGCAAAGACAGGAGTCAGAGGGCCCTGGAAGTGTCATGGGGAGCTCGGGGACGGGTCACAAGCCGGGGGCAGACGTGGGTTGTAGCGATGCCCATCCCGAGGGAGCAGCCACGTGTTTTGCTCACGTGAGAATCCTCTCCTGTTAGGCAGCATTCGGGCTGCACGCAGGGGCTCTGGCAGCCTGTGACAGCCAGAACACGGCCTGGCGGCCGCAGCACGTGGCTAACGCCGCTCTCCCGCTTCTGCTCCCTCCAGAATGGGCTCAACGCTCTGCACCTGGCCTCCAAGGAGGGCCACGTGAAAATGGTGACAGAGCTGCTGCACAAGGAGATCGTGCTGGAGACGACGACCAAGGTGAGGATGAGGGAGGCTCGTCCCCTTGCTCGCGGCTTGCCACCCGCAGTAGCTGCGTGGGGAATTGCACTGCAAGCCGCTGCACGCTCCGGCGCTCCAGAAATAATAAATACTTGTCACCTTGCATCAGCACAGCGGGGAGCGGCGCTGGCTCTGCGACGAGCAGGACGGAGGCGCGGGGCTGATAAACGAGCAGCCTCCAGCGCTGTCTGGAGGGAGCTGCGCGTGGGAGGGAGCCCGGCTCGCCGGTGCTCCGGCTTGGTGCAGAGCCGGAGCTTCTGCCCCAGCGCCGCTTCCCTGTCCCCAAGGGCCGGCGTTGGAGGAGCCCCTGTCTCTGCTTTCCAGCCTGTTTTGCATGGCTAGCGAATGTGGCTGGAGGCTGCGGGCTCTGTGGCCTCGACGGGGTGCGTGGCGCCTGGGGTCCCATAGCAGCAGCTCTGCTTGCACCACCGCCCACCTTTCCTCAGCACCATGTGCTGCCTCCCGGTGTCTTTCAGAAGGGGAACACAGCCCTGCACATCGCTGCCCTGGCTGGACAGGAGAAAGTGGTCCAGGAACTGGTGAACTATGGGGCCAACGTCAATGCGCAGTCTCAGGTAGGGGGATCCGGGCTGCTTCTCCCTGGTCCTGTTTAGGTTCCTGGAAGAGCATGAGCAAGCGTGAGCAAGCAGAGAGGGGAAGGATGGGAAAAGGAGCATGGTTTCTTGGCAGCTTGTGTTGACATCGTGGCTCTGTGTTTGCAGAAAGGCTTCACCCCGCTCTACATGGCAGCGCAGGAGAATCACCTGGAAGTTGTCAAGTTCCTGCTGGAAAATGGAGCCAACCAGAACGTGGCGACGGAGGTGAGGCCCAGGGGAGGACCCTGGGGTGCCACATGGGCCCGCGCGCCGCGGCCCGGCTCCTCTCACCCGCCTCTCCCGGGCAGGACGGCTTCACGCCGCTGGCCGTGGCGCTGCAGCAGGGCCATGAGAACGTGGTGGCTCATCTCATCAACTACGGCACCAAGGGCAAGGTGCGCCTGCCCGCCCTGCACATCGCGGCCCGCAACGATGACACCCGCACGGCCGCCGTGCTGCTGCAGAACGACCCCAACGCTGACGTCCTCTCCAAGGTGGGCACGTCCCCGGGACTCCCCGGGGAGGAGAGCCGCTTGCTGTGCTGCTGCAGCCACCTTTGTGGCGTGTGTCTGACTAGTCTGATGCCTCCTTCTCTGCCCCAGACCGGGTTTACCCCGCTGCACATTGCAGCCCACTACGAGAACCTCAACGTGGCCCAGCTGCTGCTGAACCGCGGAGCTAGCGTCAACTTCACGCCCCAGGTGAGCACGGAGCGGCGACGGACATTGCTCGGGCAGCGGGGACAGGAGCTGAGCCTCCCTTCTGCGTAAGCGCTCCAGCAGCTCCCGGCGGGACCATGCGGAAAGCGCTGGGCTGAGGACTTGCTAGTAACACCCAGCGGGGAGAGGGGGGAAAGGGAAGGGGTGCTCCCTCTCTCACATGGTCCTTCCTCCCGCCAGAATGGCATCACGCCCCTGCACATCGCCTCCCGCCGCGGGAACATCATCATGGTCCGGCTGCTGCTGGACCGCGGGGCCCACATCGAGACGAGGACCAAGGTGAGAGCGGCTCCGCGCGAGCAGCCAGCGCGCGGGCTGCCTCACCCAGGGGAGCAGAGCCTCGCTGCGCCCCGGCCCGTGCAAACGTGTCCCTTGCCGCGTGCCGGGAAGTCCTTGGCAGCCAAAGGGCATTGCTCAGTGCGTGCAGAGAGGAGAGGAGGCTGCATGGCTGGGGTGCCCTGGGGGAGACTCTCCGGAACCCACGATGCCCCCCTGCATCCCTAGGGTGCCCTGCCCTCGGTTCTCCCCCCGCCACGGTGCTCGCGTGGCCCACAGTGACCCTCCGGTCCCACCTCTCCCCCCAGGACGAGCTGACTCCTCTCCACTGTGCAGCCCGCAACGGCCACGTGCGGATCGCAGAGATCCTGCTGGACCACGGCGCTCCCATCCAAGCTAAAACCAAGGTGTCTTGCCCTTGGCATCAGGTCCCGGGGCGTAACGAGCTCTGAGTAGCCGCTTGGTGCCGTGGGGATGCGGGCCATGGCCGGCTCCCCGCGTGGCCCGGTGTTTGAGAGCGCGCTGCCCGCTTGCAGAACGGCCTGTCGCCGATGCACATGGCAGCGCAGGGCGACCACCTGGACTGCGTGCGCCTGCTCCTGCAGTACGACGCCGAGATCGACGACATCACCCTGGACCACCTAACCCCGCTGCACGTGGCCGCGCACTGCGGCCACCACCGCGTGGCCAAGCTGCTGCTGGAGAAGGGGGCCAAGCCCAACTCCCGGGCCCTGGTGAGCCAGGGCGGGGGGGATCGGGCAGCGGGGAGAAGCGGGACGCGCTCCCAGCGGATGACTCTCTTGCCCGCTGCATCTCTCTCTCTGCAGAACGGCTTCACGCCCCTGCATATCGCCTGCAAGAAGAAGCACACCCGGGTGATGGAGCTGCTGCTGAAGATGGGGGCCTCCATCGACGCCGTCACGGAGGTAAGCGGGGCTGCGACTCGGAGCCCACGTCTCCTGCCACCACCCGTGCGGAGCCTGGTGACCTTCCAGCACCCTCCTCCTCGGAGCTGAGAGCTTCTTAGGGTGCCCAGTGCTCCTCTCAACTCACCCCAGGGCTGCTGGGGGGCTATGGACGAGATCCTCAGCCTCCCCCTTGCTCTCGGGCCCTCTCTCCCTGCACAGTCCGGCTTGACGCCGCTGCACGTGGCCGCCTTCATGGGGCACCTGCCGATCGTCAAGACCCTGCTGCAGCGCGGAGCGTCTCCCAACGTGTCCAACGTGGTGAGTCCAAGCCTGGCTGGGCTGCGGGGGGCTCCTCGTGGCGGGGTGCAGCAGATGGGGAGTCCCTGCGTCCCAGTGTCTCTGCTCTCCTGGGC
This sequence comes from Nothocercus julius, assembly GCA_013398735.1. Lineage (NCBI taxonomy): Eukaryota > Metazoa > Chordata > Aves > Tinamiformes > Tinamidae > Nothocercus > Nothocercus julius. Next base: position 206,775 of record VZSV01000298.1, read on the forward strand.
AATCCTTGGTGGACCTCCCCTGGGGTGGCAAGTAGGGGCCATGACAAGATGGGGACAGCGTTCTGCCACCCTTGGGGACCACAGGAATGACGACAGGAAGGCATCTGGTCTCCAGTGGCCTCATGGCTTCATTCTCTCCTTGGCACAGAAGGTGGAGACACCCCTACACATGGCGGCCAGAGCAGGGCACACGGACGTGGCAAAGTATCTGCTGCAGAACCAAGCCAAAGTGAATGCCAAGGCTAAGGTAGGTGCAAAGACCCTGGGAGATGGTTCCCATGCTCTTGGGGCCCTGCCTGCCGGGAATAGGACCGGAGCTCCCTGTCCCAAGGCTGCTTCAGGATCTACCAACCACGTCCTGCTTTGCTCCCAGGATGACCAGACCCCTCTGCACTGTGCTGCGCGCATCGGCCACACCAGCATGGTGAAGCTCCTGCTGGAGAGCGGCGCCAACCCCGACCTGGCCACGACGGCTGGCCACACGCCCCTGCACATCACCTCCAGAGAGGGCCACGTGGACACGGCGCTGGCCCTGCTCGAGAAAGGCGCCTTGCAGACCTGCATGACCAAGGTAGCCTCGTGTGGCCCGCGCTGCCGAGCGCGCGACCCGGAGACGGGGCCGCGTCCTCCCTTCTTGTGCACGTGCCGGTCCTCTTCTTGTCGGCCCTGCGCCCCCTGTGACGGGCTCCCTTTCTCCCCAGAAAGGATTTACCCCTCTGCACGTTGCAGCCAAGTACGGGAAGGTGGACGTGGCGGAGCTGCTCCTGGCACGGGATGCTCACCCCAATGCAGCGGGGAAGGTGAGCGCTGCCCCTGGGGTGCCCGGTGGCTGCGGGAGGAGCAGGATGGGGACAGCCTCCATCTCACTTCTCTGTGCTTTCACCCCTTCCCAGAACGGCCTGACACCGCTGCATGTGGCCGTGCACCACAACAACCTGGAGATTGTCAAGCTGCTGCTTCCCAAGGGCAGCTCCCCGCACAGCCCGGCCTGGGTAAGGCTGCACAGGGCTGTGCGGGGATTGCATGCAAACCTGGTTTGGAGAGGCAGGACGGCACCTTCTGCCTCGCTGGGGATGCTGAGCCCCGCGCGACGGCTCCTCTCTCCTTGCAGAACGGCTACACCCCGCTGCACATCGCGGCCAAGCAGAACCAGATGGAGGTGGCCAGCAGCTTGCTGCAATACGGGGCTTCTGCAAACGCCGAGTCCCTGCAGGGAGTCACCCCCCTGCACCTGGCTTCCCAGGAGGGGCACGCGGACATGGTGGCACTGCTCTTCTCCAAGCAGGCCAACGGCGACCTTGGCAACAAGGTGACTTGTGCTTTTCCAGCACACTCTAGTAGAAAGCCACAGCGGTGGCATGGCCACTGAGCCCGTGACCTCCTCTTCCTGCAGAGTGGCCTGACTCCTCTCCACCTCGTGGCCCAAGAGGGGCATGTACCAGTTGCTGACGTTCTGGTGAAACATGGAGTCACAGTGGATGCCACAACCAGGGTAAGTTGGAGGGTTGACCCTGACGGAGGGTGCAAATGCATGGAGGAATCACGTCTCGGGGTCCGTCCAAGAGCAGCCTTGCTCCTCTTTCCCTCTGTGCAAGGGTCTTCCCTCACTCAGGCATTCCTTCCCATCCCATCTGCATCACGGGGATGCTTCTTGTCCGCTCCTCACTCCATCCCTGGGGGCAGAGCGGTGTTGGCTACAGCGTGCCTTCCACGCTGGGCTACAGTGTGTCCGGCGCAGCTTGCCCACGGGATCAGCACGCCAAGCCGGGGTGGCAGAAAGCACAGATGAGGATGTCCTGGCTTGCCTTGTCTTTCAGATGGGCTATACCCCGCTGCACGTGGCCAGCCACTACGGGAACATCAAGCTGGTGAAGTTCTTGCTGCAGCACCAGGCTGACGTCAATGCCAAGACGAAGGTACAGAGATGGCTCCAAGGACCCTCGTGCAGCGCCTCAAGGGTGATGGGGAAGGCTCAGGCTCTCCCCGCTCCTTTGCTCCCAGCCCTTCGGTCTGCATGGTCGGGAGCATCCTTTGTGCTCCAGGCCTGGGGGCCTTCCTGGGGCAGCACAGAGCCCTGGAGGTGACAGCAACCCCCTGTGTCCCCCCTGTAGCTGGGCTACACCCCGCTGCACCAAGCAGCACAGCAGGGCCACACCGACATCGTGACGCTGCTGCTGAAGCACGGTGCATCTCCCAACGAGATCAGCACGGTGAGTAGGGCCCTCGCTCGCGCCGGGGCAAGCTCGGATGCCCTCCCGACGTGGCCGCAGCTGCCCCATGTCCCGTCTCCTTGCGCAGAACGGCACCACCCCTCTGGCCATTGCAAAGCGCCTCGGCTACATTTCGGTCACAGACGTGCTGAAGACCGTCACGGAGGAAACTGGCATCCCGGTGAGTCCCTGGAGGGATGCCCAGAGCCAGGAGAACATGGCCAGGCTCCAGTGTGGGACGCTGGACCTGCCTGAAGCCGATGCCCGCAGGGCTGGGCATCCGGGCTTGCTCTGACTCCCCTCTGCTCTTGCAGTCAGTCGGTGAAAAGCATCGCATGAGCTTCCCAGAGACGGTGGACGAGATCCTGGATGTGTCAGAGGATGAAGGTGAGGGGTGGGAACCAGGGCCATGCCAGGGTGATCGGGGGAGCTGGGTGGCCCCGTGGGGTCAAGAGCCCACAAACCAATCGGTGGCACCTCCTGGCCCGCAACCTTTCCTGGCACTGTGCAAGAGAGATGTGTCCACAGCTCCACGCGGGCACCATGGCCCGGCCTTGCAGAGCACCCGGCAGGGCCCGTCCGCGTCCGGAGCGCTCGCTCCCTCCGGCAACACCTCACCTTTGCCTCTTCTTACTTTGCAGGCACTGCTCATGTCACTCTAATGGGTATGAAACGTGTGTCCCCACAGCCCTGGCTCAATGGCCCATCTCACCCCCATGGCCACTAACCATCCGCACGCCACCTCCATCCGCTGAGCCGTGCCGAGGGGGCTGCGGCGCCGCGGTGCCGGCCCCGCCATCCCTGCCCGTCCATGTCTGTACTGCTCGCTGTGATGTGACTGCATGAATGGGACTGTCCCTCCGTGTCCCCCGGCTCTGCCGAGCGCTGGTGCTGCTCCAAAACCGCCCTCGGCCCTCCTGGGCGAGGGTGCCCATGAAGCCAAGTGCTGGGGGGGTCTCCGTGCTGCCCATCACTCTGGCGCCAGCTCCTCGCTTTGGGCAGAGCTGGCAAAGCCGAGGGAGAAGCCGGGCGAGCTCCCAGGGCTCGGGAGAGCAGGGCAGGATGCCACCGGCCCCATCCCTGAGTGGGGGACCGGTGCTCCCCGTGCTCCCGCCCTTGGTGCCTCAGTGCACCTCTTGCTTGCAGAGGAGGAGCTGCTCGCGCCCAAGACCAAGACGGCCGAGGCCAGGGAGCACGAGGGCAAGAGGGAGCTGCTGGAGCTGGTGACCGAGACCACCCTGGAGCAAACGTATGAGGACGCCGGCAGGAAGGAGCCCGAAATCCAGGATCCCTGGATTTCAGCTCTCTGTCGGGCCCCTGGGTGATTGAAAAGGGGGGTGTCTGAGGGTCCCTCTCTTGAGCGCCCGCCACTGTCCCCCCCGGTGCAGGGTGGAGTCTCCAGCTGTCCCACAGGCGCCACCTGAAACGGTGGTGACCAGAGCGGAGGAGCCCGAGCAGGGGGGATCCGTGGAGGCGGAGGGCGAGCGAGTGAGCCTGCTGCAGGCGCCCTCGGTGTCCCCGCAGGAGGTGAGCACCGCGCGCGGCTCCGTGGCGAGCGCGGGCGCCGTGTCGTGAGCGCCTCGCATGGCACCACGGCGTGAGCTCCTCACGTGGGGCCACGGCGTGAGCTCCTCACGTGGGGCCACGTCGTGAGCTCCTTACACGGAGCCATGTCGTGAGCTCCTCACGTGGGGCCATGGCGTGAGCTCCTCACGTGGGGCCACGTCGTGAGCTCCTCATGTGGAGCCATGTTGTGAGCTCCTTACATGGAGCCATGTTGTGAGCTCCTTACATGGAGCCATGTTGTGAGCTCCTTACACGGAGCCATGTCGTGAGCTCCTCACGTGGGGCCACGGCGTGAGCTCCTCATGTGGAGCCACGTTGTGAGCTCTTTACACGGAGCCATGTTGTGAGCTCCTCGCATGGCGCCATGGCGTGAGTCACTCACGTGGGGCCACAGCGTGAGCTCCTCACGTGGGGCCACGTCGTGAGCTCCTCACATGGAGCCATGTTGTGAGCTCCTCACGTGGGGCCACGTCGTGAGCTCCTCACATGGAGCCATGTCGTGAGCTCCTCACGTGGGGCCACGTCGTGAGCTCCTCANATGTTGTGAGCTCCTCACGTGGGGCCACGTCGTGAGCTCCTCACATGGAGCCATGTCGTGAGCTCCTCACGTGGGGCCACGTCGTGAGCTCCTCATGTGGAGCCACGTTGTGAGCTCTTTACACGGAGCCATGTCGTGAGCTCCTCGCATGGCGCCATGGCGTGAGTCACTCACGTGGGGCCACGGCGTGAGCTCCTCACATGGAGCCATGTTGTGAGCTCCTCACGTGGAGCCACGTTGTGAGCTCCTCACGTGGGGTCACGCCGTGAGCTCCTTACATGGAGCCATGTCCTGAGCAACTCACATGGCGCCATGGCGTGAGCTCCTCACGTGGGGTCATGCTGTGAGCTCCTCACGTGCTGCCATGTCGTGAGCTCCTCACGTGGCGCCATGTCGTGAGCTCCTCACGTGGCGCCATGTCGCGAGCTCCTCATGCGGCGCCATGTCGTGAGCTCCTCACGTAGCGCCATGTCGCGAGCTCCTCACGTGGAGCCATGTCGTGAGCTCCTCACGTAGCGCCATGTCGTGAGCTCCTCACGTGGTGCCATGTCGCGAGCTCCTCACGTGACGCCATGTCGCGAGTTCCTCATGGGTCACCATGTCGTGAGCTCCTCACGTGGAGCCATGTCGCGAGCTCCTCATGCGGCGCCATGTCACGAGCTCCTCACGTGGTGCCATGTCGCGAGCTCCTCATGTGGCGCCATGTCGCGAGCTCCTCATGCGGCGCCATGTCACGAGCTCCTCATGCAATCACCATGTCGCGAGCTCATCACGTGGCGCCATGTCGCGAGCTCCTCATGCGGCGCCATGTCGCGAGCTCCTCATGCAATCACCATGTCGCGAGCTCATCACGTGGCGCCATGTCGCGAGCTCCTCATGCAATCACCATGTCGTGAGCTCCTCATGTGGTGCCATGTTGTGAGCTCCTCACGTGGCGCCATGTCGCGAGCTCCTCATGCAATCACCATGTCGCGAGCTCCTCACGTGGTGCCATGTTGTGAGCTCCTCACGTGGCGCCATGTCGCAAGCTCCTCACGTGCTGCCATGTCGCGAGCTCCTCACGTGGTGCCATGTTGTGAGCTCCTCACGTGGTGCCATGTCGCGAGCTCCTCACGTGGTGCCATGTCGTGAGCTCCTCACGTGGCGCCATGTCGC
>VZSV01000298.1:212938-223465 GCA_013398735.1 Nothocercus julius
GCGCCGACCCGCATCACCTGCCGCCTCGTGAAGCCGCAGAAGCTGCCGGCGCCGCCGCCGCTCGCCGAGGAGGAAGGCCTGGCCAGCCGCATCATCGCCCTGGGGCCCGCGGGCGCACAGTTCCTGAGGTGAGCATCGCCCACGCGCGTCCCCGACCCCCCTGTCGTGGGGGTGCGGGGCGGGATGGATGTGTCCCCTCGGCGGGTCCGTCCCGGGCTCGGCGTGACCATGTCGTGGTGCCGCCCGCAGCCCGGTGATGGTGGAGATCCCGCACTTCGCGTCGTGCGGGCGCGGGGACCGCGAGCTCGTGGTGCTGCGCAGCGAGAACGGCTCCGTGTGGAAGGAGCACCGCAACCGCTACGAGGACAGCTACCTGGAGCAGCTGCTCCACGGCATGGATGAGGGTGAGCGGGACGGCACGCGGCGGCGTGGGGACAGCGGCCATGGTGGCTGGTCGCAATGGGGGCCCTGATCCCGGTCGCCGTGCTGCTCTTGCAGAGCTGGAGAGCCAGGAGGAGCTGGAGAAGAAAAGGATCTGCCGCATCATCACCACAGATTTCCCTCTCTACTTCGTGGTCATGTCCCGGATTTGCCAGGACTGCGACCTCATTGGCCCCGAGGGAGGGTGTCTGAAAAGCACGCTGGTGCCCATGGTGCAGGCCACCTTCCCGGAGACTGCTGTCACCAAGGGGGTCAAGCTGGCCCTGCAGGTGAGCCTGGCGGGGCTGGAGGCCAACCGGGCTCCTGCCAAGGGCCCTGACACCTGCCCTGTGCTGCCCACAGGCACAGCCCGTGCCCGACGAGCTGGTGACCAAGCTGCTGGGGAACCAGGCCACCTTCAGCCCCATCGTCACGGTGGAGCCACGGCGGAGGAAATTCCACCGGCCCATTGGCCTCCGCATCCCACTGCCTCCGTCCTGGAAGGACAGCCCGCGGGACAGCGGCGAGGGAGATACCACCAGCCTGCGCCTACTCTGCAGCGTCATCGGTGAGGATGCACAGCACAGAAAAGGGGTCGGGCTGGGTGGCCACAGTGGGATGCAGCTCCTGGGACCTAAGCAGATCACAGCAGGGGGGACTCCAGGAGGAAAGACATCTTGCTCACCCGAGCTTTCTGCTGCAGGAGGGACAGCCCAAGCTCAGTGGGAAGATATAACGGGCACCACGAAGCTGGTCTATGCCAATGAGTGTGCAAACTTTACCACCAACGTGTCTGCCAGGTGAGCCATGGGCGGCCAGGGGGTACCAGGAATTGGGGCCATCCCGGGGTGCAGCCTCTGTGCTCACAGTCACTGCCACATCCATATGTGCCGGGCAGAGGGATGAGAGCCTTGAGCACTTGGGCTACCCCCGTATGCATGGGGAAACACGTGTGACGTGCACCCAGGCTGGGGACAGCTCTCGGTGCCAGTGGCCTGGCCGTCCCTGCAGTTTCTCTGACCTGGCTGTCCCGCAGGTTCTGGCTGGCAGACTGCCCACGCACAGCTGAGGCCGTGCACTTCGCCACCACGCTGTACAAGGAGCTGACAGCCGTGCCCTACATGGCCAAATTTGTGGTGTTCGCCAAGATGAATGATGCGCGGGAAGGGCGGCTGCGCTGCTACTGCATGACCGATGACAAGGTCGACAAGACTTTGGAGCAGCATGAGAACTTCACAGAGGTGGCCCGCAGCCGGGACATTGAGGTATGTCCCCAGCAGCATGACAACTGCCCTGTGAGGGGGGACTGATGCCCGCAGGGCCTGGTCCTGAGCAGGGAAGAGAGTCGGGGGTTACCTGTCCCCGTCCAGCACAGCAGTGAAAGGGCTGAGCCTGTTTCCTGCTCCCCTGCCAGGTGGTGGAGGGGATGCCTCTACACGTGGAGCTTTCGGGCAACCTGGTGCCTATCAAGAAGGCCGCGCAGCCACGCACCTTCCTCTTCCAGTCCTTCCGGGAGAACCGTCTCGCCATCCCCATCAAGGTAAGGGCAGGGCCTGGGGCCGAGCTGCAGAGCGGTCCCTGCTCCTGCCCTGCACGGGCCCGTCTGAGCTGGCTCTCTCCGGGCAGGTGCGGGACAGTAGCCGGGAAGCCAGCGGCTCCCTGTCCTTCCTGCGCAAGGCCATGAAGTACGAGGACCTGCAGCATGTTCTCTGCCACCTGAACATCACTATACCGCCCTGCACCAAGGTCAGTGCCATTCTGGGATTTCTGGGATGAGGCAGGAGGCCCTTTCCCTCCTGCAGACACAGGGAACGGCCCTTGCTGGGTGCCTTTCCTTCCCCAGCGGCTGCAGGTGGCTGCGCTGTTTTGGGAGAAGCGGCACTGTCAGGGCAGAGCTGCTGCCCCCATCCCTGCAGACTGGTAACCCCTTGCTCTGTCCCCTCGCGCAGGGCAGCGGCAGTGAGGAGCGGAGGAGGACGCTGACGCCGTTGGCTCTGCGGGAGCGATACAGCATCCTCAGTGAGAGCAGCCTCGGTACGGCACCCACAGGCCTCTCCGTGTCCCCATCACCCGCTCTCAGGGGTAGGGATGCCCAGGCCAGGTGAAAAGGCTGATCCTGTCACATCCACAAGTCAGGGCAGGTTCCCTTTCCCTAGTGCTTTCCTCAGCCCTGCCCTGGGGTGCCCTGCAAGGCAAGTGTGATGCCCATAAGTCTGTGTGGAGCCCTACACCTGGCAGCCCCTCTACCTGCCGCCCTGGTGTGGGGCCCTGCACGGCTGAAGCTGGGGCTTCCCTCTCCCCATGCAGGCTCGTTGAGCAGCACGGACAGGGCTGACCAGAAGATGGTTGATATAGCAGAGCAACTGGGCCTCAGCTGGGCAGGTGAGTTGACACTGCGAGGGCTCACACACAAGACTCCTCTGAAACTTGGCCCTTCAGAAGGCTGGAAATGCACCCAGTTTCTGCATCTTCAGCTGTGCTTGGCTGTGTGCTGTATCTGCTGGGGCTGGCTGAGCCCCTCACAACATCCTTAGCCTTTTCGACTCGGGAGCTGGCGGCTGGTACCTGAGCGTGGTGCTTAGATGTGGTGTCTTCCCCAGAACTGGCCCGTGAACTGCAGTTTGGGGTGGAGGACATCAACAGGATACGAGTGGAGAACCCCAACTCCCTGCTGGAGCAGAGCATGGCTTTACTCAACCTCTGGGTCAGTCGCGAGGGCAAGAACGCCAAGAGTGAGTACCCGCCGTGCCCAGCGCCGGTCCTGCTGCTAGAGGCTGCTCAGGGCTGCAGATGGACCCAGCAGCGCCCGCCCCTGATCTCTGGGAGCAACTGGGGCAGGTGCCCAGAGCGGGGCTCGGCCGGGTGGGTGTGCGGGGCCACCCAGCAGCTCAGGCGTGCTCGTGGCGTGCTCCGGCGCGTGGCATGGGACCCCGGCTAGGCTTAGGGGGACGTTTCACGCTCTCCCCTGCCTGCCTTGCCGACCCCGACTTCTCCCTGCAGTCGAGAGCCTCTACACGGCGCTGAGGAACATTGACCGCAGCGAGATCGTGAGCACGCTGGAGGGCTCCGGGCGGCAGAGCCGCAGCCTCAAGGGCAGCTGGCGCTACACGGACAGGGACTACTCCCTCTCGCCCTCCCAGATGAATGGTGAGTCCTGGGCACCTGCCGGGATGGGAGGAGCCCCAGGAGAGCTCGGAGGTGGCCCGTGCCCCCTGGCTGCAGGCAAGGCACTCAGCTGGGGCCGGCAACCCCAATGGCGCAGGCAGACGGATGCAGCCGCTGTGGCAGGCTCAGGCAGAAATCCGCCTTCCCTGGAGCTCTCCAAGCGGGACAGACACTAATGCATCCTCATCCTGACTGCTGGGGAGGAGGGATGCCCCCGGACGTGGCCCTGGCGCTGGTGTGTGCCTGGTCGCAGCGAGGCGCAGCGGGGCGGGCTCAGCTGCAGCGTGTGACCCCACGAGCAGGGATGGGCACTGCCTCGTGCCGCTCCTGCTCATTGCTCTCTCCCCTTCTTCTGTGCTCTCTCAAACATGCCATGCAGCGCCATCAGGTGCGGGCACTTCCGTGGGTCACTTCTTGTCACCTCTTTCCTCTGAGCTCATCCTGGCCTCTCCTTCTCTCATCCTCCTCTGCTGCCTGTCTCCACTGTCTCCACCTCAGCTGAGCCCTCCGGGAGCCACGTCCAGCTCCGGCGACCGCATGTCAACAGGGACTGCCCTGTGCATGGCTGTGCTGCCCCCGGCCACCTCCTCCTGCCTCCGCTCTGCCTCGCGTGCTTCCCGGCGAGCTCCCCTGCACGGCTTGCTCCCTACGGGGAGCAGCTGCCCCGCGTGCCTTGGCTGCTGCTGGCCATTCCTGCCTGTCTGCGCAGCAGGACAGGTCTCGGCGGTGAAAACGTGGCCCAGGGCTGACGAAGCCCCTGCCTGGGTGGCAGTGCCATGTTGTGCGCTGAGACTGTCTGCTCTGCCACAAGTGAGGACTTGGTGGCTACTGGTAGCCCCAGAGATGCGGCCAGGCTTGTAGGCATGTGCTAGGGCCTCCGAGCAGCAGCGCCCACCCCGGTGCTGCGCTGCACTGTGCAGGAGGGCGAGCTCCCATCGCAGGTGCCCACGGGTGCTCGCGAGCTCTGGGCCAGCACGTGGAAGCTGGGGTGGCCAAGCAGCCTCTGCCCGCCCGGACGGTGCCCTTAGCACCCTCAGCTCAGAGCTGGTGCTCAGAGGGGACATCGTGGTGCTTGCAGAGGCAAGAGGGACCGTGCAAAGGCCGCCTCTGCTGCCAGCCACCCTGCTCAGCCAGGGAGCAGCGTGGCCAGGGAAGTGCTGTCCCCGGGCCAGGCTCCCCACCCCAAGGCTGCTGCCCTTCGCCCAGCTGCGCTTGGGTGCGCGGGGGAGACGGCTGCTGGAGATGTCGCCTCTGTCTGCCCATGTAGGTTATGCTTCGCTGCAGGACGAGCTGCTGTCCCCTGCCTCCCTGCATTACACTCTGCCGTCCCCACTGCGTGCCGACCAGTACTGGAATGAGGTGGCCATCATGGATGCCATCCCCATGGCTGCCACCGAGCAGGACGCCCTGATGGAGATGTCCGACATGCAGGTGTGGTCCTCGGGGCTCACACCGTCACTGGTGACTGCTGAGGACTCCTCTCTGGAGTGCAGCAAGGCCGAGGACTCGGACGCCACAAGCGAAGGCCGATTCCCTGGTCAGCTCCTGGTGGACGCTCATGGCCCAGACCACCTGGGCTCCATGGACCTGGTTGAGGATGACACAGTGGACTCAGATGCCATGAATGGCCTGATTGACCTGCTAGAGCAGGAGGAGGGTCAGAGGCCAGAGGAGAAGACGCCAGACAGTGACCGCCAGCCGCGGACGGACAGGGAGGAGGACACGGAGAGTGAAGTCTCTTTCATTTCAGTTCAGCAGAAGGTGCAAGCCCGGATCACGGCATCGCCTACTGTGAGCCACATTGCTGAGAAGAGTGACGACAGGTACTGCGGCCCGGGGTGCCAGCGAGGCCGTGGGAGGGGAGTGGAGCTGCATCCACAGCTATTGTCCCATGCTGGGCCGGCTGCAGGCATCTCCCAGCCCGGCTCGCTCCTGCGCTGGGCTCCGGAGCCCGAGCTCCTGCGCGCAGGCACTGGCTGAGCCCCTGGCACCTCTCTGGGGATGCTCTGTGGGGCTCCTGGCAGAGCCCGCACAGCCAGCCAGGCCCCATATGTAGGTCAGAGCCGGCTCAGCTTGTGCCACCTCCTGCCATGCTCTTGGTGGCACCGACCAAGCAGAGCCTGCAGGGTGCTGCCTTAGACCCCATTGCAGGCCAAGGTGCAGGGCCCAGAGAGAGACAGGGGGCAGGCAGGGAGCAAGAGGACAGGAGGTGCCTTTGCATCTTGTCCTGCTTTTTTGGGAAAGGAGGTACCTTTGCACCTCATCCCACTCTTTTCCGGGCCCTGGAGGCGGTGGGAGGCTGCGTGGACGGAGCCGGGGGCGTGCGGGGGCGAGAGGCAGGCTGGTGCTCCGCGGCGCAGCGAGTGCACGGCAAAGCTGACTGCCTCTCTCTCTCTGTCTCTCTCTCCCTGTCCCTGTCCCTCTCCGGTGCCCAGGCTGAGGGACTGGAATGCAGAAGGCTCCTTTATCTCCTGCCTACAGGACCTGACAGCGGGCTCCTGGCAGGAGGGGGTCACCCACGGGCTGCGCCTGACACACACTACGGCCGCCGGGGTGCGGGGCCAGGAGCAAGAGCAGGTCCTGGTGCCAGGCGTGGAGCCAATGCGGATCAACTCCGCAGAGGACAGCGACTGGCAGCCCCAGCGCTCCGCGGGCCAGGCCTTCGGCCGCTGGCAGCAGGACACCGAGAGCAGCTTCCTTGGGCAGAGGAGGGTAAGAGCCAGGAGACCTGGACCACGGGAGATGGACGCCCCGCGGGCAGCCCCTTCGTGAGCAGACCTGGGCTGCAAGAGTGGAAGTGTCCTGGCAAACTGCCCGCCCCCTGCCTCTGCTGGGGCCTCTGCAGCCCAGAATAGCCGGGTTTGCGCGCCGCGCGCGAGCGCCTGCGCTCCATTTATAACCTCGCCGACACCCTGCTCGCTTCCTAATAGAGCCTCTCCCTCGGCCCCTGGCCAAGAGCTGCCGGCAGCGGGCACAGCGTGCCCAGAAATAGAGCTGCCCTCAGGGCCAAGCCGGGTGCCGGGCGTCCTGCCACAGCGCTGGAGCGCCGGTGGGCGCGGGACGAGGGACGGGGTGTCACACCTTGGCTGCTGAGCCAAGGGTGTCACACCCCGCTTGCGCTGCCCGGGGCCCTCGACCGCCACCGAGGGCTGAGCTTGCCCCGGGCACCGTGCTGAGGCCGCACATGCCATCGGAGCTGGGCTCGTGGGGAGAGGGCCACAGGGCTGTCGCCACTGCCGGTGGTGACCGGAGCGGCACTGCCACCCCCGCTGTCACCGCTGACAGCTTAGGCAAAGCGAGAGCAAAGGACACCCCAGCTGGTGCCCCCTCCCGCCCGCGGCCAGCTGATCCGCGCAGCTCGAGTTACGGCAGCCGGCCGCTCGCTTGCTCGCTCGCTCGCGGGGCAGCGCGCCGGGGGGCTCCGCGGGGCCATGGCAGGGGTCTGAGCGGCGGGCCGGGCGCCGGGGGCCGTGGGGCGGCATGTGGGCTTTCCTGGCGCAGCTGCTGATCGCCCTGGTGCTGCTGGCCTTCTTCCTGGTCAGCTGCCAGAACGTGCTGTACATCGCCCGGGGCTCCGTGCGCTTCCTGCTCCGGCACGCTCACCGCGAGCTGGACAAGGAGCTCGGGGAGCACCAGGGGCTGGCGGACGACGAGGAGTCGTTCTCCACCAGGGTGGTCCGCCGGCGTGTCCTCGTGAAGGTATCGGGAAGGGGCGGAAGCGCCGGCAGGAGAACAGCTGGGTACGGGGTGCACGCCAGCGAGCTGTCCCAAAGCAAAGGGACCCCTCTGAGACACCCCCCTGTGCTCTCTTTCTGCAGGGGAACGAAGTCCTCAATGTGCCTGGAGAACAGGTGACGGAGGAGCAGTTCACCGATGACGAAGGCAATATCGTCACCAAGAAGGTGAGAGGCCAGGGCACGGGGCTGGCAGCGGGCACACTGCAGCGCCCGGCGTGGCTGGGGGCGGTTACGGCGCTGCTCCAGCTGGACTCTGTGCGGGATGTGGGATACGGGATGCAGGGTGCAGGATGTGGGGTGCAGGAGGCACCATGCAGGATTGGGGTACAGGATGCAGGGTGTGGGATGTGGGGGTGCAGGATGCACCAAGCAGGATTGGGGTACAGGATGCGGGATGCAGGGTGTAGGATGCACCATGCAGGATTGGGGTACGGGATGTGGGGTGCAGGATGCACCATGCGGGATGCAGGTGCTGACGCTGCGCCCGGCCGCGCAGCAGCCGGTGACGCCCTGGCCCCGCTCCCGCAGGTCATCCGGAAGGTGGTGCGGCACCTGGGCCCCGGCGACGCGGCCGGCGGGCAGGAGCGCGAGGAGCTGCTGCTGGAGGGCTCCCTGCCGGACACCCGCGACTTGGAGGCCGAGGCCGACCACTTCATGAAATACGCCGGCCTCCACCGGGACGCTCTGGGGGCCAAGGTACGGCGCGGCGCGCAGCCACTCTGTCCTCTCTCCTGTCCTTCCTCCTCTCTTGTCACGCCTCTTGCTCCGTCTCTTCTGCCACCTGACTCTGCCTTTCCTTCTCCTGTCCTCTCCTGTCTCTCTGTCCGTCCGCCGGGGTGTGTGCCGCCTCCTGCCCCTGCGGCTCGCTCAGGAGGAGGTGCGAGTCCGCGTCCCGAAACTGGAGGTCTCCGGGGGCAGGATGGGCGCTCACGTAGTGAAACGCGCCAGCCTCAAAAGGGGGAAGCAGTGACCCCCTCCAATGGCCTCTTTGGAGGTAACCCGCGCTCTCCCTCCCGGCCTGCGCCTCGGGCCACCGCGCGCTTGTGCTCGGCCGCGGTCCTCAGCCCGCTCCGCACGCTGGCTTTGCACAGGGCTCTGCCCAGGGGGCTGGTCACCGTCCCCTCGCACCGTCCCCTCCAGGACAGAGCAGTCCCCTTCATGTGCAGCCTCGTGCGGAGCAGCCTGGGGTGCATCCCGCTGCGGAGGCGGCCGCGCTGTCGGTTGCGAGGGCCTTCCCTGCGAGGCGGCACGAGAGGGCGGCAGCGAGGCGGGCTGCGCGGGGGCGCGCTGCGAGGACGCGGCGCTCGCCGGCACCCGGGGCAGCGCCGCCTTCCAGGGCGCTTCTCGCGCTGGCGGCACAAGCCTTGAGCCGCACACGGGGCCCGTCCTTGGCGCGGAGCACGCGGGCGCTGCCGCTCAGCGCGGCCGTGCTCCTCTGCTTGCGCCTCTCTCCCCGCCGCGTTGGGTGCGTGGCACTCGGGAGGATGGTGGCCCCGTCCCCACACCGGCGACTGGCCGCGCTCTGGCCGCTCGGCCCCTGCGCAAGCGAGCGGGTGGCGAGCCCTGCAGGAGCCAGGGACAGCTCTGCTTGCCGGGCCAGCCCTCGCAGCTCCCCGGCGCTGGCGGTCCTCGTGGCGGGCGGCGCGCTCGGCCCGGCTCCGCAGCTCCCTCCCCGCGGGCCGCTGGTCACACCGCGTCTCTCTCTGTCTCTCCAGGACTTCACCTCGACACCGAACCACTAAACGCCCCCATGTTCTGACCCATTCGGCGAAGAGGAGAGAGGAGCGGAGCGCGCGGAGGGCAGCAGGGCTGGCTGTACATGTTTCTATAGGCTAATGGCATGACTTCTGTACGAGACAAACTCCCCGCCCTACTCGCATGACCGACCGACTGCCGACGCATGAGCTACAGTACTTAATGCCGACGGAGCCGCCTCCGTCGGCGACGCGCGGCCCCCAGGGCCGGCCGCCCGCGCTGGGGGCAGCAGCGCCCGCGTGGCCCCCAGCGCATGCGACGTCCCCCCCCCAGGGCAGGGCTCTGGCCAGAGCACTGAGCTCGTTGCTTGTGTGGAAAGCGCAACCTGTACAGCGATCAGCCTTGTGTATACGAACCAATAAATACTATGCAAACCCCCAGGGACGCCCTGCGCCCAAATACCCCCTCGGGCTCCGGCCGGGGTGAAGCTGGAGGTGCTCGGGGATGGAGCGGCAGCGCTGGTGCCGCGCGAGGGCTCCGCGGGGTCCCTCGTCCCCCTGCACGGGCACCGGGCGCCGGGCCCGTCGCTGCGGGGGCGAGCCGGGCTCCGGCCGCGGTCACTGCAGCGTGGGGGGCGAGCATGCGAGCAGCCTCCGTGCCACAGCCCCTGGCTCCGTCCGAAGCCGGACCCGGCGGCTTTGCAGCCCGGGAGCCCCTCCGGTGGCCACGGAGCTGCTTGGCAAGGTGGTGGGGCCAGGAGGAAGCGAAGCCAAGAGCCAACTGAATCCCAGAGTTGAAGCCCCATCCGTCCCTCCATGCATCCATCCGTGCATCCACCCGCCCTTGCCGACCGCAACCCGCCCCCCTCGACCCGCCGCTCCCGCCGCCTCCGATAGCAGCGCCGTAGAGCCGCGCGCGGGTCCCCG
Organism: Nothocercus julius; assembly: GCA_013398735.1. NCBI lineage: Eukaryota > Metazoa > Chordata > Aves > Tinamiformes > Tinamidae > Nothocercus > Nothocercus julius. The sequence continues at coordinate 222,882 of VZSV01000298.1, forward strand.
CTTCGGCCTCGCGTGCTCCGTAGGGAATGTGCTGTGCTGCCAGCGCGCCGGGCAGCGGCCGCGGCACCGCTTTGCGCTCCCACCGCTCGTAGGGCTGCCCGGGGGGCGCCGCACCCGCCAGGAGCCTAGGGAATACTGCGGGCTGCGCACTAGACGCTTCCTAGAAGTTTTTCCAAGTTCCTTTCCGTTCCTTTTTTTAATCGTTATGGAAACGAGCCTTTTGGATCTCCCTCTCTTAGCCCCGGATGTATAGATCATTTCCCTGTACACCAGCTACCAGACTATGAATTAATAAAGAAAATGACACGGGCTGCGTCTCGCTTCTGCTTCTCGGGGGCTGGAGAGGGGTGAAGGGCGCCCGGGGAGGGTCCCCCTTGTGACGGTGCGTTTTGGGGGGTCAGGATGGCGCTCCCGGCGCCTACGGAGCCGGGGGCCGGGCTGGCCTGGGGAGGAGCAGCCCATCCGGAGCATTGGGAATGCGCGCGCTTGCGCGGTGCGCGTGCGCGAGTGCCATGCAGAACGTGGGGTGGCACTGCCGTGCCCCACGGGGATGGCACTTGTGTCCCGTGGCGATAGCACTGCAC
>VZSV01000298.1:224835-237379 GCA_013398735.1 Nothocercus julius
CGGTGGCAGCGGGGCTGGAGCCGGGATTAACTCTTCGCTTGGCCGGACGGGTGGGATGAAGGGCCGGGATGGTGCCGGTGTCGGAGCGGCACTGCAGGGAGACGCGTCCTGGCCCCGGCCCGGAGCGTGAGGCTGCTCCGGGAGTCCCACTTAGGGACTGGTGCCGCTCCGAGCACCAGCTCCGGTGGGCCCAGGATGGGGACTGGGTGCCGGGAGCCCGGTACTGGCTGGACTGCACTAGGGAGGGGGCGTTCGGTGCCGGTGCCGGCTGTGGAGCAGGATGTGGAGCGGGATGTGGAGCAGGATGCCGAGTGAGATGTGGAGTGGGATGCAGAAAGGGATGTGGAGTGGGATGCAGAAAGGGATGTGGAGTGGGATGTGGAGCAGGATGGGGAATGGGATGAGGAGTGGAATGCGGAGCGGGATGCAGAGCAAGATGCAAAGAGGAATGAGGAGGGGGATGCGGAGGGGGATGTGGTGCGGGATGCAGAGTGGGATGAGGAGCGGGATGCAGAGCAGGATACAGAGAGGGATGAGGATGGGGATGCGGAGCAGGATGTGGAGTGAGATGAGGAGCAGGATGAAGAGCAGGGTGCAGAGAGGGATGCCGAGCGCGATGTGGAGAGGGATGTGGAGTGGGATGGGGAATGGGATGAGCAGTGGGACACGGAGTGGGATGCGGAGCAGGACACGGAACACAATGCGGAGTGGGATGCGGAGCGGGATGGGGAATGGGATGAGCAGCGGGATGCGGAGCAGGACGCAGAGCGGGATGGGGAATGGGATGAGCAGTGGGATGCGGAGCAGGACGCGGAGCAGGATGCAGAGCAGGATGCGGAGCGGGACGTGGAACGGGACGGGGAATGGGATGAGCGGTGGGCCGTGGAGCGGGACGCGGCGCTCACGGCGGCGCCCGCAGCCCCCGCGCACCTCGCCGAGGGGCTGCACAAGAAGAAGCACACGCGTCCCACCTTCACGGGCCACCAGATCTTCGCGCTGGAGAAAACCTTCGAGCAGACCAAGTACCTGGCGGGGCCGGAGCGCGCCCGGCTCGCTTATTCCCTCGGCATGACGGAGTCGCAGGTGAAGGTGAGTGCGCTCCGGAGGGGCCGGCCGGCGCCGGGCGCTGCGGCTGACGGTGCCGCCGCCGGCCTCCAGGTTTGGTTCCAGAACCGTCGGACCAAGTGGAGGAAGAAGAGCGCCCTGGAGCCTTCGTCCTCCTCGCAGCGGGCCGGGGGTGGCGAGCGGGCGGCCTCGGAGCCCGAGGACGACGAGTACAACAAGCCGCTGGATCCCGACTCGGATGACGAGAAGATCCGGCTGCTGCTGCGGAAGCACCGCGCCGCCTTCTCCGCGCTGGGCCTGGGCTCGCACAGCGGCTGAGCGCCCCGGCCCGGCGCCCGCGGGCACCTTCCCGGCCTGGGGAGCCATTCCTGGTCCCGAGGGACATTTCTGGTCCTGGGAGCCATTCTTGGTCCTGGTGAGCCGTCCCTGATCCCAGGGAGCCATCCATGATCCCAGGAGCCAGCCCTGGTCCCAGGAGCCATCCTTGGCCTCAGGAGCCACCGCTGGTCCTGGGGAGCTGTCCATGATCCTGGAGAGCCATCCCTGATATCCCAGGATCCATCTCTGATCCTGGAGAGCCATCCTGGGTCCCGGGAGACATCTCTCGTCCTGGGGAGCCATTCCTGATCCTGGGAGCCATTGCTGATCCTTGGGAGCCCTCCCTGATCCCAGGATTCATCCTTGGTCCTGGGGAGCCCTCCCTGGTCCTGGGGAGCCCTCCTGATCCCAGGAGACATCTCTGATCCTGGGGAGCGACCCCGGGTCCCAGGAGCCATTCCTGATCCTGGGATCCATCCTTGGTTCTGAGGAGCCATCCCTGATCCCAGAGAGTCTGCTCTGATCTTGGGGAGCCATCCTGGGTTCCAGGAGCTATCCCTGATCCCAAGAGCCATCCCAGAGCCTGGGGACCCATCTCTGGCCCCAGGAACGACCCCTGGTCCTGGGGAGCAATCACAAATCCCGGGAGCCATTCCCAGTCCTGCTGAGCCATCCCTGGTCCCGGGGATCCCCAGGAGGAGGATGGAGGCCGCGTCCCTCATCCCGGGAGCACCGCGCGCTCGCCCCATCGGCGCGGCTCTAATAAAGGTCCCATCCCCATCCCAGTGCCGAGTCTCATGGAGCGCGGAGGGGGATCGCGTGGGACCGGCACGAGCGAGCAGGGGGCAGCGCCACGAGGCGCCGGCGCCCCCGGGAGCTGCCGGTTCAAAAGTCCCTCGTCGGGGCCTCTCGCAGGAACCGATTAGCGGCGAATAAATATCATTTATCTTGGTGGCCCATTCACCTGTCGGGGCCGCAGGATTGATGCCGCCTCCATAGCGCCAATGTTTGCGCCCGGGAATGGGGCTGGCGGGGCCGCCCGTGGTGGCTGGGTCGGAGCGAGCCGGAACAAGCCATGCCAGGGTCCCCAGCATTGGGAAGCCCAGAGCGGGAAAAGCGTCTGCAGCTCCCAAGGGGCAAATCCCGCGGAGGGCGGCGCCGGCTCCGGTGGCCCCGCGATGCCGGATCCCGTGGGATCCCGTCCCCATGCGCGGCGGCCGAGCTGCCGCCGGGATATTTTTTTTGACATTTTCTCCGCTGCCTGGCGCCGCTGACAATTTTTAATGTACTAACCGCCTGGTCCAGTGAGCTGATTAATTGGCGCAGTGGCGATCAATACAAAACAGAAAATTAAAACAATTTTAAAGTGATTAAGTAGTTTAACACCTGTCCGATGCCACGTCAGGGCCGGGAGACAAATAAAGCAGGTGGCAAAGGGCCCGTGGCAGCCCCAGAGTGACAAATCGCAGCTGCGGCCGGGCCGCCAGCTCTGCCCACTCCGCTCCTGCAGGAGAGCCCGGAGCAGCGGAGCTGGGGCTGGAGCGTGCGGAGAACGTGGGGCATGGTGCGCCCTTGCGCTGTGCACCCTTGCACCGAGCACCCTTGCACCGAGCACCCTTGCACTGCGCGCCTTGCAAAACGCACCTTGCACCGTGCAACTCTGCCCCGGTGCGCACTCTTGCAATGTGAAACTTTGCACCGCGCACCCTTGCACCGTTAAACCTTGCACCCGCACGCTTGCACCACACGGTGTGCACCCTACGCTGTTCATTTGGCACTGTTCACCCTTGCACCCCTGCACCACACACACTTGCACCGTGCACCTTGTACAGTGAAACCTTGCACCATTCACCACTGCAAGACGTATCTTGGGCTGTGCACCCTTGCACCATGCACTCTTGCACCATGTACCCCTGCAACATGCACCTTGCACCAAGAACCCTTGCAAGGCACCCCTTGCACTGTGCACCTTGTACCCTTGCATTGCACACTCTTGCACCGTGTATCCTTGCACTCACTGTTCACCCTTGCAACACGCACCAAGCACTCTCGCACCAGGAAACCTTGCACCATGCACCTTGCATGTGCACCCTGGCCACATGCAACTTGCACCACGCACCCTTGCACCAGGAAATCTTGCACAATGCACGTGCAGCCTGGCCCGCATGCAAGTTGCACCACGCAACCTTGCACCAGGAAATCTTGCACCATACACCTTGCATGTGCACCCTGGCCACATGCAACTTGCACCATGCACCCTTGCACCATGCACGTGCAGCCTGGCCGCATGCAACTTGTACTGTGCACCCTTGCACCAGGAAACCTTGCACCATGCATCCTGCATGTGCAGCCTGGCCACATGCAACTTGCACCATGCACCCTTGCACCATGCACGTGCAGCCTGGCCGCATGCAACTTGCACCATGCACCCTTGCACCATGCACATGCAGCCGGGCCACATGCAACTTGCACCACACACCCTTGCATCAGGAAACCTTGCACCATGCCCCTTGCACATGCGCCCTGGCCACATGCAACTTGCACCCTCGCATCCTGCGTCCTTGCACTGCACACGCTGCATGGCGGAACTCGCCGCTGCCTCCTCGCGGCCGCGGGCATCGGGCCGGTCCGATCCGCGGCAGCCGGGCCGGCCTGGCAGGCAGATGGATGGCAGCCCCGCTTCAATTCCACATCGCTTCTCCCGCAGACAAACCCCGTCGGATTTTCATAAATCAAAGCGCCACGCTGTTTAATAAAAATTTATTGACTTACAAGTGATTATTTATCAAAAGGCCATTAATAGCGGCCCGGGGAATGATGTGCTCCTGGGTGGTGCGGGGAGACTAATAGCAAATCGATGCCGGCAGCCGGGCTGAATGCATATGAGAGCCCCCGGCCCCCGCGGGCGGCCGCGCGGCCGCTGCCAGCACCCCCCCCGGTTATTTATCGCTTACAAATGAAATGATCGATACTTTTAATCTAGAGCGAAATTTATTAACTTTCCCATCGGAGAGAGACGTATTGACCGGCGGGGGGGGACGGAGGCGAGATGGATGTTGCATCCTTACCCACCCGGCATCCGCTTCCCCGGAGCAGCCGGGCTTTTTCCCCCCTGGAGCGGCGACCGGAGTGAGGGCAGTAATGGGAAACTTGGATGTGACGGCAGCGATTTAGCGGCAGCTCCGGATTTCTCCGGGCTGGATGTTGACGGTGACGATGGGAGCGGGGCTGCGGTGTTTGCGTAGCCAACGCGGCTCCGCGGCCGCACGCAAGAAGCGAAAGGGAATCGATGAAATATGGAAATACTCCCCAGAATTGTGCTTTAACAGATCGCCTTAAATTACTGTGCTATGCCTAACGGAGATTTCAGTATTATTTTGTAACTGCAAAACTAAAATAAAAAGAGAGAGCATAAAAAGAGAGAGCATGAAATAATACTGAAATCTCCGTTAGGCATAGCACAGTAATTGCACAAAACACAAGGTAACTACTAAACTGAGGTTAGGGCAAGATTTTGGCCTCTCTCTTGCTGTAAGAGGATTAAAATTGGAATTACAGACAGGCAGGAGGGAGACTACCTTGAATCTTGTGCAGAAGTGTTCAGATTTAAGGATACTTGAGCAGGTGAGCGGTCCCAACCTGAGCAGTAGCAGATGTTTCTGCTGCCTTTAACGTGCGTTGCCTCCTCGGTGGTTCTCGGGCAGGGGAACGGTGCTGCACAGCTCCCGCAGGAAGCACCGAAACGGCGTTCGCTTCTCAGAGCCAGCAGAAGACCTAAGGGGAGTGGAGGAGCTGGCGAGAGCACAGGGGGTATCCGCATCGCCGCCTCTTCTACCTGTCCTGGGCTCTTGCACGCCACTGGGAAGAGCCTGGCAGACTGCAATTCCAGGGAACGGGAAGGCTTCCAAGGAGCCTGATCCCGCTCTGCTTGAGGATCTCCAGGAAAGGGCCCGTTACTGAGCTGCTGGAGAAGCAATGGGTTAGGTCAGGACAGGACGATGGCAGAAGGAAGAGGGAAGATTTTTCCTCGTGGAAGTGAAGCTGGAAAGGGCCGCATCCCGTTCCCGAGGGTTTTACGCCGCCGCCGTGAGAGGCGCAGGCTCGGGAAGGCTCCCTGGCTTCTCCCACACACACGAGCCCTACCCGGGCCTGCACACACCGCACGCCAGCAGACGACACCGTACGTGTTTCATTTAATATTGCCCCTGCAAGAGGCTTCACTGTAACAGTAACAAGAAGGCAGGTCTGCCAAGAGCCGCCCAGGGCCCCTAACGACCCCGGGCAGCAAAAATGCCCCCGCGGACGAGAGCCAGAGGACGGAGGAGCGAGTCCGAGCGGCTCCGGAGTAGCCACAGTCCGAGGAGCCGCTCCAGCCGCGGGCTCTGCGCAGCCCGGCGCTGCTGCCGGCTCACGAGCGGCTCCGGTCTTCGTGGTTGCCTACAATCATTTTGCTGTAGAGTTTCTGTTGCTCCTCCTTGAACGTGTCTTTCACCTTCTCCCTCTTCAGGCCTCCATCCCTGGGGAAAGAGTTTTGTGGTCACAAGAGCAAAACCTTTACCGCGCTGCTTGCAGGGCCCCTCTGCTTCCCAGCCTCCGAAGACCTCAGTGTCTGGAAGGGGCTGTTGCAAGCTCAACCCGCTTTGCTGAGCAGCACTGGGTCAGGCAGGGCACCCCACTGCAAGCTGGGGGCACAGAATGAGGCCCAAAGCCCAAAGCAGAAAAAAACTTTGGTCCTGACTCTATAGACTATAAAGTTGCTTTGGAGCTCAGAGGACAGACCTAACTCCACTTCCCCATAAGCTTAGTCTGCCCAAGACCCTAAGTTAGAACTGCAGCAAAGAAGCACCCGCTGGGAGCCAGGAGCGAGGAGAAAAGGACTCACCAGAGCAGATCCACGAGGCCTCCCTGCCTCGCGATGGCCGACTTCACGCGGTTGGCAAACTGCACGGCGTCCTCCTCGGGCTGCGGGGAAAGAACAGCCGGAGCAAAGGGAGCAAGAGGGAGCAGCTCCGCGGGCCCATTCCCGCGTACTCACCTGCCTGGTCATCGGAGGCAAGTACCAGACGCTGCACACAATGGCCCAGCTGGTCATCATGCGCAGGAGGTAGGTCACCATGCCGTACTTGCTGCTGTTCCAAAAGGCATCTCCAAACTGCGGGTCGTACTGCGGGGACGGGAGGGCTCGTGAAATGCGGGCTCCCTCCGTCGGGCTCCGCGCGCCTCCTCCGCCAGGAGCGCGGGGCCGAGATTCCGCTCGCACGCAGAGTGCTGCTTGTGCCCTGGCAAGATTTGCCTTCTCCTACCTTAATGGCTACAGGGTAAACTGTGGCTCCGATTTCGAAGCTTCCCTTCTTGAACATCATCACGGAGGTGTTGTTGATGCAGGTGCCTGCAAGAGGTGAGCACCAACCCCTCAACTTCCCTGCCCAAGGCATCTGTGAGCCTAAACTACACAGGCAGCTCTTAAAACACACTATGCCCCTTGCCTCAGGAAGGGTCTCAAGGCCTTTGGCTGCGAAAGAAGGGAAGTAATGCAGAGCAGGAGCAGCCTCCAGGTGCCCTTTCCCCCAGGCTCCACCACTCACCTTCGGGGAAGATCAGAATAGGCAGTTTGCTCTTGTCCTGGACGTGCTCTGTCAGCCTGAAGAGGAGAGAGCGGCCGATGAGCAGCGCTCAGGGTACCCTACGGTCACCGGGGACCACGCGGGTGCACGGGACACTGCCCAGACCGCCCTGCAGCCACCCGGGGAGGCCGTTCCCTCACCCAAGAGAACCGGGCAACCCCAGCTCCCAGCCCTGCCCTGCGGCCAGCGCCGGTCGCACCTTTTGGCGACGAGGTGACGATCCCTGACTTCGGAGCGCTCAAACCACACGTGGGGACAGGCCTTCACCATGGCTCTCTGTATCACGCCCATAAGGCCCCCGTGTATCTGGCCCACCTGCAGCGGGCAAGAAGCAGCAGGTCACAGGAGCCGGCGCCGCGGCAAGGCCAGACGCGCGCGGCGCCGCGGCGCAGAGCTCACCATGGCGTAGTAGCCGTCGCTGGCCAGGATGATCACGTCGATGGGGGATGTGTGATTGGCCACGCAGATGCCGCCATTTCGTGGTCTGTTTTCCCTAGAAGTGAAAACATGGGGAGGGATGAGGATAGAGGGAGGGAGCACGAGGCCCGCGGGCAGCACAGCGTGGAGCAGCCAGTGGGAACGCCCGGCCTTACCGGTCGTGGTAGGTGATGATGGCAGTGAGGGCGCGCACGCAGATCCGGTAGCACATGAGGTGGACGTGTTTGCTCAGGAACTCCTTACACCTGCAGGACAGAGACCATGGCGCCGGTTCCGCGATGCGCTGCCCACCGCGCTGGGCGCTCCCGAGCAGCGAGATCCAGCTTGGACTTCACATCGCCCCCACACAAACACTTCCTGAGCTGGGTTTTGCTGTCAGCTTGCGAGCACTGACTCTTAGGAGAAGCAAACTCGCGCCTTTTTCCTCAAAGACCAACTCACCTTCCATTTGGCAAATATCCCACCACTGTGGTACCGATCACCAACAAGCTGATGCCAGTAAAGGCCAGGGCTATCCTGCAGAGAGAGCCAAGTCACACGCTGGTAAAGGCAGGCCACAGGCCCTGCAGATCCAGCAACCTGATCACACAGAATCACAGAGTGGATGAGGTTGGAAGGGACCTCTAGAGATCATCTAGTCCAAGCCCCTGCTCCAGCAGGGACACTTGGAGCAGGTGGCACAGGGTGGCATCCAGGCGGGTTGGGAAGATCTCCAGAGGAGACTCCACAACCTCTCTGGGCAGCCTGTTCCAGGGCTCTGTCACCCTCACAGTAATGAAGTTCTTCCTCACATGGAGATGGAACTTCCCGTGTTTTAACTTGCACCCACCACCCCTTGTCCTGTCGCTGGCCACCACCGAGAAGAGTTTGATGGTGCTCAGAGAGCTGCTCTTCCCCCTCTGGCACTCACCTGAGGGGCAGGAGAAAGCAGTAGCGGATGAGCATGCCCAGGCCCCAGAGCACAGTGAGGCGCAGGCTGATGTACTGGAAGTTGTAGTTGGTCCTGCTGAGGAGGTTCCAGGACTCCAGCTCTTCCGCTGAAAACCTCTTGGTCACTTCATCGTCCATGATGGTCTCGATGCCTTTGCGGCAGAAGTAGAAGATATCCGAGAGCTCAAACTCCGGAGTGTCCAGGGCTTTCCCGCTGCCGCTCCGGCGGATCTCCTTGATCTCCTCTTCCAGTGATGTGGGCTCCTTCGCAATGATACCTGCAGGGCAGCTCCCAGCTCGGTGACTTGTCCCCAGAGACAGCTACAAGCCCGGACCCTTGTGCCCACGGGGCCCCCTCCCTTTCTCCATGTCTATCCATGTATCTCTCAGGTCTAGACAGATACAAACCAGCCCTCCCAACAACCCAGAGAGAAGGAACTCCCTGTTGCTTCCCTCTCCGTCGCCGCGATACGGAGCTCTCCTGGCCTGGGTCTCACCGTTGACGTAGGGCTTGTAGAGCGGATGGTTCTTCTCCTTGGCACCGCGCTCTATCCTCAGCGTCGCCCACTGCAAGAGACACACGCAGTTAAGCAGGACCCCAGCGACCCTCCACCTCCCACAGTCTCCGCTCCAACGCCAGCTTCCAGAGGGGACCACGGCTAAGGAGGCTACGGAAAAAGAGCACGGAATGGACAGAGAACTGAGTAACACAGCAGCAGCGACTGTGCAGGGAAACGGTTTTAGCCGCAAGTGCTGGCGACAGTCAGACAAGGTGACTGATGGTGGCCAGGAAAGCCCTGGTTGGCACCCATTTGTGTCCTGTGCTGCACAGCAGAGCCCCAGAGGGGAGAAATCCGAGGCAGACCCGGAGGAGATGGCACAGCAGCACGTCCTGCTCCGCCGTGTCCTCTAAGCTCTGCTGCACCTGGAACGTGTGTGCCACTGGAGAGTACGCAGATGGACCTTGTCACCTGCGTGTCTCCTGCTGGCACTGGTGGCATTGCAGCGCAGGAAGATCATGGGACTGGCACTATTTTACAGCTCTTGTTTCTTCCAAGCTCATGTCAGAGGCTGTTTTCAGGCTGACACTAAAAGATGATCTCACGAGGAGATGGGATCCTTCCCTTCCCTGATTCAGGTAACGGCTGCCACTGCTGCTCTTTGCCCCAAATGCAATTTTGAACAATTAAACTGGGCAATTAGAACGTTTGTTCCATGACAGCCACTAAACCGTGTTAATGACGCACCTCACTAAGCCCTGCGTCTTTCCATTCGCAGCTCATGTTTTCAGGAGGAACCAAAAAGACCTGAACACTGGGAGCTCTCCCAGGGAAGACCAGGCCAACAGTATCTGCACCATAAATCCTTTAGCAACTTGAATTCTACATCTAGGAATGTGAAACTTCCCTATTAAGGAACGTGAAACTTCCCTATAAAGCTCGGCATAGCTCTTATCCTTTTCCTTTTCCTTGGGCTGTCAGGATGGGGTGACAGAGTCCCATTTCTTGGGCCTTTGGCTGCAGTTCTGGTCTCCCTGGAACTTGACCCGGGTAAAGGTGCTGGCTGTGAGACAACCCAGCAAACCACCCTGCCAAAGGCAGGAGAATGACGTGATCCCGACTTGGAAAATTCCACTTGGTTTCCCTGGGACAAGAGGGCTGCAGGCCCAGAAACGCTGCTGGCCTCGGCAGATAAGCAGAGAGCTCTGTGATAAAAAATGGTATCGGGAGCTCTGCTCCTGGCCACGGAGCGGCCGGGGCTGCTGCTTTTGCTTCACCCAGACGGGTATTAAAGATAAGCAGCCCACGGGAGTGCAGCCTATCCACACCCTACACCCCCTGGGCTTGCTTCCACATCCAACTGCAACACTCTGCTTTGCCCGGGACATCAACCTATCCAAGCACCTGCTTTCTTGCATCAAAGCTACTTGAAACTCCTTGCAGATTTACCCACTTAACAGCCAGGGCAAAACAGCCCATGAGCAGAGCTCTGGTAGCCGCACCAGGCTGAGATGCTTGCAGAGGGTCACCAGCAATTGCTGGCACCTCCAGTTGCCACCAACAAGCCAACCTCCTCCTTGCAAATTCTGCCAATGCGACTTACCTGAAAAATCTTTAGCAACGTTTTCATGTAAACCTTGCGGATGCCAAAGGAGACTCCAAAAATGGCTGGCACAATGATGAAAACCAGAAGCAGAGTGAAGAGGACAGTTAAGGAAATCCCCAGTAGGTTGACGACCAGGCTGTCAAAAGGGAGCAAGAGGAACATGGTGAAGGGCCTGGGCAAGGCTGGGGCCCTGCAACCCTGCGGCCAGAGGGGAAGGCAGCGCTTAAGCAGTCCTGCTGTTGTGCAGCAACAGTTTCACACGTGCACTGAGTCTGCAGCTGCTCACAGACCCCATTCCAAAGTTCACATCCTTTGGGGGCTCTGCGAAGCAGGGAATGCAAGAAGATCAGGGAGAGCGGCGCGGCAAACAAGCAAGACAACGGCTGGGCGCCCTGGGAAGTTCAGAAATGGGGCCGAGGAGCTCAAGGAAGATGGAAAATATACGTAGGTCCCTCCGCGGATTTGGGAAACCTCCGTGCGAGTGGGTGGTCTCCCGAGGTGCCGCTGGGCAAGTCCTGGTGCGGAGCAGCTCGTGGAGAAGCCGGGAGGAGGAGCCCCTTGCGGCTGCTGGGAACATGCAGAGTCTCCTCACGGGGACAAGGTGGAGTCCATCCCTGCGCCTGCATTGGAGGAGACTGAGGGAGTTGGCACTTCCAGGAGCTATTACTGCCTTTTCCACGAGGCTGCGGGCGCTGGTGCAGATCCTCTCATGACGCCCGGACGAGGTTAATTCCGGCGGCCCCTGGCATCCACTCGCGCTGACCGGGCGCAAGGGACACAAGCGAAGCCGGCGTCCTTGGAAAGCTCTCCGGGCGGCGAGTCGGCGTCTTGGCACGCGAGGCGCTCACCTGCCACCCAGCCCTGCGCCGGAGACAGAAACCCAAGTCAGGCCAGCGACGCAGCTCGCAGGGACGTCACCTCGAGGGCCGGCGGCAGGAGGCCAGGGACAGCGGGCTCAGGCGGAGGACGCATCCCGTCCAGAGCAGCTCCCTCCCGAGCGCAGCAGCCTGGCGTGGCCGGAGACTTGGGAACCTGCCGCCATGTGCCCTGTGTTGCCACCCCACGTTCCCAGCTCGGATTGAGCACCTGGAACGGCCCCTCCAGGGAAGACGCTGCCGGCCTCTCTCCTCAGCTCCTGCTCCCAGCAGAAGAGCGGATGGAGCGACGGGAAACCTTTCCTAATGCCCCAGATCTTATCGCTTCTCTCTCATCCCAGAGGAATCTCCAAGTGCCGGGACCCGGATTCCTGGGGAGGAATCATTTCCTCTGCCACCGCAGACACATCTCCTGGGTGCGGTTCTGCGGCTGCTTCACACGGCAGCTTTACAAACAGCTCCCAGCAGGAAATTAGCCCAAGGGGAGAATTACTGGGGATGATTAAGCCAAGGGAGAACTTGCCAGGGCCCCGGCACTAGCCAAAGGTCGAAGCCTGGCACCAAGACAGGTGACACGCGTGACAGCGCAGGGACAACTGAGACTGGCCACAAGAGCTAAGTCTGATAAGGGGAGACCCCCCCGTCACTGTCACCAGGCATCGTCCCAGGGCTTCGGGGACATGTGCGGGCCAGTACGAGGCTGGCACATGTCACACGGCCCGGTACAAGGCTGGCATGTCCCCTGTGGGCCACTGCGCCTTGCATGTCCCCTGCAGGCTGGTACGAGGCTGGCACGTGCCACACGGCCCATATGACGCTGGCTCATGCCCACCAGCTGGCACAGGGCTGGCATGTCCCCTGCGGGCCACTGCAAAGCTGGCACGTGCCATGGAGCCTGGCACAAGGCTGGCATGTGCCCTGCGGGCCCATACGAGGCTGCTATGTGCCCCGTGGGCTGATACACGGCTGGCACACATACCATGTCCCTATATGAGGGTGACACGTGCCCCAAGGCCCCGTACGAGGCTGGCACGTGTCCCATGTCCCTATATGAGGGTGACACGTGCCCCATGGGCCGGTTCGAGGATGCCCGGGGGAAGCAGCTCCGCTTTCCGCGGCGGCTGCCCGTGGTGGCCCGTGCCCGAGCCTGGGCTGCCAACGGACTGGTCGGACCGGCCCGGGGCTCCA
>VZSV01000298.1:237934-247989 GCA_013398735.1 Nothocercus julius
CCGCGCCGTGCGTGCTGACGTCACCACGGGGCCGCACCGCCCCCGCTGCGCCGCGAGGGGGCGCCGCAGTGCGCGGAGCCAACGCGCTCCCCCCTCCCTGCCCCGGTCCCGCCCCCGGTCCCGGCAGCAGAGGCGGAGCCAGCGCACGAACCACTGCAGTTTATTAAAGACCCGCTACAGCACCGAACCGGGGCGGGAAAGTGGAGGGGGGCACGAGGAGCCCCCCCACGTCGCGGGAAGGGGCGGCTGCACCTGGCGCTTGTCCCGCTGCTCGTCCCATGGGAGGCCAGAGGGACGCGGAGCCCGTGGCTGGGGGGGACATGGGAGATGCTCCCGCTAAAGGTGCTGCTGCTGCCCCAGGACCCTGGCACGTGGGCATGGGACAGGGCCGCTCCTGTCCCCGTCCCCAACAAGGCACTTGGCCAGCCGGGTTCCTTCCTTGCATCCCCTCCTGCTCCTGCATTGTGCCGTGAGAACCTAGAACCAGGAACAACGATGGGAAGCAGCTTCCCACCTCTGAGGGGGGAGCCAGCACAGGAGAAGCTTCCAGGAGCTGCTGAGGAGGGACACAGAGGAGCTAAAAGGGCAAACGGCACTGGCCGCTTGTCCCCGCTCCAGGTCCCTCGCATACAGTGGGGAAACGGACGGAATTGCCTCCCGCTATTCCGCTTTTCCTACCAATAGGGCCCCCCCAGGTGCTGCCGGTGAGAAAGGACAAGGCTGGCTGTGCGCGAGGCCGGGGAGGGGGCACAGGCAGCGCCCGCCACGCACACCCGGTAGTTCCTGCCGTGGTTGTTGTCCCAGTGCGTCGCCTGCCCGCACTGAAAGGAGATGCAGAACTCGATGGCGCGGCGGTGGCTCGACGGCTTGGGCAGCGTGAGCGCGAAGGAGAAGGTGTCGGTGTCGGCTGGGCTGTACGGGCTGTGCAGGTACTGGCAGGGGACGTCGCGGAAGCTCCTCCAGCCATCAAAGGTGACGCGCACCAGCACCTTCTTCTCGTACTCAATGTTTCTGACCTTCACTGTCCCCGACAGCACACGGTCCTGGATCAGGCAGTTCTCCAGGCAGACCAGGTTGCTGTGCAGGCGGCTGCGGAAAGCCACGTAGTCCACGGGGGGCTGCGAAAAGTCCAACACGTACCTGCAAGGCTGCGGGTCGCGCGGACGGGACCGGAAGCCGGCGAGGTCCGAGAGGACATGTTGCAGGTCGCACAGGTCCTCCTCGATCTTGGAGAAGAAGCGCACAGCAGTGAGCGAGAAGCCCTTCATGTCGGCAAACACCACCCTCTTCTTCTTCTGACCCTTGGAGCTCTTGGCGCTCTCCCGCCACTCGGGCTCCGGCTCAACGCTCGGCTTCTGGTTGAGGCAGGAGCGCAGGGGCTTGCGCGCCCGCCCGCCCCGCAGCTCCTCGTAGGAGTTGAGCAGCTTGCGGATGGGAGGCGAGTGGCTCAGGCAGAGCCGCACGGCCAGGTCCACAGGCACGGCCGGGGGCGCCATGGCCCGCGCACTCAGCACCTGGAAAAGCCTAAGGGAGACGAGGGCGGGTGAGCAGCAGGGCCCGGGCCCGGCGCGATCCCCCCACTGCCCCGCACTCACTCGCCGCAGCTCATGGCCCCGTCCCGCTCCCACCGTCTCCAAGTCCTCAATGGAGCCCCACGAGCGCGCCCGCAGCCGGGACACCTGCGCAGCAGCCAATCACCGCCGTCGCCACGCCCCCCGCAGGCCCCGCGGCCAATAGGAGCTCACGCTGCCACCTCAAACCCCGCCCCCCACCCCATTGCTTTGGCGCGGGAGCTGCAGGAAACTAACAAAAATGTACCCAAAAGCGTGACCAATTTTGACGCTTTCACAAAAATAACCCAAACTACTACGTTTTCCTAACAAAAATGCACCCAAAAGTGCGACGATTTTTGGTGCTTTCCACAAAAAAACCTCAAACTACTAGCGTTTCCTCCACTACAAAGATCGTCCGTGTGCTCACTTCAGCTATCCAAGCGGAAAAACCACCCTGGCTCCAGGCGCAAAACCAATTCCATCCATTTCCACCTCAGTTTCCTTGTCCTGGAGAAGAAACTCAGCAACACTGGAGCAGGCACAAGGTGTCCCTGAGCCGCCAAACCACCTTCACTGGCTGCTTACGTGTGACTCCCTGACAGAAAGGACTGTCACCTAAATCAGATCACCCTGCCCTGTAGTCCCTCCTAATCTCTCCAGAGCTGTCTAGCTATTTACGTTAAGCAGACCTGATTTTTCCTGCTGACAGCACAGATCTTCATCAGCTCCTGACACAACCCATCTATCCATAGGGTTTTCCAGGGGCTGCGTCGGGGTGTCTGCAGTGCGACGCATAGAGCGCAGGAAAGGGTTTGAACTCGCTGCTCCACTGGCAGGTCAGCAGAAAAAGCAGCAGCAAAGAAAGGGGTGACACACTGGAGAGTCCCCTAGGGTCACCCTGAGCTGGGTGGCATCTCCGGGTGCCCAGATTACACGATAGATTTTCAGGTAAACCTTGATGCTAAGGGGAGACGGTGCCCACGTGTTACTAGAGGAATTGCACGTGCTCACAGTCACACACAAGGTACAAGGTGACGAGTCCATTTGCAGCAGCTCTCGGGCTGAAAACAGCCGAGTTCTACCTGTTGCTGAGAACTGCCTGCTCATCACACGCTCCGCGACTGGCATAAGGAGAGCGGATGCGGGGTGGGCTCGGCATCCGTGCCCTCTCCATGACTGCTTTTACCCTCCTCCTACTTTGTCTTTCGAGCTAATCGCTCGCTAAAGCCAAGCTCTCTCTAGCAGGGAGGGGACACAGGGCAGCCCGACACCAACACCAGACCCAAAGTCAGTTGGAAAAGGTGCTCCCAGGACGCGTCTTTCTAATAACCACTTCCAAAAATCCTGCTGAAACAGAGCCTGGTGCCAAGTGCCGCTTCATCCTGCCCTGCCTGGGATGGTTGCAGGGATAAACCCTGAGGGGAGCGAAGATCCAGCATCCAGGACAGCGCACGGGCTCCTCACGCCGCTGCCGACACGCGAGTGTCGGATAAGCCGCCCGGACACTCGTTGAGCCCGACTAAATAGGGCCAAGGAGAAAGTCTGCCGGACACGCCGCATCCGCGTTCTCCAAGCGGCTCTTCCATTCCTGCGGCAGTGGATTAACGGTGACTTTGGCTACAGTCACCTCTGCGGAGCCACTCAGGAGGGGGAGGCAGTGCAGGGCACCCGCCGCCCTTGCTTGGGGCTGCGCAGAGGTGTGTGCTACTGATTCCTGAGGATTAAACCCGCCTTCCTCTTACTGTCTATACTTAAAAGAATCTTCTTTAGCTAACTGGATTCATTAGGAATGCTATAAACCACACATGCAAAGCCACTCGCTCTGCATGACGCACTGCAGCACCTCTGCCTCCCCTCACCTGGTGGGGAAGGGGGAGCTCGTCCCAGGAGTCCAGACTGCTCCGCGGGGCAGGGACACCCTGTCCTGAAGGAAAAGGAGCCACTGGCTGCCCAGTTTTGTGGCACAGGCAGAATAAACTTTGTGTAGCTTGTGGAACAACTCCTTCCATTCCCCAAGGCAGCAGCTTTGCCCCGGGGAGGATAAGTTTGGCAAAGGAAACACCAAAGACAAGTAGAAATCCTGAATTCCAAAGCTCACAGCTACCTCCTAAATGATGCTGTCAGGAACATAAAGGGAACACGCTTGGCAAGCTCCCCCATCCTGCCTTCCCACTGGAGGTAATAAGCTAGTACCAAGCAACCCGCAGGTGACCCTGCTCTCCTCTGCTTACTCAAGACATCCTTTTTGCTCTACCCGAGCTGCTGTTTCCATCCTCACCTTGTTCCCAAGCCTTCCTGCTCTTTGGGTGAGAATCAAGACTTGCTCTGCAAGCAAATTTTTTTTTTTTTTTTTTTAAATCTTTGCTCAATGCATCATGTGGAAAAGGCAGCACAGAAGAACACCCTAATTCACCTCGGAGCCACAGGGCACTTGCACAACAGCTGTGGTTGCACAGGCCCTGTGACAAGATCGAAGCTGTGGGGACAGGGTGGGTTACACAGCACACCCTTCTTGTCACGCTTCCCACCCGACAGCCTGCTTTAAAGGACAGGGCTAAACTGGGGCAGGAATGAACACACGCAGCTCCAGGCCAAAGGAGAGAACACATTGCTATTTGCAAGGGCCTTGTTTGCCTTTGCGGTGAGGGGGACTCTGTCCACATCTGCTGTCAGAGCAGCTCGGGAGCTGCAGAGACAGGATCTGCTTGTCCAAAGTGTAGGGGCAAAGAGCCCCTCGGCGCTACCAGCGAACAGGCCATTCTGTTGGGTTATCTACCGTTTTTTGCCCAGATTGAACACCCTGATGCTTGGTCAGTGCCAACCACCGTGCCTGCTGTCACCCACTGGCGCTAGCAGGTGCTGCCACCTCCCGGCTCCCGCACTGCACTGTCACCCTGTCCCACCACAAGCTGTCACTTGGCAGGGCAGGAGGTCGCGGTGCTGCCGGCTGTCACGACACGGCCACCCCTGTCCGGCCCTCAGCACTTACCCCATGCACATTCCTCAGATGAGCTGCACAGCGCCCGAGGCCACGAGCGGGGCGATGGTTTTGTAGCGGATCAGGTGCTGCGAGCCCTCCTCCAGGTCGATTGTGTACTCCCTGCAGGGGACAGGGGGCACTGAACCTGTGGCTCCTTTTTCACTTTCACACTTTGTCTTAAGTTGTATTTCCACAAAACACAAGTGTACTGCAGGACCCACCTACCTCTGTTCATCAGTTTCGGGCTCCACCAGGATGTTCTCCTGCCTCTCCAACACCCTCAGGAATACAAAGGAGTCCAAGTTGGGCTTTGGAACTGCAGAAGGAATGGATTCAGAGCACAAACATCCAGCTAGGCTCTTCTGCAGGACTCTGAGCTGGGGCTAGCAGCAACAAACTTGGGGCCAATAAAGGGAATATTAGAGGCTTCCAATCAGATGCAGCAGGCACTGCTCAGCATGGGATGACACTGAATGGAAGCGGCCAACACGAATCTCTGCCAGCAGCACCAAGGGTTAGCAGCACCAAGCCACGTTCCACACAGCAGAGGCATGACACTGTCATGTGTGTCCTACCAAGCACCAGTAGAAGGACAAGGACAGACACTTAGTGGTCTCAAGAGCGTTCCCCAAACACATGTAGCTGTAATTTTCCAGTTATTCTGGGGTCTGAATGTTCTCACCTGATTTTAGGAGAGACACTTTCTGCAGGTTGGGTGGCATATGTTTTAGGGCTGCGTTTTTCAGGTAAGTCTCTGTGTTTGCCATGTACCTAAAACACATAATCAGAGCAACTATTGGTTTAATCAAAAACAAACTTGCTGGTAGAACACTGACTGAGAATGCCAGCAAGCAACACCTCCTGGCCTTACAGGCATTGCCAAAGACCAGCCTAGCTGCTTCCCTTGGCTACTGGTCAAGGCCCCTGGCATGTTAAGAGACTAAACAGAAAGATTACTTTACTTTGACACTTTCCTTGACCCTAAGGAAAGTTCCTGGTGAGGTCCCCGATTCCTACTGCAAACCAATACTGTATTCAGCATAACATAACAGGGAGTTCTAGAAATCTGTGCAAAGAAAGCAAGACACATTCAAAACCTACTCACTCTTTGGCAAAGGCAAACTCCTCTGGTGACAGGATGGAAGGCTCCCCTTCTGCTCGAGACTTCTCCTTCTCCAGGACATGGGGGAAAAACTTCTCAATCTGGAATTGGAACAAAATTGCAGACTGAAACAGAGCTCTCTAGTAGCCTGTGCCTAAAGCCCCTTCTCCTCAGCAAGAAGCTTTCCCTCAAAGTGATCCATCACTGCACAGCTGCATGCAGCACCATCAGGCCCACCCAAACACCTCATTTTGAATTAATGACATGTTCAGCTAAGGTCCCCAAGCCACACAGCCATTTGTGTATGTGGCAGGACCCACACAGAATATACAAGAGCTCAGCTGCATCATCCTGTGCCCACAGGAGGTCACGAAACACTCATGGCAATACTACAACCCTTCTCAGTCTCAGGAGAACAAGGTGCCCAGGGAAAGAATTCCTGTGAATCCTGCTTGAGACAGAGAGCGAGCTTTAACTGAGGATCTTTACTGAAGCTGAAGACATTGCACAGGTGCAGAAATCACTTCTGAAGCCCCCTCTTCCTTCTCACTGAAGCCCAGCAAGCATTACCTTCACAAGCCGACACCTCAGGTAGCTGCTGAGCACATAACGGATCCTCTCAATCTCCATGTGGTGAACGCTGACCTTCAAGTCTCCCTTCTTGGCCCGCTTCAAGTTTGCCTCCTGCACAGACAAAATAATTGGTTCAAATGCCCAAGGGCAAGAAATGCAGGGAAAGGGTGCACAGAAAGAGACTGCAGCTGCTTTTAGTGACACAGAGGTCCCTGGAGCTCTGCTGCACTTCTCGCTGCGAGCTGCTCTGGGGACGGCAGTGCAGGAGGGAGCCCAGTGTGAGGCTGCTGTGGAAGGGCCCACGAGAAGGGTCCCACGGTGCCTACCATGTGGTCCAACTGCTCTACCACGCACTCGATGATCTCGGGCTTGCTCTCCAGCAGCTCCGGGGCGAACTTCTCATTGAGCCAGGCCTGAAGGAAAGGGGGGGGCACACAAACACTGTAAGCAGCTCCCCAGCCCGCCCGCTCCTCGGCGGCTCACCCCTGCGCTGCCCTACCTGCTCCAGGCTGCGGATGAGCTGCGCCGGGGTGAGCACCAGCTCCTCGCTGCCGCCGTCTGAATCCGGCGCCTCCGTCGCCGTCCCCGTTGCCTCAGCGCTCGCCGCCATCTCCCGCCAATCGCCAAGCGCATGCGCCGCGCGGCCCCTCCCTGCTCAGCCCCCCCCCCGACGCATGCGCGCCCCGCCCACAGCACCCCTCGACAACATGGCGGCGGGGCGCGGCCTCCGCCCGAACGCGACAGACGCCAACGCGACCCCAAAACCCACAAGTTTTGCTCATTTTTTTAAACCCGCAACGGCCACCAGCGCTGCTCCTTGCTGCAGGGCAGCGCTCTCAAAGACGACAGCGACGCGGTTTAAGAAAAAATTTACTAAACCATTGATACTTCTGCAAAGTATTGCAACAGATGCGGAAGGCAAACACCGTTTACAGTTTAGAAAACAAAAACAAAAGTTCCATACAATTAAAACGTTAAACAAATCTCAAAAACAAAACAAAAGGTGGCTGAGAGATAAGCCTGGAATTTCAGATCCAGTATTAGCACCTACAGCATCACCAAAAGCCAAAACACTCCAACTATTCTGCACGTTTCCTCGTTTTCCTCAATTTTTGAATTCCGTTCACAATTCGACAATGGCCTAGACAGCCTTAGTTTGATAAAGTGAGTAGAAAACAGAAAATATTAAGCCAACTTGGTTCGTGGGACGTTTACACTTGCAGGTATTGCTGAGGAATGTCTATGCATGGGAGATGCTAAATAATGCGCAGTTCTAATTTTCAACATTTTGCCAGCAGCTACAGTTAGGAAACCGTCTTGCACAACACCTAACGACTTGTCAAATCAACCATTTTTTTTTCCCTATAAATTATATATAATAAACCCATAAAGAAACAGTTTTACATTTCACATATTAAATTTAGGGTAGGGATTGTGTTCATTGGTTCAGCATCCATTTTATTGTACTTACTGTTTCACGACTGAAAAAATAGACCTTCTCTTCCGACAAGCACAGGCAGATGCACAGATATGGTAGTAGCAAAGAACCCAGTATTAAACTCTAGCTATTTCTCCCCCTTCAGCAAAAGCATTAAAAACGGGAAACACTTTGCCCTTTAGCTTCAGTGAGAATCGGCACGGGAAACTTAAAATGCTCAGTGCCTTGAGTCACTTCTTGAGGTGCTGCGCATCACTCCAGTACCGAACTGAAGGGAAGGCCTCGTTCCTGGAAAACTCTCAACTCTGACTTGCAGCTTTTCAAGCCCGACTGATGGACAGAAAGGTTCAAGAATTACAGAGGAACAGTGCTGCACTTGTGTCTAGGATTAGGCTTCTTTTGGGCTAAGCGCCCGATTTCTTTCAAGCAGCTTTACCACTTTTTCTTCAAAAACTACAACGATCCCATTGCTTAGAAGTTTGCTCAAAAAATGGATGCTGACCAGCTGGGCGGTCACCCCCTGCGGAGTAGAGTTTTAGGAAGTTAGTCCTTGTAGTAGATGGCACTGTGGATCTGGCAGCAGAGAGAGGAATGATGCTCTAAAGTAGGAGGTAGGGAAGCTTTGATACGGTGAGTCCATTGCTGAGCCATCTGCTAGAAAATAAAAGTTCCACAGCATTAGAAATTGTAATTGCAGAACAAAAGCAAACACGAAAAATCACCGTACATAAATCCTTACATAGCCATATTCTGTTCTTTCATAAGAAGAGTAGCAGGAAAGGTGGGGATAACGTGCTATAAGGTTATCAGGAACTGAAGCCAGCACACTGGATTTCATTTGTGCAACAAAAAAAAAAAAAAGAAACGTAGTCCTTCATTTCTACATCCCTTTCTACCCAACAGGCATAAAGGTATTCAAATCTTTCTGGACACGCTGCCAACAAACTAGATTCCTACCATCCCGGAATACCTAAAACAAAAGCGTCAGTTGAAGTTTCAGCTTTTCATAATCAAGTCCTGTATTTCATTAAATGTGGTATCATCTGAACCTCATTACTATTCAGTTCTATCCCTCCGCGAATATAGGAACAGGTTTGGAACATGTAATATGAAGTTGTTAATACCTGAGACTCCACAGTTTTATCTTCCACTGCTCATACCTCTGTCTTCATAAATGGTAATTTCAATCTGCACAGAAAGGCTGTTAGGGAAACATACTACAAAAAGGTTATGAAAACAAAAAAACAGTAAGATATTAAAATTACAGAATGCCACTCTGAGATAAACCGCCAGTATTTCTAAGATGGACAAACCAGTAGACAGCTGAAGAAACCACTAAAGGATACAACCCTTAATCCTCTTTCAATAGGGTCTGTCAGAAGGAGGCCCTGAGGAGCATAGATCTTCTCATTCTGTTCCTGAATGAACTTTGCAATTTTCTTTAGAACCTGGTAATAGAATAACACAGCGGTCAGTTTCTTGATCAGCTTTTACGGCATTAAAAGCAAAGGGCCCAGCTTTATCAGAGATATAACACTGGGGAACCTAACATCACAATGTCAGGTTTTATCACTGATTGAAATTGCATGATTCTTCTGGAATTTCAAACACAAGGGATCATTCTATATATTTGTCAAACTGGGTGAAGTAAAGAGGCTCTTCTATATGTGAAATCATTTGTAGATGAGCTGGTATCAATATGGAACTGTACAAAAACAGTGCAAATCACAGAAAATCTACCAGGAAACAAATCCTTAATTGAAGTTTAGGGAATAAACTGCCTTCCAAGCACTAAAGCAAATGGCACTCACCTTTTCATAATGCGTTTCCATGCACAAGAAGATGGTGTAGGCGGTCAAACAGGCCAGGCACCCTTCCAGGTAGGACTGACCTCCGAGTTTTTCGGCTTCTGCATAAAGGTTGTTGAGAGTTCGGACTGTCTCTTCAAACTGCTGCCTGTCAATCTGCAGAAGAAGGCAACTTTATCAGTCGTGCCCTGCACACTTCATTGCTCACAGGTATCCTCAGATCTCCGCCTCAGTTTTCTGCTTACTCTTATTTCCAAACTTTGTCAGAAGTGTCCCCTACAAGCAGCTAAAACAGGCGGTATGTTTAGAGGCAGAGTCCAAAGGACACCTTGAATTACGGACCTGTAGCCCTTCGGTAAATATCTACTAAGCGATTAGATCAAGTCTGAGTTCCAGACAAACGTGAGCACAAAGAAACTAGGAACAACAGGAGACTCCATCAAAGTGCAAATCACTTAAAAAAAAAAAGCCAAGTGCAGAACTTGGGAGGCCACTGGGTCCCCAGGGTGACAACGGCAGCTCTAGCCTTGCTGTGGTGACAGGCGCATTTTACTTAAGTGCCCACGACTGGGGGCAGCGCAAGCCTGTGACGTTCCAAAAA
>VZSV01000298.1:278240-295448 GCA_013398735.1 Nothocercus julius
GCCGCGGGCGCCGCGGGACTCGGAGCGGCACTGCCAGCTCTGCGCCGCCTGGTTCAACAACCCGCTCATGGCCCAGCAGCACTACGAGGGCAAGAAGCACAAGAAGAACGCGGCGCGCGCCGAGCTCCTGCAGCAGCTGGGCAAGACGCTGGACCTGGGCGAGCTGCGAGGTGAGCGCCGGCCCCCCGCCCAAAGCGAGCCCCTTTTCCCACCCGGCGCCCTGGTTTCGTTAATTTTTCCCGAGTTAAGTAATTTTCCTTTAGGTGCTGATGACTACGCGGGTGGTTGCGCTTTCTCGATCGCGGCTGAGCCCTGTAATGGTGATCCAGGTGCTCCGTGTGCCACCCGGGATGAGTCACCACGGCATCAATGATTCATGGGACTGAGTCACGATCCGTCCTGGAAAATACACAGGGAAAAATAGCCCAGGACGATAACAGGGAAGCGCCTGGCCCTTCAGACCATACCAGGCTCACGAGGTGGCCCAGAGTGTCATTGTGTGCCAATAAATCAGCAGGGAAGCGTTTTACCCACTTTTGGCCATTTTTACCTGCAAATCCAAAGGCCTGTGCAGGGACGCTGCCCCTGAGCACCTCGGTGTCCCCCGCGGCAAGGGCAGTTGTCACCGTCGGGCCCGGAGCCGGGTTCGTTCCTCCTCCGCTCGCAATCTCCCTGTGCGCCACATAAATATTTTTCCGCTCCGTGCTGTCACTTTTGCTTAGCGCGAAGCAGTTTAGCGAGTGCTCCCCGGGAGCGCTTTGCAACACGCTTCATCCCGAGTGACATTAATGGCTTGGCTTTTTAATATTTTATCTAATGGGTAGAGCAGCGTGGTGGCTTTTGCATGGGTGGCACCATTTGGAGGGGGGACAATGCCAAGGGGACACGGCGGTGTCACTTGTGCAGGCAGAACCCCACCTTTCCCAAGGGAAACTGCTCCCGTGCTTGCTCCTGGCTCGGCTTGGTCAGGCTCTGGATGGACTGAGTTTTAGGGAATTGCACATTTGGGATTTGATTAGTTGGTTAAACTGGAGTCCCCTTGCGTGTGTCTGCGTGCGTATGAGAGCCAGGTTTATCCCTGGCTGTCTGGCTCCGGGCCGGATGCTTCTCCCACCAATGCCAGCTCCAGAGCCACCATTATTCCCTCCTCCGGGCCGCTGGAAAACGCACACGTCCTGGCCGGGTGCTCTAATCGCTGCCAGTGTTTCCACCTCCCCAAGTAATTAAGATTAAATAAGGCCGCGGTTAATGTGTGCTGTTAAATTAGCTGCTGAGCATTAGGACCTCGTTACCTTAATTTAAGGCATTCCCGGCTCCTAACGGCACCGTCCCGCTCCCGGAGCAGCCCCGGCTCACCCCGCTGTGACCTTGGGCGCTGCATCTCTGCAGCTATTCCCACCCTTTCCCAGGATATCCTGGGATAACCCGTCAGAAATAACCCCCTGGAAACAACCCACCAGCAGCAAGGCAGGGATGAGGACAGGGATTACAGGAAATCTAAGCTGACGCAAATCAAAACTAATATCATCCGTTTTGGCCAGCCACCGGTGAGCAAACTGTTCTGGGAAAAGGCCTTCCCTTTTCCCTCCATGCTAACGAGAGCTGCTCCCTTTGGAAGCAACATTCCCAAGCATTCTGGAGCGAGGAATTGCCCCGATTTGTGCGCTAACGGCTCCAGGTTGTCCCTTGCAGGCCTGAAGCGCAGCTACACGTGCAGCACCTGCAACGTCACCCTGAACTCCATAGAGCAGTACCACGCTCACCTGAAGGGCTCCAAGCACCAGGCCAAGTGAGTAGTGCGCGCTTGCAACGGGCTCGGGCCAAACACGTGAAATAACGCGCCAAAACAATGCAAAAATAATTTGGCACTTTATGCACCAAAAAAACCCGTCACCCGAGTTGCTCCAAGGGGTTGGGAAGCACAAAGTGCCCCGCGGGGGCTGGGTGCAGGTGGCTTTCCCTGCATCCCTGGCAGTGGGGTGGAAGCGGATGGTGGTGCAGAGCCCGGGCGCGTTCCCGCGAGCTCTCCGGGGGGAAGCGCTGCCAGCGCCTGCCTTAAATAACCCGCTGTCTGGCAGCCCGCGAGCTGGGACCTCGCACTCGACCCTGGCGTTCCGCCCCGGAGCATCCGCAGGGAAGCGCGGCGCTGCCTGGTTGCAGGAATTGCAAGGTTTGGAATGCTTCCTGCTGAATTTGTTTCACCAAAAGGCGGGGGAAACGGGCAGGAAAATAGCTGGAGGTGCCTTGGCTGGTGTTTTGGTGCTGAATAAAAGATGCTGAGGGAGGCGGCTCAGAGAGGCTGGTCCTCGTCCCCCCTTATGTATATGATGAATATGGAAAGTGAGGTAATGTCTGCGAGCTCCCGGTATTTTCTCCAGGGTGCAGATATCTTAAGCTTAAGGAAGAGGAAGGGAAAAAAATGCACTAAAAAAAAAATCTTGTAATAAACTCAGGAATTTGGGGTTGGATGCACAGAGCATTTGGGATAAGGAATCACAGACCTGGCATCCTGCGAAAGCTGCACTCGGAGGCCGTGCAGGGAGAGTCAGGAACATCTGCAGCGGAGAGGATGTGCAACCATTAATTAGGGATTTATGGAATGCATGGCATTGATCTGGGCAGCTTTCCTTGCTTTCCCAAAATATTTGGTGCCCATTTTAGTCCCCTTGCTCCTCCTCCCCGCTAAGCGAGCGCCCGCCGAGCTGGACCGCGGGCAGCCGGTTTCTATGGGGACCGGCCTCATGCGAGGAGCAGCAGGAATGAGGTCACCTCATCCCTGAAACGGGGAGAAAACAGCCCCGCTGGTTCCCGCAAAGTGGCAGGATCGCCTCAAAATCACCCTCAGTAAACAACATCTACCCGCGCTTGCACGTGCCTGGCTGCCCGGGAGCGTTGCTTCTTTTATTCTAATTTTTTTCTGATTGCGAACACAGATGTCCAGTTGGACCAGGGTATTTATTAGCATAAGCTGCTTTGATCCTCAGGAATGCGAACTAATCAAAATACTGCAAATTTTGCGCTTGGACAAAAGTCACTTTTCTCCATGATAGCATTTCCAGCAATTTTTTCCTTCCTTCCCCTCCCAGCCCCCATTCTATTTAGGAAAATTATTTTAAATATGCAAGTGGTAGCTTATGCCTAAACTAAAACATCTTTTTTTCCTTCTCTTGACAAATGCCCCTTTTATTGGTGGCAAGGACATTTTCCGTGCGCTTCCTGCAAGTCGCTGACTGCTGCCGGGGTAGGGAGAAGCTTTGGTGCGCTAATAACCCCAGAGATGGATGGGTATAAAAGGTAGATGGGAGCGAGAGGCATTTTAATTTGTCCTTATTCCAGTGGTTCCAGAGAGCAGCTGAATAATTACGTGGCCTCTAACGAGCGAGCGTGTGATCCTTCCTCTCATTACAGGATTAAATCATCTCCCTTCCTTTGAATGCAAGGGAAAATAAAGATATCTCTGATATCTCCTGTTTCCATCATAATTTGAAAGCTGTCGTGAGCTCGGCATGGTCTTGGTTTGTGCCATACACATTAATTATTTTAACGTAAAGCGTAAATATTAAATTGAGGACCTATAGAAAATATACTTCTTTTTTTTTTTCCCCTCAAAAAAAAAAAACATTGCAGTGATTTTCTATGGGCAAATTCAAAACCGTGCTGAAAACTGAGATTGTATTTCGGGTGGGAATTTGAGTTGTGCATCTTCTTGGCAAGGACGACCCTCACCGTTGCCTCTGGTCTCCGTTGCAGCCTGAAGAACCAGTAGCGCCCCCGGAGTGGCTGGGAGAGCAGCGGGACCGCGGAGCGGAGCCGAGGGCCGATGCTTCCCAGGACACTGGGCATTCCCGCACGGATCCGTTCTTAACCTGTAACTAACCTTCGCTTTGGACAAACACGTGGATTTTTTTCCTTTTTTTTTTTTTTAATTTTCTGGTGAGTTCAGATACTTGGATGGATTTTTTTACCCTTTCAAGATCATATTTACTGAGCGCAGAACCTCGAGGACGGCGGCCACAATCCTCTAAGAGCAGCCTCTAAGCAGCCCTCGACCTCGGAGGTGGCGGGAGCGGAAGATTTTACGTTTTTGGACTTATTTTTAGATCTCCTCCAAGAGCACGAGCGGCTCCGTGAGCCCCAGCCGCGCTCTAATCCGCCTCCGGGATAAAGAAGTGGAATCAGGGTGGTTTCCTCACCTTCTGTGGCAGCTGGGAGGAGCAGGGGTGCCCACGGGTGGACGGAAGGACGGACAGACGGACGTGTCCCGTCGCGGTGGCTCCGGAGGAGGAAGCGACTCCCTGCCATGCGCTTGGCTCTCGACGGGGCCGAAGGAAAAGCCGGCAGCGCCCGGAGGGAGCGATTTTGGCCCCCCGAAAAGCACCGTGAGTTTGCAGAGAGTGGTCGGGGCTGGTGTTGGGGGGACAGGGCTGCTCCCCGCTCGCTCGGGGCGAAGGCAGCGCCGGCGCCCTGGGGAGCCCGCGAGGGTTTTGCTTGCTGGAAGAAAAGCAGTTTCTACCCTTGCCCAGCCTGGTTCTGTTATAAATAGTCGGGTTTTAAGTCAGCGCTGTGAGGAAAACGGAGCTCACGGGGCCCCAGATTAAGCGAGCGCTTTGCATGCGGAGAACCTGCATGCGACGGCTCCCGGGGGCCAAGCAGCACCTTTCTGAGGAACAATCCAGTGTTTTTAGGTACACACAGCAGCCCAACCCTCCCACTTCCCGACTTCCCCCAAATAAGACGCTTTGACGTTCCCGCGTGGAGCTTTGCCGCGCACTTGGGCCCCTGGCAATAGCCTTTGTTTCCTATGTTTTTAATCAGCATGTGCATTTCAGTTTGCATTTTAACGGCATGGGGACGTTAGTAGAGGCATAATGCATTTTCTGTAGGATGCAGTGGCTGCATCCTACTGCATCCTATTGCATCCTACTGCATGCTACTGCATCCTATTGCAAACCCAGCTGCTGCCACCAGCGAACGAGGGACCAGGACACCACAAGTTATGGGGCCAGGAGGGGACACTCAGAGCTGCCCAGGGGCTGTTGGAGATGCCACAATGCAGTGCAAAGGTCCCGTGTCACCAGCATCCCACAAGCACAGGTGCCACATGCGTTTTGCAGGGCAGACCTGTCCCTGATGCTGCAAATCTCTGCGTTGCTGCAAATTTTTTTTCCTTCTGGCCTCTCCTCTTCAATTAGAAGGGCTTCGCAGAGATGTCTTTAATGTTTTCTAATTTAGCTCATTTGCTTCCCTTTTGAAATGCATCTAGTTTTGCCAACAGGCAGCAGCTCTGCAGGAACGGGGGCTTTTGCTTTCGGCACCGAGTTCTTTAAATGCTGTTTGTTTTTTTTTGTTTGTTTGCTTTTATTATCCTTTTACTTTTTTTTTGTTTACACAAATGGATTTCCAGCAGTATTTCTGGCATATTGGAAGTGTCTCCAATGAGAATATCTGTAGATTAGAGGCACGAGCTTGGATTTGGGTCTCAGGGACACTGAGAGCTGCAGGGGAATCCGTGTGGAGCCCTTGGCTCTGCAGGAATCCGATGTTCCCTTTTGCCTCCGGATACCTCATTTCCAAAGGTCTCAACACCCAGTGCTCAGCCCCTAGATCCTACAAGTCCACAGTTCTCCTTCCCTCCTTATTTATTTCCCTGGAAAATATTCCTCCCTCCAATCACAGCATTTGGGCCTTTATGAGAATTTGGGCTTGTAACTGGTTTCCATCCTGTTTTCTGCTTTATTTTTATTTGAAAGGCTGGAGGGCAACCACGATTAAACTGTGGTGCGTGAACTGTAGCTTGTAATGATAAAAAAGAGGGGAAAATCACCTTGCTTGCACAAATGTCTTGTTCTCTAAGTTTGCAATGCCAAATCTCAGGTCTTGCGGTCACCCTGTCCCCTCCCTTGACACCCGCCCTGCTCCCCAGGTAATTATTGCCCAAATGGGAGTTTTTTAGGATGATTCTCTGCAAGGGCAGCAGAGCAAATCACTGCTTTGCATTCCTGGGCATCTCCTGCCCCATCATGTTCATATTCCATAAATGCCATATGCGGAGGGAAACAAAACATTAATAACATTCTCCGTTTTGTCCTTACATGAATTATGTGAATTAACAAACTACAGGCAAACGATAGCTAGGCGAGATATACAAATTATGCTGGCAGACCCATATTCATTTGCATGCATTAAAAGTCTCCAGCATTATTGTCCCTGGCCTCGACCGGAATATAAATTGCCGCCAGAGCTCTGCGTTTGCTTTTACACCTCGCAGGGCATCGTGCCTGGAGCGGGATGCCAACATCCCGTGCGGACGCCGCGCCGGCCCCTGCGTGGCCGCTCAATTATTCATAGCGCAGACCTAAAAATACAGACCTGCTGCTGGCCAAAGCAGGTGGAAAGAGGCATTTTGAGGTCTCCGTGCTATGCCTGGAGAAATCCCTGCTCCTCCGAAATGTTGCTGTGGCATCACGGTAGGAACGGGATATATACGTCCTTATATGTCCTTGTCCCAATTAAAAGTTAATAACATTCCTGGGGCTACAGATCTTACTGAAGAACTTCTGCTGCAGCTCCCTTGAGCGGAGCTAATGCGTTTTGCTGCCCCCAGATCGGAATTTGCCGCTCGCAGTCTCCACCCTCTCGCTGCTCTGTTTGCAATCGGGGATGTCACCGTCGACGGGCTAAGCACGGGGTGGTGACTGTTGCTATCAAAGATATTAACAGCCCCAGCATGTTCTATATCTCTGCAGCTAGAGATAAACAGAGGAGGGAGCTGCTGGAGGATCCAGCCCCAAGCGGAAGGAAAGTGATAGTTTTTAAAAATTCATGCTTGTGTTAATGCTCTCGGTCAGGTGTAATTAAACACACGGAGACTCAAGCGGAGCAGCTTCTTGTGTCAAATCACAGGTCGAGCACCTGATTTTGATATTATTACTATTATCATTATTAATAAACTCTAGCACCAATGGCAGCTGGGCTGGGGGAAATGCCCCTGCCCCTGTCCTCTCTCTGTGCCCACGGTGCAATGTAAGGGGCTTAATTATTTCAAAAGCAATTAATGATGTGGGTCACCGCAGCAAACCTCCAGTTTGTGCCGTGATTTCTAGTTCATTTAATTCATTACCCTCCATGCAGTTCTGCAGATTTCTGGATAAAAATGTTCATTTTGGTCACCCGTGTCCGTCGCAGCATCGATCCTGCACCCGCAGCCCTTCTTTGCTTGCCTCTTTCTGCACCCTTCAGTTATTACTGTAATAAATGGGGGCACTAAGACTTCTGGATGTGACTTATAATTAGTTTTCCCACCTCCTCCAGGCTCAGCAGACGTATATCTTAATAGCAAGAGGATTAAAGCAAAGGCATTTGTGAGAAATTCAGACCCAAAGTAATAGGGAATGGCAAAGGGAGTGAGCGCCGGCTCGCTAGGAGCGAGACATTCCCATCGACCGGCGCTTTTCCACACTCGGATAACGCTGCCTTGCGCGCTTAGTCCTGCAGGGCCCTAAATTTCCAATTGCCTGCTGCAATGCACAGGGAGAAATGGAGGATTTTCTGGCTATTTTGCAGCTGGAAGGGAAATTTTTAAGGGCTTGCAGTGGGAGTTTTGGTTTTTATCCATCTCCTCCACCTTTCTGAACGTTTTTCTCCCTTCTTTTCTCTAGCAGCTGAATCCCAGATTTTCCTATCCCGGCTGACAGCCGTCTCTTGGGACAAGGAGCGTGGGAGTGAGCTGTGGGAGCTGGACCCGGAGCCACCACGCAGGGAGCCGGATTTCCCTCAGCTTAATGACACTTCCAGGGTTTTGTGGGATTTTGAAGGATTTTGGAGGATTTTGCAGACACTTTGTGCATTTCTCACCGTCTCTCCCCGGTGCTCAGCTCCACGAGTGGGATCTGCTGGGCTCTTGCCGTGGATGCCGCTTCCGCAACCTGGGAATTAGACCTATGGTTATTGGGGGGGGTTGTAGTCGGCAAAGCACGTTAATAACAGGACACTGATGGAAACGGGGCTGCCTTTCCTTGCTGAATTCCGGTTTTCACGGAGCATCAACCGGGAGCTCCGAGTCCCTTCAATACAAACGAGCTAACACCCGTTTTAATGGCTGCTTAATTAGATTTTCCATAGGGAAATTTGCGCGGAAGTTGCATTTCTGCTTCCAGAGCCTGAGAGGGTGACAGGGATTAAATAAAAATGCAAATAAAATATTACAAGTAAGAGACCACGGCTAGTTCGTTTTCGCTGCTTGGTACCACTTACCGTGGAATGGACGGATGGACCCGTGGGTGCCTCATTGCAAGTCCTCAAAACATTAATTTTTTTGTAGTTTTAGCATCGATGGGCGAGTTTGCCCTGAAGCCTTTGGGTATCCAAGAGGTGTCCAATAAATGGCTTGAAATGGGGCTACTTTCGCATTGGGTAATTCTACAGAATGTGGTGTATCCGCTTGGTTTGGGATGACCTCTCCGGGACACCATGTGTCCCCACCCTTGTCCTGAGCCACCTGGTCACTTTTCCCTCTTATTCCTTAGCACTTTTCCATGCTTTCTGCCTCCCCTCCTGCAAATCCATGGCTTTTCCAGATACTGCACTATTAAGTTTTACTATTCGGTTGCAGTTTTTGCTGCTGCAAGGAGAGGAATTATCTCCCTGCCACCACCTTGGAAATAAATCCTCACTCTGGATTTCTACCTGGTGAGGAAGAAACTCTTTTTTTTTCTTTTTTTTTGCTCCTAGAATATTCTAAACAGAGAGTGGAAGGTAAGTGCATAGTCCAGGGGCATTTCATTTGTCTAAAAACCCTAAAAAGTGCTTTTGTTAACCGCCGCTTTGAGGCTGGGACTCTTTGGAGGATATTTATGGAGAGGAGATTATTGCAGAACGCTAGAACAGGGACATCGGATTCCCGCTCCCTGTCCTTTGGGAGCTCATCCATGACAGGGGCCCTCCCGGACACCCGGGCTCAGCATCCTTTTTTTCCGGATGCCTTCGGCTGTTTTGCCACCGTCTCTGGAGGTGGCTAGGAGGCTTCAGCAGCACTAAAATTTTTATGAAAGGGCCTTAATTTTGCATGCCGAACGACAGCTCGCTTACACAGCTCATCTCATGGGTGACGAGCAGATGTTTAATGCCCTTCTCACACTCTTAGCCTTTTGGGCCTTTTTTAACCTCAAAAATGGGAGGATACACAAGTCAAGCCATAAGAAAACACTAGGAACCATCCGGAACTGAATCTGAATCACGGTTTCCTTCATAAATCGGTTTTTGGTATAAAGAGGAAGGTTGATGAAATTCTGTTTGATTGGCAGCTTTAAATTGCGACTCCTTCCTGCAGCCTCCACATTCAGGCTCTCAATGGGAGGCTTGGGATTAGGGCCATTAAATTAGTCGGTTTATTGGGAAAATAAAGTATCAGGAGCAGATGATGATGAAAAGAGCTAGAAAGGCAAAGCGAAGGGGTGTTAAAAAATGATTATGCTGCGGTAGCAAAGGAAATAGAGGAGCACTAAAAGCAGCTGACACGTAAGAAATCCTCTCAAGGCGGCAGTGCTGTTAAAAAGCAGAGGTGTGAAGGCAAAGACGGATGAGCTCGATATTGCCAAGAGCCTGAAGCAGGTTGGTTTTGCCACCAGCAGCGCTGAAGGTCACGTCCTGGGGCAAAGTATGCTGGAAAAAAAGCAGAAACCGGCTGCTCCGGGGCATTACAGGTGTCAAAAAATTGCTTTGATAAATGTAATGGTGCAAGGAGCGGTGCTGGGAGGCAAGGCAGGCCTGGGGAAGGCGGAGGGTGACCTTGCATCCGTCTCGCCTCTCTCCTGCTCTGCACTGATCACCTGCAAGGCCATGGGAGGAGGTGCAATCCTGCCGTCTCCTGCGGATCCTGGAAATTGTCTCTTACGGTCCCCTCGAGCCTCTTTAAAGGAAGCAAATTAAAAGGCCTCAGCCCAGGTGATTGCAGGCAAAGTCGTACATCAGAGGGCCTTGCTGTTTGCAAAGGGCCCTTTACGTGGCCAGGAAATGCTGCGAGAGACGGATTTCGTGCAAGAAGCCTGGAGAAATTCCACGGATCATCTGTGCGGGTGAATCCAGCAGCCATGCGCTTGCAGTGTGAGCTCCTGCTTGCTTCCCGCTTCCCTTTGCTGTGTCTCCCGGGTGGCATTTGCAGGGAAAGGGCCTTGGTGGCACCTCGAAGCAAAGGGAAGAGCACAGCTCCACGGCACAGGAATGCGGTTTCTCTCCCAGGAAATCCCCGCTCGGGTCCTGTTGCCATTGGCAGCCCGATAAATATTTTGGGCAGATGCTAAAACAAAGCGCAAATGAGGGAAGCAAGAAGGAAATCCAACCCAAACACCATATTGCACACAGATCGTTTCTCCCGATAGCGGCAAAGCCTCTTGGAAGGAACCGGCTCGCTGAGATTTACCCTTGTTTTTCTGCCTGCATTTCTATAAAAGCAGCAATATTCCGGCAATCTGCATCTCGGGAGGGCTGGCATCACTATGGGCATCTTGCTGGGATGGTGGCATCTTTCTGCATCTGTCAGTTTAATGCAGGGGAAGGATTTTAGTGCAGGGATGGTTCTTTTATGGCCAATTCTTGCTCAGATGCAGATCCACATCAGGCCCAAATTCCCTATAAACCCGAAATATTCCAGTAGTCCAGCTCCACCTGGGGGTGGATTTTCGAAAAGCTCCAGCATCCGTCCCCTTTCGCTTATGGCATCCTGAGATTTCTTGCAGGGTTAAACGAAGAGGAACCTGCCTAGTCAGATGCAAGGAGCACCCAGCCAAGCTCTGCCAGGAGAAAGCGGGGCTGTCTCGGAGCCTTCCGGATGGTGGGAGCTGCGGAATGCTATTGGAATGGGTGGGACAACATCCTCTGGATTGATAGCGGTGGAGAAAAAATAAGAAATTTGGAGGATTCGTCTGAGAGTCTAATTAGCAGACGTGTCTCCAAATGGGAACCGCTCCGCGTGCGTCGCGTGGGTCTAAGCCCAGTCACGGCCGAGCGGAGCGGCCGCGGTCGGCATCGGATTAACTCATCAGCAGAGGACCCACAAGCTGATTTCATTTGAAAGGCTACAAAATCATATTTCTCTGCGGATTTTCCAGGTGGCAGGATTAGACGTGGAGCTCTTAGTTTTCCACTACTCCCTTTTAACGTAATTTGACAGAAACGCCAGCGTTGCTTGGCAGAGCATGGGATGCAAAGGAATGCGGGCAAAGAGAGGAGAGGGGATGCCAAGGGGACCTGGACCAGGACACGGAGGGGGATTGCAATGGGATGCAGGCAGTGATTGCACTGGGATGCAATCAATCCATCTGCCTGCCCGTGATCAGGCAAAAAACCCTGAAAAAAACAGGAAAATAGCCCTGAAAATGCAAACACCAGGCACCCAGACTGCTGTGTTTTGCTCATTCTGGGAAACCCCTCACAAAGCAGGAAGCTCTTCCTTGCTCCAGCCAATTTCTTGCGCTGATTTGCCGTGAAATGTCACCTTCTCAGATGAAAGAAGGGGATTTATTGCAATTAAGGGAAGCTTTGGCGTGTTCTCTTAAGCGAAGCCCGGGTGCTTTGTGTGCTGAACCTACGCAGGGTTTTGTTGGTGCAACAGGATCCGCATGCAGTTTACAGCGCTCATAAACCACGCGCGCTCTTAGGGCGCTTGCATAATTTTTATTGCTGCCAGCAATGCGCGCTGCAGAAGGGACCAGCGAGGGTTTAGCGCGCGGAGGATAACGAAGCAGCTTTACGAGGAGCAGAAGTCCGCACATCGACACGGTGCATTTGGCTGCTGGGCACCGGCATGGCATAATTGCCTGGAAAACGTGCCATAAACCGGGGTGGATACTCAATAAACTCCGTGCGACCGTTTGGAGTCAGAAGAAAAAGTGCTGGATGTGCTAAAATTTGCTGTGGAGGATGAAATGTGTCGCAGTGGGCCTGGCTGCTGTGGTGTCCCGGCTCTCCGCGCGCTTGCAAGGAAGCGGGAGGTCGCGTAGATCCCTGCCCGTCATTGCTCGGCATGGGAAGGGGGCAGGGGTCTGCACGCTGGGGTCTCGTTGCTGAGCCCGGGCTCTGTGAATTCGGTGCTAGAGATGACCGAGGGAGGTGGAGATGGGATGGAGCTGGAGCTGGGGATGCAGATGGGATGGAGCTGGAGCTGGGGATGCAGATGGGATGGAGAAGCAGCCACAGATGGTGAGGTGGTGATGAGGCGGAGATGCAGCTGCAGCAGGAGATGGTGATGGAGATGGAGAGGAACTAGAGATGGAGATGCAGCTGCGCGCGGAGATGCAGCTGCACATGGTGATGAGACGGAGGTGGAGACGCCGATGCATTTGAAGATGAGGTGCGGATGCAGCTGGAGACGGTGATGAGACTGAGATGCAGCTGCAGATGGGGACGACATGGAGGCGGAGATGCAGCTGCAGCCGGAAACAGCGATGAGGAGGCGGTGGAGATGCAGCTGGAGCAGCAGATGCAGCCTGACCTGCGCCCGCAGGCTCCCGGTGCAGCGGCAGCCGTGCAGGTCCAGCCGCTCCTTTGCAGCGCGTCCGGTGTGACGCATGCCGGGGACAGGGAGCCCCGGGCGGCCGCAGCGGTGCCTGCGGCATGAGGCAGCGCGCAGGAATGCGCCGCGCGCCCCGTTGCCATAGCAGAGCGGGGAAAGCCGGAGGCGCGCGCGGACGCCGCTGAGTCACCGGGCGCGCGCTTGGCCCACACGGCCTCGGCGACCGTCAGCATCGCGTGTGGGCGGCCGGGTGTCAACGCGCGCCCTGCCCTCATTCGGGCCAAAGGCACCCGGAAATCCTTTTAATGAAGACGCATGTAAAAAAAATATACATGCAATATATAAAATTGAGCCCTGGAGCCGCACAGGGCAATGCCAGGGGTGCCTGAGTTTCCAGGGCATTTTCAGCGGTTCAAGATAACCACGTTTTGCTGCATCAAAGTTCGTCTGGGAAGAGCGAGGCTGAGGCCATCCAAGAGGCTGGGGCCGCTCCAGCCTCGCCTGTGCCTCCCGCGCGCTCCGTTGCCCTGGGATTGCCTTTTCCCAGGAAGTGACCCCAACCCCGGCCTGGGCGGGAGGAGCCGGCGCCGCATCCTGGCTCTGAGCCCAGCAGGGCCAGTGCCGGGGAGGCAGGAAACGGGACGTGCGAGTGAGGCCGCGGGGAGCGCGAGCAGCGCCGGGCGCTGCGAGCTCGGTGCCGCGGGCAGCGCGCTGCAGCTTCCCTATGCGCGGAGCGGCGATTCCCGCTGGGAAGGGGGCCGGGAGCCACCGAGCTCGCAGCCCCCCAAGCCAATGCGGAGCTAACGCGGTGCCGCCGTGTCCCCGGCCTCCGCCCTGGGTGCTCGCGGAGGCCGCCCCGTGCAGCCAGCCCGGCTCGCTGAGAAGAATTAATGGAAAGGGCGGGTGCCGGCGCAGGAAGCGCCCGCGGCAGCTCCTTTCCTCCGTTTGTTGCGCCGGGGCGAGCCGAGCGCGCCGGCACCACGCCGGGCCGCTCGCCTCCCTCCGGAGCCTCCGCCACGCGGAGGGTGGATCCCGCGGGAGATCCGAAACCGCCGGGAGGGGGGAAAGGTGTTGGGATGGAGCCAGGAGGGGCCCCGGGAGCAGCGACCACCGGCAGCGCACAGAGCACCGACTGCGCTCATCACACCCCACGCCGCAGCCTGAGAGCTGGCACGGGGAAAGCTCGCCCGGGCACCACGGCTCCATAAAAAACAGCAATTATCCAAAATACTAAGTAATTTAAAGGGATGTTTTCCCCTCTCCGTGGCTTATTTGTCATTTCTAGTCTAGGAATTACCTCCTCCCAAACTGCTCCCGCGCGGTCGCGCTAAGCAGGGCCATGGGAACGGGCTTGTCCAAGCCGCGGGTTATTAGAGGGCGTAGATATAAATATCCCCTCTCGGCTATTTTTATGTTTGGCTATTTTAAATATTTGCTGCATCCTCTGTCATGATGGGGCTGCACAGCAGGGCTGAGCCAGAGAGGGCTCCGCAGCAGCCGTAATTCCCGCTGCTGCCGGGAATAACTTGTTTCCTAAATTGATTTTGGTGCCTGCAGTATTGCTAAGCACATGGTCGTCTTTTATTATATGGGAGAAACTAGAGGTTGAAAAAAGGGAAAGACGGATTTTTGCGGGCTCTAGGGATGTAGTTCCATGTTGGCATCGCGGTACCCGGTGTTCACACCGGATCCATGTGAAATGGCCCCGCTCGTCTGGGAAAACTGAGCATTTCAGACAAGAAAATTCACGTTACCTTTATAATTTATTAAACTTTCAGATTGCCGTATGCAATAAATTATAGCTGGTATAATAACAGCATTGTCACAAAATATTAACATGAAATACTTTTCTAACACACGTTGTAATCTATACAAATAAGAACCAGAATTATGACAGCTAGTGTTAATGGGAAGTGAACAAAATATTGAGGAACTTCACAGTAAATTCAGGGGGGGAAAAAAATGTCATTATTATTGCTTTTGTGCAAACGGTTTCTACTGTCCGCGTGTCCCTGGGGCAGGGACACAGCTGAGCAGCCGGTGTCCCCAGGGCTGCGTGTCCCCAGCCCGATGCGCCCGTTTGGGGCATTTGGTGCATTTTGACAAATGCAGGATTAAAAACGACCAGTGGCTGATCGTCCTGAGTCTGGAAAGAGGCACTGCGGGGTCCTGGCGCCGGGAATGGAGCCGCCGGGACCTCCGGGGATGGAATATCTGGGGATGGGACCTCCACGGTTGGGAGCTCTGGAATCGGGACCTCCTTGGCCAGTTCATGCTGCCGGTGCCGGGCCCTCCACGGTTGGGAGCTCTGGAATCGGGACCTCCTTGGCCAGTTCATGCTGCCGGT
The DNA here is from genome assembly GCA_013398735.1 of Nothocercus julius. Taxonomy (NCBI): domain Eukaryota; kingdom Metazoa; phylum Chordata; class Aves; order Tinamiformes; family Tinamidae; genus Nothocercus; species Nothocercus julius. The sequence goes on from VZSV01000298.1 coordinate 293,096, forward strand.
GCCGGGCCCTCCACGGTTGGGACCTCTGGAATCGGGACCTCCTTGGCCAGTTCATGCTGCCGGTGCCGGGCCCTCCACGTTGCTGATGCCGGGACGTCCATGGCCGGGACCGCTGGTGCCGGGACCCCCCTGCCAGTTCATGCTGCTGCTGCCGGGACCTCCACGGTTGGGAGCTCCGGTGCTGCCACCTCCGTGCCCGGTGCCAGGGCCTCCTTGGGCAGTCCATGCTGCCGATGCCAGGGCCTCGGGCACCGGAGTCGGGACCTCCACGCGGGTGCAGCTGCCGGTGCCGGTACCTGCGCGCCCGGGGCTCGCTGCGGCGGCAGGAGATTCCCGCCTGCGCGGGTGGCGGCAGCGAGCGGAGCGGGACGGGACGTGGCCGCGCGCCGCGGGGCGGCTCAGCGCAGCTTGCGCGAATACCTGCGGAGCTGCAGGAACTGCAGCAGCTTGTCCTTCCTGCGCTGCGTGAGCGCCATGAGCGCCCTCGCCTTCTCCTCCACGTCCTGCTCGCCGGCCAGCACGATGCGCGCCCGCTCCTCCGCTCGCTTGTCGCCGGAGGCGCGGAAGAGCCGCTGCAGAGCCTCCTGGCCCACGCTGGCGAAGATGTTGCCGGCCGCCTTCTTGCGCAGGGCGGTGTCGAAGCGGGCGCCGTGCACCGAGGGGCTCACGCGCAGCGACGTGGACATGGTGGCGGCCGCCGGGGCTCTCATGGAGGGGGCGCGCGCCGGGCTCGCCGCCGGGGCCGCCCGCGCGCTATTTAAGCACGTCCCGCCGGCGGGGGGCCTGGCGGGGCTCCGCTGACGCCGATGACATCGCGCTGATGTCAGCGCCGGCTGCTCCCCGGCGGCTTTAACAGTTGAGCTGCCGGCGCGCGGCCGGGCGCCGCGGTCCCTCCCGCGCGCCCCGAGCCCGCGGCGGCTTCCCCGGCGCCGCTCCGGTTAACGCCCCCGTTCCTCACGGGCGCGCGCGCCCGGGAGGTCCCCTTGGCCCCAGGATGTTTGGCTAACGCCCACGGCGGGGGGTTCCCTTATTTGCAGCAGATCCCTGGGCGCAGGCACGGAGCAGCCGGGCTGCAAATGTGCCCGCGGAGGCCGGGCCCGGCCTCGAGGCGGGAGGCCGCGCGGCAGTGGGGAAGCAGCCGCCAAAGCCCCTTATGGGCGCAGGTCGCACCCGGCTGCTCCGACGTTTTTCCTATCTCCTGGCTTTGGAAGGGATTCCCAAGGGAGCGGCACACCTCGGGCAGGAAAAAAACCTCCATTTGGGAAGCCTTGGGTTCTCTCCTGCTCCTGTCTGTTCCTTTACTGTTGTTTGGTCAAATTTGAGGGAATCGTCCCCGGAATAGGGGCTTTGCCATGCTGGCCTCCCGTGAAGGAGCCTCGTGTTTTCCAGGCTCCTGTCGGGATGCAATCCCAAGCCCGCCGGGCTAAACTCGCCGCTGTCCTCCCGCGGAGGCCAAGGGCAGCCAGTGCCAGGGAGCAGCACTGACCTCCCTGCTGCAGAAAACGAGACGTTCCGGCGCGGTTTGTTCCCCCCGCTGAGCCCGGAGCCCCGAAGCTCCCGGCACCGCGCGAGCGCAAATGCCATCGCGCCGCCGTTCGAGGGGCTCTTCCCACGCAGGACAAATTTAGCTGGACACCCAGCAAAAATAAAGCCCATCTGTTTTTTTTTTCCTGGTAATATCTGTTTATATCCGTCATTCCGCGACGCGGCCCCAGTGACGCCCGGGAGGAATTAATCACGGCTGCGTCGCCGTGAGCCTTCGGATACAGCGGCTGCCCGCGCTCGCTCGCGCCTTGGGGCTCCTTGGATGCAGCCGGGGCCGTGTCCCGGCTCCCGAGCCCTCACTGCCCCCCTTGTTCCCTCCCGGGGCTGGGAATTCGGAGCGCGCGGGATGGATCGCGGGGCTCAGCACACGTTAATGCTGCCGCCTGCCGCAGCAGAGACCATATAAGAGTAAAGCCTGTGGATTCCCGGTAATTAATGCCTGCTCGCTTCCCATAAATCCTCCGCTCAGCGCGCGCTTGTGGAGTTAATAACGCCGCGCGGCACCGAAGGAGGTCGGGAACAGTCCGTAAATCACCCCGTTTCCAAGTAGAGCAGAGGATCCGAAACAGAAACCCGCGGCGCTGCCGGGAGCCAGGGGCCCCGGAGCGGGAGCCACGCGGGGCTTGGGCGCCCTCGGGTGCGCCCTGCAACGTCCTCAGCTCCAAACGCTGCCCCGGCATCCTGCGGAGGCCCGGCAGGGCTCGGTTTCCTGTTCCATGTTCCGGAAGGGCCCGAGCGCCGCTGGCCGGAGCGGGGCAAGGGCCGGGCTGGCTCCAGGGCCGCCGGCGGCGCATTGTCTGCGGAGCGC
>VZSV01000298.1:326517-351413 GCA_013398735.1 Nothocercus julius
GCGCCCGCCGCGGCGCCATCGCGGCCGCCGCCGGTTCGAGTCCCGCGGCCGCCCGTTCGATGCCGCTAACGGCCCCTGCCCCTCCCGCAGCAGCAGCCTCGGAGCTTTGCAACAAAAGCGGCCTCTTAGTGCCCGTTTCTCCCTTAAAAAGAGGGCAGGGGGGACCCGAGGGCTCACGCACGAAGTGTGAGCAGGGGGGAAGCGGTGAGAGGGAGGGATGTTTGTTAAAAGGAGGAAAATCAGGAATTACGGCGCATACCTAGATTTAAAAATCTATTCCTTTGGCCTAAAGTCACTCTAAAGAGCTCAGTGAAGCCTGGCAGCACCTGCACCGTGCTGAACGTAAAGAAACTCAGCTGGAGGGAAAGGCAGCGATTTCAGCACAGGTTTAATTCCCAGCTCCAGCTTTACACAGCACTAAACAGAGCCCCCTGCCCACCCTGTCCCCCTCCGCCCTGGGGCATCGGGGCCCAAGAGACCGGGACAGCACAAACAAAACGACTTCTGGAGCAAGCAAAGGTGCCCGTGCTTACAAATCCAGGGATAATCCGTTTAATAGTGTCATAAATCTCAGTCTACTGTTACGGGAAACCACAGGAGTTCAAGTATTTTATTACTGCAAATGCAAACTATATATATATTTATATAGGTGTATATACACAGGAGAGGTTTTTGGCAACGCTCTGGGGAATTCACCCGAGGCAGCTGAGCCGCAACCTTCCACAAAGCTGCGCCCATCACCGTGTCCTCGGGCCTGCGGGACTGGGGACCATCTCCAGGACCCAGTGCTAAAACACTTATTGCCAAAAACAATATTGATAACCAGAAACTGGTGGTGCCCTATGGAGACATCCTGGGTGACACTCAAGACTCCAAGATGAGGCGGAAGGTTCATAGTCATCAACAGGCCCTTAATTAAAAGGCTGGGGAAAGCTCAGGGCTAAGGAAACTTATTTTTTGCTTCCGTGGGGACTGTCACACAGAGGCTTTAAATCCAAATTAAAACTAGAAAAAGCATACCACTTTTCTAAACCAAAATAGGGCCCTGTTTCTTTCTTTTCTTTCGTACCTTTATTTTTATTGCCCATTCATAATGTTAGTGGAAATTAGTACAGGTTTCTCATTTAGCAATCTAAGAGTATTCATTTAAAACCATTAAATTAAACTCCAAGTCCACATAGCACAGCTTAGTGTCAGTCAGCATGGAAGCAAGAGTTTGAGTGCGTTATTACACATCCAGAAACAGATACATGTGCATAGACATGTTTACAATATATTTATCTTCCTCTGAAAAAGTACATTAATACCTTGTTCACTTGGGCCATTTATGCTTAAGTGGATTAACACTTCCCAGCCCACGCAAAGTGGGTTTAAATAAACTGGCCAGGGTTTCTTGCTCTGACGGCGGCACCTTTTACTTCAGCTCTTCATGTTCAGAAGGACAATGGGAAGTGGGACAATTTCATTCTTCGGGCTCATCGTGGAAACCAAAGTATCCCTCAAGTGCTCCGCTTCCCAGAGGGTTTAACTGCAGGATCCGCTCCCGACAAAGCCCCAACGGCAGGAGCGACGGGACACAGGGTGCGCTCAGTTCCTGTTGCTTTGGTAGAGGTATTTAAAGTTTTACATTCCTTGTTCCAATCCCGCGTTCGCCTTACCCGAGGCTGCAGAAAACGGGCTGCTTGCCGGGGTCGCCGCTCGGCACAAGGAGAACTGCGATTTCAGCTTTGTTTCGGTGAACAGCTCGGCTCATGTGAAAGCCCCGAGGAAGCCAAAGCTATTTGGGAGGCAAAGGTGCAGGTCGAGAAGGAAAATACTGTCCCTGAGGTAAACATTTTTGCTGGGCTGGAGGTCCCTGAGGTGCACATTTCTGCTGCGGAGGCGGCGGCCTGCGAGAGGGACAGAAGGAAGTAGCAATTCAGCTCCAAAGGAGTAAATGAAGGAAAAAAAAAAAAAAAAAGAGACCCTTTCAACACAAGATCAGGCCTGCTCACATACAGTACCTGATGAAATACCCTATTGCTCATGAAGACAAAGGAAATGGCAACCTTGAAGAGATCAAAATGGCTACAAACATGTTATTTACAGAATTCAACAAACCTTGTAGGCAGCTTCTGGGGCTGTGGTGCCTGGTAATGGGGCGACGGGTGGTAGGACTGGTGGTAGTAGTAAGCTTGCTGAGCGTGCTGGCTAGCTGGGTAAGACGGCACAGGAAACGCATTTGGTTCCATATCCTGAGAGGAAAACAGGAAGAATATTCACAAATTTGCACAGAGGGAATTGCAGGAACAGCCACTTCACTATATGGGTGACATTTAAGACCAAACAGATGTGCAAGTGTCACTGCTGCTCTTTGCCTTCTAAGACCCTCAGTAGAAGGAAGCAGCGGTAGTTTGGAAAGAACTGCACTTTGGAGACCGAGAGCAAAAGATGCCGTGAGAAGCAGATGATTCCTACCATGGGTACGTTCCTTGAGCCATGAGGCATTCCGTGTGAAAAGCCCCTGGGCTGGTAGTCTCTGGGTTCAGCTTCTGTTCTTGGAGGTGGTGACTGGAAGGACCTGGAATTCAGTAGGGACCAGCTGTGAGCAGATAACCTCTCCAAGCAGGCTGTAAATCCAAACCCTTATTTGTTAGATGGATTTAGAAGAGCATTTTAGCAAATACCACACCTCAGGAAGACAGTATATGCTGTGTATTGTAGCAACCACATAATCCTTTGTCTGTTTAAGACTGTACCAGCTTTATTTGTTACTTTGGACCAAAGCCTGGTACCCCAAACCCACCAAACCAATCATCAACACATGACAACAAGTATAAAGGCAAAAAGAAAGTTCTCTGAACTGTCTCCATATAAAATAAGGTTATTTTCTGTGTCATTGCCCAGAACAAGCTTCACTTGAGGCAGAGATATTTGCTTATCATCCTGGGACTAAAATAGGTCTCCACACTTGGAATTGGCTTGCGTAAAGAAATGCCTATGGACTCCTTCCAAAGGGCAGAAAAAGAGGGGAATATCCTTACGAATGACAGCGTGACATCAGCCTCCTAAAGCATCGCTTCAGCTTGTCCCTCTTTGCAAATGCCAGAGCAGCAGCTACGAGGAGTGGGAGGATCAGGAAAAAGAAAACGAGCAGCCCATTCCTCAGGGAAGTGTCTTTGTCTAGTGGGGATAGAAGGAGAGAGAAGAAATACAATGTTAAGTGGTGTTACCATCACTCAGCTCATGCAGCAGTAAGTTTTCGCAGTAGGATTGATTTTACAATTATTTTACCTTCTTCATGGCAGAAAAAAATAGAGAATCTAGTAAGGCTGCAATATACAGGTTCAAATACCTTGCAACACTGAAAATTGTTTGGACACAACCAAAAGGTCACAGAAGAGACTGATTCTTTTCCTCAGACACCTTCATATTCCTCCTATGCCCTCACAAACTGCATAGAGGTACTAGGACTCATTTCTGCTCCCATTGCACAAAACAGCATCTCAGTATCGAGCTGAATCTACAACCTCAGTCAAATTTCATGTTCTGTTGGGGTCTATAATTGGTACTGGGTCCAATTTCCAGCTTGGATACAAAGAAGTCCAAGACTGTTTTGGCTTAAGGTGGCAAAAGTCACCTGAAGGCAAATCAAACAGCTAAGCTGGGTTAGTCTCCAGCATCCCAGAAGAAAGGGCTTGTGCTACTCCTCGAGTTCCAAACCTTAACCAGCTTTGTTTGCAAATTAAACCTGGTGAAAACTTAAATCACCAGCACTTCTGCCACCAGAACTGAGCTGCTTCAAGGCTTTCTGCAGAGGTCCAAGGCTGTGGAAGTTGCCTTAATTCTACTTGCCGTTGTAAGGGGGCCCACTGTCAATACTTCCTCCGTAGCCTTTTGTATCACAGTGAGGAGGGCCCCAGCCTGCTTCACAGTGACAGTTCCCATTTTTATTGCACACCTAGAAAAATCAAAACACGAGAACAAACCACATACTGCAGCATCTCCCCACAGGGGGAACAAAGAAACATCATAAGGTGCCTTCAAAGGCTACAGCACTGGAATTGTAACTGATGGTGTGAAAATTCACTGCTAAATGCCTTTGCAGAGTCAGGTATACATTCATTTTGCAAGTGAATATCTAAAGGTAATAAGTTGTTGCAGCTTTTAAAGCATAAGGCAGTAGCCAGGACTGTCTGCTCTGTCCCTTCCATGTCACTCAGCCTGGTGACCTTTAACCGCCAACTCCTTGTCAAATCTAAATAACCAGCCCTCAGGCAGCACAAACCGCGCCGCTCCACAAGAATTCCTGGGATTGAGCAACCCCAGGGACTGTTCTGGGTGTGTTTCCAAAGATTATTTATCCCGACTGCTGAAAGAGCAGGGCTGCTTCTTTTGTGAGCTACAGAGTGTCATATTACATCAGCTGCACTAAAAATCAGGAATTCCTTTGGAAAAATATATTATTTCAGAGCTTTCATCAAAAAAATCCTTTAATAGTGTTAAGCTGCCTGTGCAGAGCCCATTTGTAAAGACAGTTTTACCAAAGTTAAGCCAAAAAAATGAAGTTGTTATTCACAATTATAAAACTTGCTCAGACTTGTTCTAGCACTTACGTCCTGTTAGTTTTCCTCATTAATTAAGGACTAAAAAGCCACTTACTATAGCAAAACCAATCCCCCCAAGCCCCACAGATTCTCTCTCACTGATACCTAGTCACAATTATTTTATTTCACATTAGTTACAGTCCATAAGAAAAGGCCAACAGGCCTCACAGGTGCAAAAGAGATTGTTATTTAAACATTACTGATAGAGCACAATTAAAGTGCAACTGGTTCACAGCCTGACCCTCAATATAAAAAAGACAACATATATTTGCACATAGACTCTAAAAAAAAATATAGTGTTCTTATAACAAAGCTCTCACAGAAGAGGACATTACTTAGTGCGCAGAAATATTGCCAAAGCTATATCAAAATTTACAGTATTAACACTTCAAGGAGAATATCAAGAATATCTTACCCCATGTCCATGGCATTTTCTTTGTACATCACAGTCATAGTTCAGGACAGAGGCACTCACACACTGGAAATGCCTACAGATCTAGGGGAATTAAGGAAAAGACACATCTTAGTTTGCTCTGAGAGAATGTTTAATTTCTTTTGCTTCTATAAATCAAAGACTTCACATTTTTATCTACACACACACCACAGGACAAGGCGGCGTGTGGAACCAATGGAATTTTGCATTAACTACATGCATCAAAAAGTTACTGCCCACAGACGTTCATGAAACAACAAAGCTGAAAATTATATTCACGTGTAAAACTTTAACTATTGCTTGAAGAATTCACTATTGACCTGTTGCTAACTACCTTTCCGGTATCACATTTGGTGCCTTCATTCACCATTCCTGGATCAGGGACATCAGAGCCTAGCTGGAAATCCACACCCCAGCACATGGTGTTTCCGACAGGAGTTTGGATAATGGCAGGTTTAATTCCAAAAACAGGCATTGTCTGCACATTTTTACATTGCAGCTTCCCACACATGGCATTCCTACAACACCAACATGTGAATGGTGTAAAGACACTTGAATTCATTCAGAGAAAGACTTTCAACACACTTGATACAATCTTTTCTCCCTACTGGAAGATTATCGACATGACTTAAGAGCACAACTGAAGTTAACTTAAACCCAATAGAATTGGTCATCATTTCAGTGCTGCAAGAATATGGGTTTAGCCCTTCTTTGCAAATGCTTTTGGTGATGATCTTTATACATTAAAGAAAACAAAACCAATCTGACATTCTGTAGACCTCGTGATGAGAAGAATCAACTACTACTTGCAATGAAGTCAGATAATATGTATATTTAAAAAACACACATAAAAAAGCTCACAAGTGCATGAGTGGGAGGGCCTTAAGTGACAGTAACTATTTCTTAAATTATAACGGATTTTTCTTCTAAGCTATCTCACTTAGGATCTGATTGGCACACATTTTGTAAATGAGGACAGATTATAGGATAAGGTGTCTCTCCCCAGTACACTGGTTATAAAATCCCAAATTATAGCACTCGAATAAAAGGATTCTTAAAATGCTGAATGACACATTGAAAAACTACTTGATGCATCAGGCTCAACTTACCAGCTGGAACATTTCTTATAGTCATGGCCATGGAAGCCACAGTTGCCAAACCTGTCACCCTTGGAATTCACATCAACAAAACAGATGTTGGGAGCAGCTTTTGCTTCTGAAAATTGAGTTTTCAGACAGAGAGAAATTGAGTTTAATAGAGATAGAAGCATCTCACATCATCACCATGTCTCCCTTCCCCAGCCCAGTTATCCTTGCCACCCTTCCAGCTTTTTCACTGCAGCAGATAGAGTTCACTAAAATAACAAAAACAGGTGAAAATACCAATTTTAGCAGGTTCTAAGCCAGAAGAAAGGGAAAACAGCCTCCACACCTTGTCAGCTCCACTGTTTGATAAGTCTTTAAGACTTCCTTACAGCCCTATAACCTTGAACTCCCTTGCTAATAGGAATGCTCAGTGCAGGAAAGCCAGCACTAATTCACCAGCACGAGCAAGAAACGCAAAAAGAGAAGAACGCACAAAGCCATGAACTCCACCATTTCAAATCTCTTGCCAAAGCCAGCTGGCCTTTGTCATAGGAAAAAAAGCAGCTAAATATATCTTAAATTCAGTGTTTTCTTTTAGATACATCTCCTTGAAAGAAAATAACTGTGGTCTTCCTTACTTGGGCCAAAGATAGCCTGGCACTGTGCATCATAGTACTGGCAAACACCGTTGTAGCAGTAGGCTTGCTCCTGGTGGCACGGGTGACCGTCCTGGACCGTGGAGTCGGGCTGACAGAACTGGGAGGTACCGTTGCAGTATTCAGGAAGGTCGCACTCATTGCTACTTGCCCGGCACTCGGTTCCTCCAGGAAGGAACTAAGGAGAGGGAGGGAAACGCGTTAGAAAATACAAACTGGACAGCAGCGAAGAGGCTACACCCAAGCCACAGCACTGACAGAACGGGCATTGAGCTGACGGCCTTTGCGGGTGCTCATTATGTGCAGGGTAATTCTCAGAGCCAGTGTGAACTGCTCCACAGGGCAGCACTTTCAAAATGTTATTTTTTGGAATCTCTTACCTGGCAGTTTTTACAGCAGTCGCCATACGCACACTGAGCTCCCGCTCGAAGCCTGCAAGTGCCAGGCTCACAGCAAGGATCGCTTTCGCATTCCTGGAAATGCAAGTGGCACGAGTGTCAAGAACTCCCCTCCTCCTCAGCACACAGATCTCGGCGAGAAGCACACGAGGCTACGCAAGCAGCACTTGTAAAACCCACGAGCCATTCACCTTCGAGGAGCCGCAGTCGCACTCCTCGCCAGCATCCACCAGCTTGTTGCCGCAGTACGGGACGCTGTAGGTTTCATCGGGCGTGGGGACATTGAGCAGGCAGCTCCCCCCTTTGCTCAGCGTCAGCTTCTCAAAGTCTTCTGCACTGCAGCTGCTGAAGTTTCTAGATCCCCTGCAGAGAACAGTGCATATTTACACGCGAGTCAACTCACAAGCATTGAAAGCAAGGATAATACTGGCTTAGCTTGCTGTAAAATTTCCATAACGGTTCGCAAGAATACTTGTCAGATGAAGGTGACCTGTAAAATAAGGATATATAGGCAGATTTCGACCCTCTGTGAAGGCTTTTGCTTTTGTCAAAAGCTACTTACGATGCTCCAGAGCTCATAATACAACTGCTTGCCCCACAGTGACAGACTCTTTCATCGTCATGGTTCATTCCGAGGTTATGGCCGAGCTCGTGAGCAACAATCGATGCAAACATCTGTATGCTGATCCTTCCAAACTACACAAGAGCAAAACAAATCAAAAAATCAGCAGGCAGCTAATATTAAGAAAGTCAGTGTTTACACATGTGCCAAAAAACAAAGGCCGTTCTGACACTCCATTAATATGATTTTCAGACTCCTTGTGTGAGTAGTTTGCTTAATCAACCTGGGACATTCTCTAAAAACCATCGCTTTCCAGTGTTGAAGCACCTCTGTGGATCAATTTTATCTCAACAAGGCTTTCTTGACCAAAAGCTGAAGAACAGTAGGTCAACTTATAACCATTTAGCCTAGTTAAATAATACGGGGGGGCCTCTGTTCCGTATTTACTGGGTAGATATTCAGGCAACAAATATATAGTCATAACTGGCACTGACGCGTTTGCTAGATGCAATCTCTCCGTTCACACATCTTCAGAAAATTAAGAGTGCTCTCGCTGCTACAAGGAGTTCATCATTATGGAGATAAAGACGACACTTGAGGACAGATTTCAGCACTGCGTGCTGAGCAGAGAATGCAGAAGATGGTTAAAAAAAAAAAGTCGTGATCCAGATTATTTTATGCCAGAAATCGTCAGGAAACCTCAACATATTCCACCCCTAAGCCACATGATCTGTTTTATCATAGATTCTGCACTTCTGGGAAGACTTCTGGAGTGCAAAAAAAACATGTTTACATTCATAGGATTGCTGATGATATCTTACCACATTAATCCCTCCAGCGTGGCTCTTGGAGCACACTGTTCCAACATAGGCCATTCCAGCTGTTCCACCAAAGCCCTTCTTCCTAGGGTACATGGAGAGAAAGACAGCAAAGGTCAAACAGTCTCACTGCACAGCAACACACCAGACTTTAAACAGCACAGCCCGCCCACAAAGCCACTCAGCGCGTCGCTTCTGCTCGTGTGGCAGAAAACACTCTTCTTTACCAAAAAAAACAGCACTGCTAAGAGTCCTACGGTTCAAGCTCAGCTTTCCATGAGGGCATGTCAGGCTTTTGTCCCTGGGCAAGAGGGTGCTCTCACCTCTGGCTTTTCTCCAACTTTGGGAGGGACTTCCTAAGGACAGGGTTATCTTTAGGAAGTGCACAGGAGACTGGCAACCTGGAAGCGGAGCCAAGAGGACACTTGGGGAAGTTCTGTGCTAGCTTAAGGAAGTAGGGAAAGACAAATTACTCATCACATGCCAAAACTCAAACCTTGCCTCTAGCTTCTGGAGAACAACTGCAGAAACAATTTGTGCTCCATTAGACTGCAACACTCAGCACCTAAATCTGATGCTCATTTTCAGCCACAGAAGCCCTAGATTCCTAGTCACATCAACATACAGCCTGAGAAAAGTTTATCTCCAGTTTTCAGATGTGAGCTTTATGTAGCACAAAAAGCTGCAGGACATACAGGACAAGACAAAAATTTGTTATTTAGCAGTACATCTGTCAAAGAGGGCGGACATTGAATTCAAGGAGCAGGAGAAAGTTCTTAAAAACTGTTTGATTTGGAATGTTTTCCACACATACATAAAACACGGCAGATGACACGGGGTTCTCTGCAGAATTACAACTGCTGCTTTTGCCAGAGTGCAGCCAAGCAGCTAGGAATAAGATACCCCTGAAAGTCAAAGGGAAAGTGCTGCAACTCACAGAACAAACTGGGCGCTGTCATGTCTTCGACGCATCACCAGATTCTTCTCTCGCCACTGCACAAAGTTGGCCAGCACATCACCAGCCCCTCCATCCGTGCTGATGATGTTTTCATGCTTCCAGATCTCCAGACCAACCAGGACAATGCGGATATTCAGCATGATGTACATCTGGGAAGGAGGAAAAACAGAGGTTAAAAAGGAGCATCAGTCCTGACACAAGCATCTTCTGAAACAGCCTACTCAGAAGACAGTTTTTCCTGTGATCTTTATGCATATACAACTATCGCAATAATTTTCCCGACACTATGTAACACAGGCTATAAGAATTCCCCAAATTAATTCCTGCTGCAGGTAGGGTAATTGCAGATGAATTGAGCAGTAGGAAAAGCTTTGCTAATGCTGAAAATACTCAACAAATGCTGCTACTTTGTAAATCCCTCTAAGTTTGCAAAAGGAAACAGAGCTGAACATCTGCTGCATACAGCATCATTCTCCTCCTGCTCAGCACAGCTTTAACTTACACTGTCAAGGAAATTTGCCAGTTGCACCATGTGTTCCCTTACTTCTGTTTCACTCTTCCCAAAATCCTCAAACTGCAAGAAAAAACAAACTTGGTCATGAAAAGATGACAGACAAGACTTAGAAAAAGGGAAAACAATTTTAAGACAAATAGCACAAAAAACATCTCTGCCAGTCTTGGAAGACAAGAACTTGAACCCTTGCCTAGAAGATGCTCCTCAAGACACAGCAGCTTCATTGCTGCCATTCAGCCCATCAGGCATAAAGGAAAAACAAGACAGAGTTTTTGGTATGTGTTTCCCTTATGTGATTAGAATCTTTGCTGACAGAAACTCTGAACACTTGATAGTTCACTCTTTCGGAAGTGTATCATCTAGGACACGTTTAATCAGTTTTAAGTTAGTATACTTGTATATCCTTCATTAGTGCTATTGTCTTTCATTAATCCATTTAGGAGTAATGAAGACCGATGGGCTTTTCAAGACGTCTCCTAGGGAAAAGGAAAGAGAAAACAGTCCCTACCTTTTCTTTATCCACAACTATGAACAGCTCCACATATCTTGTTTGATGTAGGACAGCTCTTTTTCTCTGAGGAAAAAAAGGAATTTTAGACAATCCCAACTTTATTAATGAAGTTCAAACCAAGAAAACTCATCATGGTGTCGTCACATTGCAGTTGGTACTGCTGGTGGTTAAGACACACCTGAGCACGCTGTGCCAAGAATAAGCCAAAACCAAGTGTAACCAAAGAAACAGATAATTCTCTACAGGTGTTTGATGCTAAACTTGAGCTATACAAAGACTTCCAGTGCTTGACAAGGTATCTTTTTCATTTCCATACAGGTTTCTTCTCAAAGACAACATACACTTTTATAAAGGAGTGGAAAGATAGGCAAGCAACAACGAGGGAGACCTTCAGAACAAACTGCTACCCTGACAAAAGAATAAACTGCACGAGATTCTGCAGCATCCCTGCAGGCCAGTCTAACCAGCCCCTGGGCTCGCTGCTGGGTGCGGAAGCAGAGGGAAACTGAGTGTGTTGGGGAAGCAGGATTCACCTACTGGGCTCTTGCAGTGGGGTAGAAAACCCCGATTCAGGAATCTTTAGGTATGTGTTAAACCCCAGGAAATCTGATAAGCTGCTTCCATATTATTAGCTGGACAGTCACAAAACATTATAGGGGCACATTATAGGGGAAGTGGTGGAGAACGTACGCGCAGCAGCTGGGTCATACTGGGATAGTGATTTTCCTCTGCGCGTTCCCTCTCAGGGTCTTCCGTGGCTACTCCGCACGCCACAGGTTCCCTCTTCACGTTATCCAGTCGATACATAAGGTGTTTGGCACCAGAGGAGGAATCCATGGGCTCAATCCCATAGGTGACGTTCTCTATTGTCACCAACCCCCTGAATGTGCAAGAAATTGCATTAAACAGACAATAGTTACCAGGTTTTTATAGTAAAACAGAAGTTATTCTTTAATAACTGTATCTATACCTCAGTCCTTACCTAAGAACATGCCTAAAAGCAGCCTCTTGCTGCAAAGGGCCTGCACAAATACCATGTATTAAACATTTTCCTAAGTCTTTACAACATCTGAGAAATTAAATCATGAACCTTAAGCAAAAAGGCTTCATTTAATATTGCTACTTCGGTGTCTGACATGGCAATGTAACAAAGCATGTTCCAAATGATACAGAAATTACAGAAATATAATTTCTCCAATATAGAGAGATATGTAAGCTTTCTGACCAGTTTTTGTAAGATTTGTGTTTCAGTTTCAGGTTTTGTATTAGATACCATTTATTTGAAGTAGTTCTCTAGCCAAATTAGAAAATAAGCCAAAAAATGTGCCAAAGAATGACCGGTTTCCAATATGAAAACGCAATCGACTTATTTAGCAATTCCGCAAATATCTGTTAACTCTGCATTAATAAAAGACACAGAATAAAGACTGCAGGAGGACAGACTATTGCAGTTTGGTCATAGCCAATGAGTTTCAGACTGGCTGAACAATAAACAGAGCAAGATTTTTGTTCCCAGCTCAGTGAGCTGCTAGAAATCACATGTTGGCTGCGACAAAAAGAGAGTTTTGTTACCTGAGCCCCGAGCACGTGCTGACAGCAATGGCAGAATCCAGGACCCCTTCCACATATCCCTGATAATGGCAGTGATCCTGCAGGGGAAAATAAAATCCCACTCACCTATTTGAGCCTAGAGCTGGAGTCGGCTCTTGTGCTGCTGACATTAGTACTAGGCAAGTAGGGCTCAAGCATTATCTTAGACTGGATTTCTTAACTTGAAATGAAGCCATCCTGCTTTGAAGTTTGGCCCTCCACGCGGCCTCAAATATTTTAAGCCTCTCCCTGTCCATTTGAGCCAACACATCATTCAACCTCTAGAAAACATCTTTTTGGAGAGTGCATTTGAATTGTACATAACCTCCCTATCAAGGAAACGGCCACCACCTGCTGTCATCAGCAGGCACCGAGCTGTCCAAGCTTCTCAGTTGCTCAGTACAAACCAAACCAGCCCTGGGAATGCAGAATACTTCCATGCCATCCTCTGGACACATAATTACTAATAGCTGCTTGACTTCAGTGCTCCATTTGCAAAAACAAGACCCTACGAATCATCATGACTAACAGTCCCCTTCCAAGGGAACAAGGCTGATGCTTAGAAAATATAGATGCTTAGAAATCCTCTCCTGCTTTTTAAATCACACTATTCTTATTCTAATAAGAATTATTTTAATAAGAATAGGAATAAGCAAATAATTTCTCAAAGGCAACCTAGGAAAGCAGCCTACTTGTATGGGAAAAGGCACCTGCAAATGCTTTTTTTTAAAAGGACAGTCCCAGATGACAACTCAGGAACCAGGATGCACAGGTAAGGTATTTCCTCTTAAATGCTTTCTCCCCACCAAAGGTTCTCCAGACTTGACAACATCACCTCCTCCTTTTAGCAGTCAACTAACCATTCCCTTTGACTTGTGGACCAGTCTGGAAGACAATGGTGTGTATAAACTAGATTGAGTTATTAAACAAGCTCTAGACAGCTACTCCGTGTATTCTGCTCCACAAGAAACAGGACTTACTTCCAAAGAGGGATATAAACACTCTACTTTATGACAAACCAGCACTGCTGCTGGGTAATGAGGTATCTGACAGCTGGGAAAAAGATTCACATCCAAAAACAGGGATTCCTACTGGGAATACTGCAGCATGTGAAAAGTAAACTATCGATTTGTTAACGCGAGTCCCTCAAATTGTAGATACAAGTCAATGTCAATAAAAGTGTAGAAAGAACAAAAATCTACCTGGACATCTGGTTTTTCAGATCGCAATTTCCCCTCCTTGTTGTATGTGTACACTGTGAAATCTTTGGGCAACAGTTCTCTGTGAGGAAAGGGGACAAAAGAAATACAAGAAAAATATCAGGAAATGTCTGTGACAATATGAGTGCAGTAAAAGGACACATTCTCACCTAAATTGTCAGGAATATGGAAGTTGCAACTTGTTAAGGAACAGATTCCAAAGGGAAACCACTAAAACTTCACTGGGGAATGCTGCTCTTGTTAGGCATAATCCTCCTACAGTAACTCAAGGACATTGATGTAATTGTATTGATGTAATGGGAGGCTATTTAACGAAAATAAAACCAGAACGTCATCCAGGGTAAATAAAACAGAAAGTATCAAATTGTGCTGAGTTTCATGCAGAAGACGGAAAATTGGGGCAGTATGCTGCATGATTTCTCTTCCCTGGTTTAGGAAGAAAGCACATTGGGAAAAATCTCCCATAATTTAGACTGCTGACCCATACTGGTAAATCCATTGAACAGTGAAGCTCAATTCCCACGTTCCTGAGGGTCAGGGGCTTAACAAGTGCCAGAAAAGGGTCCCCAGGGGCTTGGACATTTAAATAGCTACTTCTCTCTTGTCTACTTTGAGGGTAATCGTAAGAGAAACTGACTGCTGCTACCAGAAACCCTCTAAAAGACTAAAAACAAGCATAAAAAGTGACATCTACATTCTATGCTATGCACATTAAGGCCTTGGATATGAAGTCAGCTTCCTCATTTGACACTACTGAGACAGGACAAAAAATATAAAATAAATAAAACCAGGAGAAGGCAAAAATGTTTACTTGAAATATAGCTCCATTTGTTTATTTTTAGATGTGAATGAGGGAGTCAGTGCAATGATTTCCCAGATCCCTTCTGAGCAAACTACTACTTCCTTTACTGAAAGGGGATCACCAGGGTTGTAGCAGTTCAGCAAATTTCCTGGCTGGTAGCCAAGCCTATGTGACTCAATCTGCTTTCACTCCCTTTTTCTGTAGATTTTAGAGTAACTGTACTTGATCCCAAGAACCAGAATTAACATTTTGACACAGTAAATGGAACTTGGTCATGAAGAAATTCATCACTTACTTGTTCTTTTCTAGATGAATTGTGTATTCTTTTCCCTCTATTGCAATACTGTATGAAACCTTGTCCTGAGTATTTAAAAAAAAAAAAAACAAAAAACTATGATTTATCCACATTAGTGAAAAGAACACTCTTCAGAAACAGCTAAAGCCCAGCATCTTTTCAGCTGTAATTGGTAAAAAGTCACACGAAGAAAACTATTTCAAGACAGCTTCGTGTGGTTTTCTTATTCTACATTTCTAAGGCTTCCAGGGGGAAAAAAAATAAATATATGTTTAGTTACAGCTGGAAAAGGATAGTTTTGTTCCTGAACATGCAGAGCGAGCCTGTATCTCCAACAGCCTTATATTAATGCTGCACTCAGTAACTAGGGCCCATAAATAAGCCAGATCACCTGATTACCATATTAAATATCACAGCAGGAGTACTAGCTCACAACTGCAATAAACTACAAGGCATTCTTGTTAATATTAAGTTCTTGAACAACAGTTGGCTTAATCCAAATGCCTTTAAGCATGCAGTCTTTAATTTCAGAACTACATTAAAATAATTTAGGCTGGGAAATACCTCAGGTCTCTACTCCCTGCTCAGAGCAGGGCCAGCTACAGAGTTAACCCAGGCTGCTCCAGGTGAATCCAGGGCATTTCCCAGGATAACGATTCCACGTGAGAATTTAAGGTCAGTTCTGGATGGACCTTGCTAAGAAGCAGATGTCTGAATGAAAATATTTGTAAAAAATGCCCAGTACCTGCACAGAGGAGACATTGGAGGCTTCTCGCCGTTCTCTTCCTAACCTCTGTGGAGTTATAACTTCATAGGAAGACAACAGAGAAATCTGCTGGAAACCTAGAAGGTTAAGGATAAGAAAAGGTTATCAGATTATAGTGTCTAAAGAAACAAAACAGGCAGAAACGCACAAGGAAGAAAACACAATTTTAGGAAAAGCCACTTGGTAGGAAGGAAGCAGTCTGCAACTCTGGAAATTCCGATTCAAGTCTCCAACTAATCCCAGGCATTTGCTGAAGTCCAGGTCTACGGCACAACATCAAGCAGGTCCCCGAATGATCTCTGTCAAAGAAATCAGCTGCCTGCAGCTCTTTGCCACTGCACGAGGAGCCCTGTCATTGTGTGCAGGGCAACTGGACACTGCTAAAATACCCTACAGCACCATCAGTCCAGCTATCAATGGGATAGTCCCAATTAGTCCCTCCGAGGTAGCTGTCTCATGCAACCCCATCTTTCCTCAGCACAAACCAGAGCACTTGAGAAAGCAGCTCAGCACAAAGAACTTGTTCAAGGACACACAGAAAGACAGTGGCAAAGCCGGGTGTCCGGAGCTGCAAAGCTGCAGTTCGGCATCCTCATGGATACGTGGACTCTTTCAGTGAGCTCCCCAAGGCTCCGGCCGTCACCGCTTTGCCCGGAGCACGGAGCCAGGAGCAGAACTCAGCGTGATGCCCTCAGCCCGGCACGTGACAGTCAAAAAGCTCCGACAAAAGGCCAGGACTGCTAATTATGTTCTCGGAGAGCACTGGGGACCCTGATGAAAGCTAATGAGGTGAAATGAAGGCATGCAACACAAAGCAGCCTTTCGCAGCAGATAACCTGATAAATAACTCCTGCAATCTCAAATCCTCCAGCTAAACAAGAAACGAGCAATGTACGGTCTGAGGATCAGCACATGAGTTTTTGCAAGCACCGGTTTTACCCAGAGTAGGTAAACAATAATAAATTGCACATGCAAATTGAATTCCCAAGGCACAGCCACTGCACGCGCTGAGCTCCAGTGCCACTCCCCCTGGAAAGCAGGATCTTGCCTGTCCTGGGATTGCATCCGGGATTGGGAGCAACGGTTTTACTAGCTCATGGCAATGGAATCGATGAGCTCATCAGGAGAGCACAAGCTTTCAGACCTAGAACTAGGGGGAAGGGAGCAGCTCCACTCCTGTGAGAGATTTAACTGTAAAAAGCAGAAAACACCACACAATTTAGGCGGGAATAGCTTGCAGAAGTTGCTTTCTTCCTTCAAAAAAATCGCCTTGGGGCCAGCAAAGTGCATTGCAAATTAAATGATGATTTGCAGCACGGCACAAAGCCCTGTGCTACTTCAGGGCTATCCTAAGAACGTGACCTCAGATTAGCACTTCCAGAACAGGACTACTTTAATCCCTACCTCCGAGGCAGCATCCGAAGCACCTATGGATGCTCAGCACCATCCAACTGACACTGGTAGGATCAGGAGAGGGTTAAAACACACTGCTCCGTTTCAGACACAGAAGGCTAGAGAAAGTCTAGAGTTTAGTTTCAGTCCTCCTTGGCCAGAAAACAGGAGAGGGAAGGGCTGCTTCCTTCCCTAGGATCAGCCACCAAAAACACACGCTCTGACAAATCACTTCTCTACGTTTCTCATTCGCAAACGCACGTTTTCAGTTCACATCCAGTCCTAAGCTCTAACGAATTGCTGCTCTGCACTTGTTGCTTCCTCAGCCCATTCCAGAAGTGCCTCTGTTTAAGTGAGGAACAGAATATTTGGAGAGACTCTTGGAGAAGCCCTACAAAAACATCAGGGCACGATCAATCCTTGCAGCACTCCAAGAGCTACAAGGGCCTCCAAAAGCACTTGGAAACCCAAGGCAAAGGCATGAATCATCACGCAAAGCTAACATAACTGGGAGGATTTTCTGGAAACAGCATAATCCTAAAAAGCTACATGTTAGAAAACCAGCAAAAAGAATGCAGTTTTCTCCTCAGAATACTTCCCTACTTTGTGCTCTCCTTTCCTCACTTTGCTACTATCAGTTTGGTAGGTGATTTTGGGGCACAACGTGCTATTCCTCTGGCCCATTGAAGAATATCTGTATGGGATCAGCATTTTCCCTAGAGAGAAATGAAAAGTGTAAGCAAAATGACCCAAATCCTGCCGCACTTTGGCCATTTTCAGTCCCATTCAGCATGCACTGCCCTTCAGTGACGAACACAGCCAGACCTTATCGCACCCGGGGAACAAAAAACGGATTCAGCCTGACCTAATTAGCACAAGGGAAAATTGCTGCAAGTTCAAGGTAGTTTGCAGCTATCGTGGCCGTCCGGCTCTAACAAAACGCTGCGTCCCAGCACACTATGAAGACACGATCTGATGTGTTTCTGGGATCAAATCTGGATTAAATTGCTACCTCCTGGGCATTCAAACGTACTTTGGTACAAGGTAAAAATCGTTTAAATCAACTAATTCTGAAAGAAAAGTAGAAACAATAGGAAAAAAAATTGGATATTTAGCTGGCTTGCATATAAGATGATTGAAGTTACTTATATTCTACTTCCCCAAAACAAGCTCTTTTATAGCTTTTTCTTCACTCTTTTTAAAAAAGAAAAAAAAAAAATCATGTTATGGTAAGTGTGGATCTCAAGCCTAGTGGTTTGCAGTAAATTTTACAGTAGCCTCCAGGACTCGTGGGCTGAGTTTTATGACATTTCCCACCACGGCATCTGAGACCGTGCTGCATATGGCTCATGCTTGGCTGTAGCACTTCCAAGGAGAGCGTATTTCCGAGGCGAACAAAGCAACTGCATCCCTTGTACTTACCCTGTCTCATTAGACACTGCTTTAATTACCGAGCATCGGTGGCAACTAGGAACATATGAATCATCTTCCCCTCCTTGTCCCGAATCCACAGGAAGAGCTCTGTGCACCTTCCACAGCACGTGGGAGCTTGAAAACCATCAAAACCAGTCCTCGTTGTTACTGTTTTCCAGGCACCGAGTGGTTAGGTACCTATGCCACTGCAGATACAATCTGTATTTGAAGCAGAAGTCAAGCTACAACTCTAGTGTTTATCCAGCTACACCCACCTACGCAAAACCATTCACACCAACTATCACCCTTCTTCAATAACTCCTTCACTCACTATCCAAGTGAAGTCTACAGGGCCAACATCACCAAAATATTCCTCTCACAGTGCCCAAATTTGCTCGCAGTGTTCTATTAGTGAACTTAAACAGAGAGGATACCCACCACGAGCACGTGCTTCAGCTTACTCTGCTGAATTCCCAAGTGAGAAAGAAAAGTTTCCAATCAAGCCAGGAAATTGTTACTATTGCACACAAGGCAAGGCTAATACTCTTTTCAAATTTATTCTGTGACTGTATCCAACCTAGCAACTTCTAACCATACTATAAAGTTCGGACAAAAATACTTTAAACTCAAGAACAAGTTTCAGTGAGCTTGGGTTTTGTTAGCTGTATGTTTGAATCAAAAGAGGCATATTGCTAAGATAAAACACTGACTTGATAATTTAACTCTATTTTTAATTGATTGCAAGGTTACAGGTTTATTTTTGTCATCACAAGAGCATGGTTGACTGACGTGCAGCTGAACCTACCCCACGGCTCATTTCCTTTCCTGCTACAGTGCTCTTGCTTCCTGTTATCACCCTCTTACACCTGTGCAGACAATGATGCCCATATTAGCAGCACAAGCACTTTGCACTTGTGCTTTCGAAACCACAGCAGCAGTAAGATTGACTCTCCAGATTACTGCAAGTGAAAACTTCACTTTCACTATGTAAATATTGCCTGAGACCTTATAAAAATATTTAGAGATTTACCCAAAACAGCATACTAACAAATCTATTGTAAAAAGTAGGACTATTTCCTGTGAAGCTACCAGCTTCAGTCCTTCTGACAACTCCAGGACTAAGCGGTATCTTGCACTTTCACAGGGGTTCTCCAGCTCCAAAACACCTGGAAACATGAGCCAAGCTCCCCTTCTGGAGCACATTCCTTCCTCTTACTTTCCTTTCCATCTCCTGCCTCCCTTGCTCCAACTTCTTGCCTCATCCTGTCTCCTTAAAAGGTAGGAAAAGGTGAACAACTAGCACAGCAAAAGCCACAAACTCATACTTGATTTATTACTCACCAGGAATACCTTTTTTTTTTTTTTTTTTTTTTTTAAGATTAAAACTGGCAAGAAAACTACTTTACTCAGGGCAAGAGGAAAGGGAGCTCTTCTGCAGCAATGGTTGCTCTTACCTCCTCCTGTGAAATCCAGACCTATGCTGTAAGAGTTTCCTGTCTAGACTCCTGCCATTCCTTCTCCCCTTTCTAAAGCCATTCCCTAACTCACCTGCAAGACCCCAGCTACACTCTGGAGCCCAAAAAGGACCATCACTCTTGTTCTCTGGTAATATCGCTAGCATCCTTTCCATCTTGGGCTCTTCCTCCTTGTAAAATTACATTCCAAAGCCCATGGTGTCACTCTCATCATGGATATCATTCCTCCAGGGTCAACAGCCCAGAAGTTTCTGCCCTTTCATCTACGAACTGCCCCAACATTGTTTTTGAGAGGACTTACATATAGAGCCCACTCACTTCCTCTGGCCTTGTCACTTGTGCAGATGTCAACTCACTTCACACGGTAGCGATTCATGGGAAAGCTTCTTCCTTGGAGCTGTCACGATCTTGAAATTTGGTTACCAAAGGAAACAATGCGATACAAGTTCAATCACAGAGCTCCAGGGAATTGAGCAAACACTGTTCCCCACCCCCCTCTTTTTCTTGTAGGTTTTAGCCTGAGTAATTATTGAAACAGGCAAAAACTAGATTCATGTTTCAAATTTCCTTCCCCAAAACAGAAGTACTAGGAGAAGCTACGTTGAAATTTCTTTCCTCCTTTTATCCATCAGAGAGGAAATAACCACAAAACCTCCAAAACCTCCTTGCCCTGCTGAACGATTGTCCCAGATTTGCTTGAAAACAGGTGAGGCAGAGCTGTGTTTTCCATCATCTGCACAAAAAAGTTATCTTAACCGAATATCACAGAAAATTCAAACCAAAGGGCTTAGACATATTAAAAAAACCTTTAAAAATATTAGAGCATGGCTACAACGTCCTGATTTATTCGCAACACATCAAGTATCAGAGAAGAAAACCAATGAGTAAAAAACGTCTAGTCCCATCCAAATCGACGCCAGATTGTTCCTGTCTGAATTTACATAGCTAAAGCCTGAGCTACAGAACCTATAGATATAGGAAGCAAATAAATAACCTACAACACATCCACATCTCCCAAGGCTATAGGTCATTATATGATATATTCATCCAGTCATTTCCAATGAGATGTTTCCGGTAGCGCCTCCGTATCCTTTGCCTATTTTTTGGGGAGTGCCCAAGGCAGTTACATTCCAACACCAAAATGTTGGATGAGTCCAGATCAACTCACACAGGTGACTTTGCTTCTCCCTTCTTGTTCCTGCTCACAGCTGAGAAGATTTACCATCTTTTATCAACAGTTTGGCATTATTAGCCAAGACAGAAACCTCAACAAGTGAAGAGGAACACTCCCCAACGGCCATTAGCATCCACATCAACCTGTATTTCCTCCCATGTTCAGTTAGGACCTAAAAATCTCAGCCCCCAAGATACTGAAAAGCAAGAAATTCACCCGGCAGATAATCGCTCAGGGCGAGTAAGCACGGCAAGAGCACTTTTTCCTCAGAGCAAAGCATCAGTGTTAGAAAGTACCCCTCAAGAACTAACAAACCCAACTGCAAAATTCTCCATTAGTGATAAAAGCCCATGTTTCTACTCAAGGTATCACATATAGCATTAAAGAAACCTATGAAAAGCGAGTCCTTTCGTACATACAAGAGGAACAAACATGAAAGCCTACAAAACACGGTATCAATTCGGTGGCATTGGTGGCATTTTAGCTCTTGCCAACCTCCGTTTTCCTAGAGAAGAGCAGTCCCTGCTGCTGTGTGGCTGTTTCAGTGCAGGTGACAGCTCGCTCCAGCCAGGGGACCCTGTCGTTACAGGGTTAGAGCCAGGGTGATGCTCTCATCCCCAAATTTGGGGGATATGGGTAGCCCAAGGCTGGAGCTCCCCCGGAGCTTGCCGCATTCACCAAGATGCTCTCCGGGCACTTCTGTCTTGCTAAGACAAAGGGTCTGCCACGACCACACGCGAGCTCGGGCACGGACCCTTCTGGGCAGGACACAGGTTGTGTCACCAGCCACAGCGCCCTCCTGCCCAGCGACTTTTAGGCACCGCGACCAGCCCCACCGGCAGTGTCCCTGAATCCCCCCTCAACCCAGGGGAGGGAAGCGGGTGTGTGTGTGGGGGGGGTTTCCGGCCACATTAACGGACCCAGGGAGCAAACGCTGCCCTTAGGGGAGGCGGGGGGTGTCTCCAAACCCCTGAGGTGACCCCAGGGGCCAGGACCTACCTTTGGCGTGCCAGGGGAGGGAAGGGGGGCCCGGGGGGGCCCCGGGGCAGGGAAGAAGGGCGCTTGGGGGGGTCCCGGTCGCACTCACCAGTGCGGCCCTGCGCGTGGCTCGGGGCTGCCAGCAGCAGCAGCAGGCAGAGGCAGCCGCCCACCGCGCGGGCCCAGGCCAGGCCGCTCCGGCTCCGCATGGCGTCTCCGGCCGCCGCCTCGGCTCCGGCCGGCGGCCCTTATGGAGCCTGCGCTGCCAGGCCAAGCCGTGCGTGTGTCCCCCCCGCCTCCGCCGAAACCACCCGCCTGGGGTGGAGCCACCGCCGCTCCGCCCGGCCTGGCTGCACCGGGACGAGGCCCGCAGATGCAGGGGGAAGAGCCCTCCGGAAACGGGGCAGCGACGCAGGCAGGACGCGCGTCCCCCCTGCACGGGCGGCCCACGGAGCGCGCTAAGCAAGCGCTTACGAAAGGGTTCGGTCCTGGGAGAGGCTCCTGTGGGACATCCACGGGAGTCACAGCGTCCCGTCGCCAAGACGAGCTGCTAGCAGCACAGGGGAAAACATCCTGCTGGGTTTTCCTTCCAAAAACCGCTTTGCAAACGTTACCTGGAGAGAAAACTTCATGTTAGCAATGTAATACTGCGGGATACAGGTGAGTAATTGAAATAAACTCCTATGGAATGAAGCATCAGCTTGAACTTTGCTACCTTCTGTTCTAAGTGTCATACGTGTTGCTTTGGCCTGGCTCTAATAACATAGAGCAACATGTTAAACACCTTCCCTAAACAGCACAGGGAGCGCAGCGTCTTCCTTGGGAGCAGACAAAATAAACAACATGTGACATATTAGTCATGCTACTGAATAGGTTACTGAAAAGCACTCTCCTACTACAGTGACATACAGGTGCCTTTATAAAGAAAACCAGGTTTTACCAACAACTTTTCAGATACTGGTAACCTTTTCTTGCTTTCAATTCTGCTACACTATGGGTTTCTTTGGTGTTTTTGTTTTGTTTTCCTAATAGGTTCCCAGTTTTGAACAAAAGCAATGCCAGAAAAGCATCTCATTGCTGATAAAGAGCCAGGCTTACACCAAAGGCCACAGGCGTGTGATCAGCACAAATAACAGATTCATGCCCCTCTGAGTGCTGTTAGCAAGAATCAGCTGAATACATCCCAAATCCTCACCCTCACAGGGGTCTTACTGACAACTATATTGTTTAAAAATTAGTTTTGAATGCACATTTTATAGAAAAAGGCATGTGATAGACCGATTAACAGCCACAACTCTCCTTGCCCCTAAGACATTTTAAGAATTTTTTTGCTGTTATTACTTTGGTGAAGAGCAAACAGGTGTCTACCCCACAGCATTCCAAAACTCTTATTTTTCCAGGAGCTAGAGGAAGATGCCCTGCTCCTCAGGTTTCCTCTCGGACTCCAACAAGGAGATACCCTCCAGTTTCTGAGGGAAGGAGGAAGCACAACTCCGATTTACGAGTGCTTTTTAATGCACCCTAATGGAGGGAATCATAAAGCTACGCAGGAAGCAGACACACTAAGTGACATGAGGCTGCAGGTGAGACACAGGATGATGTTCCTGTCTGATGGCATAAACAACTTCATGGGGGATAGAGCTTATTATCCTGGAGACAGGGAGAAAAAACAAGGCAACAACAACCTACCAAAGGCTTGTGTGTAGAGGGGGACGGGACCTCACACAGCACCCAGGAAAGGCAGGCGGAATTTGGTGTTTTCCAAAAACAACAAGCGTTCCAGCAGCTTTTGGCAGAACAGGGACTTGGTTTTCTTGCCTGTGGTAGGAGCACAAGATGCAATCCTCACATCCAACAGGCAAAGAGGATGCTGCAAGACCAGAGACATAACGCTGAATAATAGGAACCTTTACAATTACTCTACTCTGTTTAAAAAAATACATATATATTTGGAAAACAAGCATCCCCCTTTATTTATTTTTTTATCACTATTAGCCTCCTCCATATGCTTTAGGCTTTCAGAGTGGTTTCTAGAGGAAGCCAGGCCAATGAAGTGACACGTGGACAGCACGGTCCAAAACCCCAGGAATAAATAGCGGACTCACAAAGTTCACCGAGACCTTGTGAGGTTTGAAGATACCTCCGGCAGGAGAGCAGCTTAGTGAGCAAACAGGGAGAGCAGAGGACAAGGAATTCATTCCCCAAAGAGATATCTGCATAAGGGGATAAGGAACTCATTCCCCAAACAGATACCTGCTCTTTGTCAAGGTTTTTTCCTCACAGTTCTCATGTAAGGAAGCTGTAGGATCAGCAAGAAGGAATTTCTCAGAAATCCTCATTTCTAGGCATTACAGCCCTCCTCCAGCAAGGGTTGAGCACAGCTCTCCGCCAGACCAAGGGGTTATAAGGACTCTGAACTAAGGCAGCTAAAAATACAACTTTTTTTTTTTTTTTTTTTTTAAATATAACAACATCAGGTGTGTCATATTTTCCTCCCAACCTCAATCCTGCTGCTTCCATCTCCTCCCCACAGCCCATTTCACAACTTTCTCTTTGTAAACGCTGTATAAATGCCAAATTGAGGACTTGGGACGTCACTCGGTGGCTCCTGAGGCCCAGACTCCGCACCACAACACGAGCGGCCACGGCCTGAGGGGCAAACGCTCCTAACACCATTTCCCAAGAGGGTTCTTAACAAACGTCACATTTTGCCTGTCCTATACTAGCAGCTATAATACATATTTATACATACATATTTTTAAGGCAAACAAGGAGGGAGAGCCCTGCTTATACCTCAGTGTTTACCTCAAAATACCTCAGTGCTCCAGGGCTCAGCGTTTTGCCCTTTCTGGCCCCAAACCCACCAGCCCTGAGGTGCCAGCTCGGCAGCCGCCTCAGGGACATCGGGTTTGGGGCTGGACACGCAGCTTCCCAGCACTGCACGACCCCCAGACTGGCACTGAGGCCCCCGGCAGCCGCCGCGGGGCGGGAAAAGCCGCGCGGGACCCGGGGGTGCCACACGATGGCGCACACAGAGAGAGGACCAGGCCAAGGAGCCAGGCACCCTCCGCGGCCCCTTTAAATGCGGAGAAACGGCGCTGTCCCCCTCCCTCCTCCTCGCCCATTGGACAGCGGCCAAGCACACCAGCCAACCGCCTGCTTGCTCTCCGCGCACTTCCGCCTGACCTTCCCTTTGCTGCTTCACGCCGCTCCCCTCCCATTGGCCTACCGCGGCCGCGTCCCGCCCTTCCCGCTGAAGTCGCGCGCTCC
>VZSV01000298.1:429338-441794 GCA_013398735.1 Nothocercus julius
GTCGCGCTCCGCTCGGCGCCCGGCCCCGCTTCCCCGCGGCTGTCAAGGCGTCCGCTTGCCACAGGCCTCGGGGAGCCTCCGGTGCCCCAAACGTGGGGCCCTCCGCCAAAGCAACGCGGTTCTCTGCCCCCCTCCATCCCCGAATAACGTAAAATAACCCAAATCCCAACCGGGAAAACCGTGCCCGTCTGCGGGCCGCTCGGCCCAGCGGCTCTGCACGGGGGCGCTTGCTCGTGCCTTGCTTAAAAACGGCCCAAACGGGTAAAAAAATAAAAAACGGTGCGTGTGAGCGGAGTCAGGATGCAGGAAGAGGATGATGCTCGAAGGCTGCGCGTGCAAGCTGCTTTTAATAGAGTTGCGTGTTGATTTTCAGTTTCTGATTTTTGCCAAAGTTTGAAGCCCTGTGCTAGACGCGTTGCCGTTGTTATCGCTGTGGTTTTAACGTGTGTTTAATGGGAAGCGTTTCATGCCTCTTGTGATCCTTGGCGTTGTGAGGAACTAAATAATTCTGCCTTGTGTTTTCCGTTTGAATCTGGAGTCTACAAGCAAATGCATCCTTTAAGCTTATTTTGGGGATAATTCACTCTATGTATATTTACGTCTAAGTTGTTTCTTTCCATTCCCCATGGGAAACTTGTTAAAACTTGCCTATTCAAAAACATGTGACAGAGGTCACTTTTTTTTCTGGCATTAAAAAATAAACAAGAAGTTTAAAAAGACATGCAGGGAAGTGTTCAGCCTTACTAGATGTTTTAAAAGCCTTGAAAAGAAGCTTGACAGGAGTCCTCTGATCTGCTAGGTCTGCCCGAAGTGACACTGTGCTAAGTTCATCTGAATTCTGTAGAAATCCCCCGGTCACAGTTTTTATGCCTATAAATCTATGCACGGGATTGGAAATGTGTTGTTTTAGTTATCCAGCATATCTTTTGCTTTTGTTAGTAATTGACTTTGCAATAGGATTTATTTTATTATTATTATTATTATTAGCATTTTTTCCTGTGGCTTACTTTCTAAGTTTACTGCAGGACAAGTATTAAGCTGTTAAAAGGCACTATTAAAAATGAATGATACTATAATTAATTTCATGTTGCGGATAACAAGTTCACGCAATTGCTCTTGAATCATACTGAAAGTTTTTGCCACGCTACAATATTTTTTGTGTGTTTTCATGCTGTGCAGAGGTAAATGGAGAGCATCAGGTCTGAGTGATTTTGAGTGAAACCCCAGCGATGTAGATGGTTTCAACTAAGCAACTGGGTGTAAAATGCTCATGGCAGCGCCCAAACATTGGGAATGGTTCCTGCATGGATGAGAGCCTTGGGATGGCCAGTGCGAGTGCAGCTTGGAGACACTAAAGCAGCCAAGAGCTTCTGGTATCGAGAGGGTTGGTAGGAAATCCAGCTTAGTCTCAAGAGACAGCGGTACCATTCCCTGAGGACCTCAGGTTTTGACTAATTACTGTTTTTTTGGCGTTGCCAGTGAGTCAGCTGCAGGGTTTCGGTTCTCAGAGCAGATATTTTGCAAAATTCCTTGCATCCAGCACATCACGTTCAGCGTGTGTTTT
Source organism: Nothocercus julius (assembly GCA_013398735.1). Lineage (NCBI taxonomy): Eukaryota > Metazoa > Chordata > Aves > Tinamiformes > Tinamidae > Nothocercus > Nothocercus julius. The sequence goes on from VZSV01000298.1 coordinate 430,903, forward strand.
AGTCCGAGTGGTCTTTCCCGCACGTCGGAATGGGACGAGAGGGTTGTTTTTTATCTCCCTGGTGCAGTAATTTAACCACAGGTTCTCAGTGTGTGACACTTGGAGTGCTTGAGTTGTCCGAGCCCCTTCCTTGACTAGAACATGGTTGTGCAGATATTGGGTGTGTACAGATTAAAAACAGTTTCCTAAATGCAAGTGACCGTTGCTGGTTTGAAGACCAGAGGATTCGCAGTAGCTCTAGATGCAATGGTGGTGTTTGGATGAGATGTTCTGGTAGAAGCCCTAAGTCTTTATTTTTTCCCCCTTACACGAAGAGACACTTTCTTATTGAAAGAGCTGCCCTGTTTGGTGAAATGAATAGAAAATCCAAATCAATCTCCAAAGAAAAGAACCTGCACTAGGAAAAGATGCATCTTTTGAATGAATTAACATCCTTTCTGCTCTTCCTCCAGAGGGAAAAGAAAGCACCTAAATATTACCCATGTCTTAACACGTCAGATTTGCATCATCGAGCAGAAAGCAAAACTTAACAAAATTTCCAGTCTTAGTCAGACTTTCAAGGAGGAGAACATGAAACAAAATTGTTCAAATTCCACATGAGAATAGCAAAATTGTAGTTTGGGTGAAGCCCAAAATGTTGTATAGCTTTTAGTTTTGCAGAGTTCAGTTTTCTGCAGGTTGTTTTGGTAGTTTTTAGAGCTCTGGCTTTGGGTTCTGGGGTGGATCACACTGGGGTGCACAACTTGTCAAGCATTTATTTCTAGACACTAATGGAAGCTTTAATTACAGAGCATTTGGGTAGAAAGAAAAAAAAAAAAGATGACTTTCTATAAAAAAAAAAATCAGGAAGTCAAGAGTAATTCTAATACTTCTTGATTTGTTTCTGCTCTCACTCTAAGCATCTGTCAGTGGATTTGCTATGAGGAGTGAAACTGCTGGCTGCTTATTTTCTATGTGTGGTTTAAACACAAAGGTTTTTCAGGTATTCAGAAAAAAAAACTGCTTTAGATGGAACCTGTTTTCAATAACAAATCAACCCAAACTAGGGTGAAATTTCTTACTACTCTGAAAACTGTCATTTTCTCCGCAGTTTGGCCTCCATAGAAGCACAATTTGTAAATAGTGCAGAGTTCCTCTTCCTGGAATGGGTGGTGGTGATTTTGTTGTGTTTGACCTTGCTTCATGCTCAGCGTCGACAGTAACACTTTTGTGATGGGCTTGTGGCTGATTTGCAGAGCTGTTGGAGGGCATGGAGATTTAAAGTCACTGCAATGAGAGAAATTTGTTGCACAGCGCTGTACTATGAAATAGTTTCCCTAACCCACTTAATTACAGTGACAAATGCACGCAGAGTTGATTGCACCGGGCAGTGAAGATGAATACTAACATCAATACAACCTGAATACAGAGTTGACAAAATACATAATAAAATTCCGATTAAGTTGTTCTCGTTGCTATTGTAACTTTAATTTCTTTTTGCAGCCTCTGAGGAGGGAAGTGTTGTTAGTGTTTTGAAAGCTATTAGGTTAGATATTGACTTGTATTGCATGGGGAGGGTGAGAATTTAATGTGGGGAGGGTTCTGTGTGGATTCTGGTTATGAGAAGTATCTGTGGGATGTGTTAATGTCATTTCCAACCTGACCAAAAGGGCACAATAACCCTCCCTTTTGCCTACACATGGGCAGAATAAATAATACAGCACTATATTTACTTTGGAAGGGCTAAATTGACCTTGTTGGGAAGCAAACTTGTGTTGCTTACCTGAAGTTCAGATCATTGTATATAATTTTTTTCTCATTGAACATTGGGGTTTAGGTGAATGTTTTGGGGGATGTTTTTTGGAGGTGAGTTTGAGGGAAAGACAGGAAAGATCCTTCTGTAAGCGAGTAGTTGAATTCTGGAAATATGAGTCTGGTTTCATTTAATCTGATGTTAAATGTTTTAATATGAAGTGGAAAATTGAAGATGTGTAACAGCTCTTTCTCAGCAGTCATGTGATTCTGTGAATAATCTCTGTTTCTAGAGATACTTTGATAGTTGGGGCTATTTTTCTCCCCCTCAGAGCCATAAAGCACTTAAGTCCTGAATATTCAATACTAAAATGATACGGAGAAGGGGAGCAAAGTGAGCAGAATAACCTTCCCCATTTGCCTTTTCCAGAGCCTATGGATGCAAAATCTCTCCTGCTTTTTCAGCACAGGTGTGATGGGGAAAGCCGCTCTGAGCTTGCTGGGTTGCTGCTGTCAGAGCATCGGAACCGGTTTGCCCAGCCCTGAGCTGCAATGACCGACTTTAACTGGGCCATCACATAGAAGAGCCCGTGGCTTGGTCCTTGTGTGGTGACAGGGCGCCCGTCCCACTCAAATTTGGCAAGACAGGGTGGGGAGAAGGCAGGGAAAAGTCTTGTCGTCCCTTTGAGGGGTCACGTTGGGTTCTTCCCGGGCTGCTGAGTTTGCAGCGCTCGACGGTGGTAAGAGAATGTGGTGCCTCCTCTTTGCTTGAGCGCGGATCAAAGTCTGTCGTCTCGCTGCTTCGTGCTCGAATAACGCGCCCAAAAATCAAACCAGGAGGAGCACAGAGACTGTTTTGAGTCTTAGCACCATTTTTCTGCCACTCTAACAGTTGGGCTTGTAATTTTTAAGTGCTTGCAGGTGCTCATATCGCTGCTTGAAATGTCTTGGGAAAGAAGCAAGCAGACATTAAAAAAAAAGAAATGGCAAAAATGTATAAATTTAGCAAAAACAGCTTTTCCTAATGATCCAGGAATACCGTTCCGAAGTGCAGGATGGAAGGGTGGCTTCTGAACCGGGAGAAGGGATTTGCCTGGTAGACCTGTAGCTATTTCAGTTTGCCGGCCACTTATTGCTTGTTTTTTGCTCACGACTTCTTTCCCGTTTCCCCCCCGCCTTTTCCCGCTTCAGGCCCCATGAGAAGAAGGGAAAGCTGAGGATGCTGGAGCAGAACAATGGATTTCTCGTTCTCTTTCATGCAAGGGATCATGGGGAACACGATTCAGCAACCACCTCAGCTCATCGACTCCGCCAACATCCGCCAAGAGGATGCCTTCGATGCCAGCAGCGACGGCGCCGAGGACGGGGGCCAGACCCCGTACGGAAGCGCCCTGCAGCAGGGCTTCCAGTACCCGCCGCCCACGCCGGACGACCTGCCGCCCATCGCCAACGGCTACGCGCCGACCATCGGCATGTACGAACCTCAGGCCAAATTCCAGGCGTACGCTCAGTATCCCAACGGCTCCGCCAACGGATTTGGTACAGTTAGAAACTTTAGTCCCCCGGAGTATTACCAAATGGAAAACTCTAACGCGAGGCCGCACGAAGTTCTGGAAAAACCTTCCCCTCCGCCGCCGCCACCTTCAGTGTCACAGACAGTGATTCCAAAGAAGACTGGCTCACCAGAGATCAAATTAAAAATAACCAAAACTATCCAGAACGGCAGGGAATTGTTTGAGTCCTCTCTGTGTGGGGACCTTTTAAATGAAGTACAAGCGAGTGAGTATGCTAAGGCGAAACATGAAGGGAGAAAAGAGAAAAGGAAAAAAAGTAGCAAGCATGACTCTTCCCGATCGGAAGAGCGCAAGTCGCACAAAATCCCCAAATTAGAACCAGAGGAACAAAATGTAAGTGGAATAATTGTTTCAGCCGTCTGTATGCCTGATGTTATTGATGGAGAATTCGGCGTTGGCGGTGGTTTTCCTTGCTTTTAGTTGTATGCGTGCGTAAAACCTTGTGAGGCTTCATGGACTTGTCAGATACACTACATTAGATTGCTAGTAACTTTATTTCTAGGACAGCACAGTTGTGGTGGAAAGACTGCATAGCAAAAATAAATGTTAGAAGAGATTATTTAACGTTTTTCGACATTATTTAACATTCTAACTTTCAGAGTTGCTTTGAAGAATGTTAGAGATTTGGCCAAAAAAATATGCGTTCTGAAAGTTCTAAAATGAACTTTTAAAGCAATGCTGAGTGATTGAGTGGGAAATCAGGCTCCTTGGAGTGTTCAGCACTACATTTTAAATGCAGTGGAAGCAGTCTGACTTCCCAGAGGCAGCAGCCTTTCCCCTCCTCCAAAATAAACCCCAATTCACCATAGCAAATCTTAGATACCTTGCCTGTTTCTACGCAGTAGCTGGGTGCTGATCCTGGCTGCTGACATAAATTTTTCATAGATATGCTGAACGTTTAAATGATGTACAAAAAGTGAGAGCTCTCTCTGTAGCACGTGTATAAACCGGTATAAATCAGCATTCCGATACAGCAAACAAATGAGAAATACGGGTAATACTGCAGCCTCTGCAAAACTTCAATACCGTTTCCGTTCCCATTTCTGTTAAGTTTTGCAATATGGATGCACACACACAGGGCTGCACATACGTGCAGCGTTTCGACTTAGCCTCCAGGAAGTGGAGAGGGAAATTATTGGTTGTCAGTCCTGTCAGTCTATTCTTTTTTTTATGTTTATGAGTCACTCATTACTTCTGTTTCCTTTTCTCTTGCTTATCCCTGCCAGCTCCGTGATACCGATTTCTGTATTTACCAGCAGGAGGGGAATGGGGAGCAGGCCGGGGTGGCCGTACTGGGAATGTGGCACTTGGCCTCTCATGCCAGCTCAGGCCACCCCCTTCCCATACCACCTGCAGCCGAGTTTCTCTCAACTTCCTGTGAACCCCCTTGACATTTGCTGCTCTTGGCAGGTTTGGGAGCAGAATCTGCCCTGTATGGAATGGAGAATCTTGACTTTTTTTGACTGGTTGTTTTTGTTTGGTTATGCTTTCTTTCTTTCTTTCTTTCTTTCTTTCTTTCTTTCTTTCTTTCTTTCTTTCTTTCTTTCTTTCTTTCTTTCTTTCTTTCTTTCTTTCTTTCTTNTCTTTCTTTCTTTCTTTCTTTCTTTCTTTCTTTCTTTCTTTCTTTCTTTCTTTCTTTCTTTCTTTCTTTCTTTCTTTCTTTCTTTTTTTTCTTTCTTTCTTTCTTTTTTTCTTTCTTTCTTTCTTTTTTTCTTTCTTTCTTATGGAAGATCTGCCATTTCCCATGCTCTTAGCATGTTGGTTTGCACTTTTTCCCTTGAGTCTGCCTGCTGTCGGGTGTATCTAAGTGGAGCTCAGGACAGATGAGTGCGGCATCAGTTAGGCCTTGAACTTCTGCTCTCTTTGATCACCATGGTTCGAGTTAGGGCAATTCCCTAACATTTTCATAATGGAAGTAATCCTATCCAAGACAAAAATACAGGTTATCCTTGGTCATGGTGAAGACACGGGCTCACGTCTTTTCCAGCATCCTTTCCCACTCTGAACGGAAACTTGCCTGCAAAAATCCCAGGCAGTCCTGGGCTCCCTTGTTCTGTTGTCATCCAGAATTCACCCACATCCTTAGAATAGTCTTGCGATAGTTTCTATTTCCCTTTCTAAGGGCATTTTCTGCAAGAAAATCCTTCATGGTCTTTCCCTATTCTTTCAGGCAAAGCTTCATATCACAGTGCAACTCCTCAGGTGAACAAAGTTTTGTGCCCGTGGTTTTTAAGATGAATTATTGCAGTCCAGGGTCAGTTTGATTCGCTCAGCATTTAGTTCACTACTGCAGGGTACATTTTTGTCATCTTTTTGTAGTAATGTTATGAGATTAGTGAATTGGCTTAATGGAAACACCCTTTCTATTACAGCTTCCGTTGTTTTAAGCTTTATTCAACATGGTTGTTTGGAAGTTGGATACTCAATAGTTGCTGCTTCATTCTGATCCTGTGATTTGCAGAACCTCACCAGCTGTGGGGGCAGTTTGGGCTGGAAAGCTTGATTTGAAAGAAACAAGTTACAAGAATGTTGAATTAAGCTCTATTTTATAAATGGATTATTTTACTAGTTAGTCGTATTCTGCGAGGAGTGGGAAGTTTCAGTCTCTTGTTTAGGCTGCCTGTCTAATGCATTTAGTTTTGGCAGACATGAAATTTCCACTGACCTGTAGCAATAGAAAGGAAGGAATCGTTCCTATGTTTTCTGCCTTGCCAAGGAGGAATGATTTCTACCCAGCAGATATTTGCTTGAACTCGATCATTTTCTCTAAGCAACTCTAACTGAAACACTGACCTATGGCAAAGCTAATTTTAATTGCCAGAGAGGGTGTTTAAATGACTGTCTTTTGGATGCTCAGAGCTGGAGGGTGCAGTGATGATTAACACTGAGTCTCCATTTTAAATGGACTAGGTATAATTTACACTAACAGCACTGTTAGTTTCTCTGTGAATATTTCTAACCTCTTTAGCTCTTCTCTGAGTCCTTTTGCTAATGACTTCTGCCATAATAAAAGCAAACGTCTGGTCTCTGTTTCGTTAGCTCGTTGGCAGCACAGCTCGTGGCTGCTCACCTGCTGTGTCATCACTCTCCCTATCGTCCCCACTCCACTCATGCTTTTGGCTTCTGTTCAGTGTTGATCTTGATTCTGCCAAACCTGTTTCTCTTTCCTATTTTGCAGTGTGCTCCTCAGCCTGCCTCGTAAAGGCTCTGTAGTCTTTTTGGGTTTGTTTTTCCACTTAGAACCTCCAAACATTTGTCAAGCGTATGCAATTCAATATAGATATTACTGTTTTCATATTGTGGCTTTAAATCAACAATTGATTTGTGTAGTACTCTTATTTTTTTGGAAAATAACCAATATGCAGTGAGACTCTTCATGTTACTATGGATATCCCTCAGCTAGCCTTCTGTTTCTTCCAAGTTCTACATTCATTTAGCTGGGAAACTATTTGGGTTTACTGTGCCCCAGTGTGTGTTCTTCTGTCACCCGTTACAACAGAACATTGGTCTATGTGGTTTCAATGGTAATATAAAGAGTGCAGAAGAAAAAGGTGTTTTTATTTTGATTGTGATGTTATTGTGTTTTGAATCAGTTGTAAGGAGTCGTTATACTCATGTTTGCTAAGTTCATGAATATTTCCTATGCTAATATTTTTTTCTGCCTGGTTTCATTGGTACCATTTTTGGTTTTATCATCCCCTTACCCTCTTTGTGTTTGTTTTCCCTTTTTTCTCTTCGTTGTTACCCATTTCCTAGAGACCAAATGAGAGGCTTAGCATGCTAGCAGAAAGGCCAAGGGAAGATACACTGTCAGAGGAAGCACCGGTTAGTATGTATACAAATTAACACTTTCTGCACTTCTCATCTCTTGCTGTTTTTATGTTAACTATGATATGGACTCTTTAAGTTGTCACATAAACTAGTTGTCATTCTTTTACGTGCTTAGTGTTTCAAAATGTCTTTTGTTGTGCTATATTTATTGCTTTATTATCCCCAAAGCAACATTTTTACTCAACCTATAAGTAGAAACATTTTTTTATTGTGTGTTTTGGCTAATCAGTGATTATTTTACATAAATTCTGACTGTATTTAAGTCGTTTTGTCATGTTTGTAAGAAAACTATATCTGAAATTTCAAAATACATCTCATATTTCAGTTAGACTGTCAAAAATTGGTGATAACTGAGGGAAAAATAGCATATCCCTGTGGATATTCTTTATAGGTCCAGCAGTTCTTGCCTTCTCTTCCAACACAAGTCGCCCATGACATCAAGTTTCAGGTTGGCGATCTGGTTTGGTCCAAGGTGGGAACGTACCCATGGTGGCCTTGCATGGTTTCATGTGATCCACAGCTTGATGTTCATACCAAAATTAACACAAGAGGTAAGGGCGAAGGATCTTTGTCAGAACATAGCAGGTGTCTGTAGTTGTTCCTTGATTAAAAACTTCATGTATCTGAACTCTGTGGGATGGTTTCTGCTTGCATGCATGCTAAACAAGGCTTTTCTGGAACCTATGCAATGCCATACGTTTAAAATTAGTTCTACAACTGAGCTGTGTGTATTAGGCTGGTGAACAGATGCTCCCACTTTTACTCTTTTCATGTCGGTGTCTGTGAGAAGATACTGGTAGGTGTGAGTGTTAAATGTAGGCAAAATATCCTTATCTACACATTTAGACCATTTGGACTGGAGGCCCCATTAATTTCCAAACTTCAGCTATATATGTCTTATCTTGAGGAGCATATGGAAGAGGAAAGCTTAAGCCAAAGCAACAAAGTTGATAAAACTGCTTACTAGAATCTTTCAATTTCAGGTGCCCGTGAATACCACGTTCAGTTTTTTAGCAACCAGCCCGAGAGGGCGTGGGTGCACGAGAAGCGGGTTCGAGAGTACAAAGGACACAAACAGTACGAGCAGTTACTGGCCGAGGCTGCTAAGCAAGCCAGCAACCACTCGGAGAAACAGAAGGTACGATCAACACTAAGCACCTAGCAAAGTAGCAGCTGTGCCTGTGAAAGCGAAAGCTGCGCGGGGCGATTCGGAAACACCAGAGTGCTCCAGTGCCAGGGCTGCAAAAGGTTATTTTACCTGCAAAATATTATTCACAAAGACAGCTGAAAGTTTCGTTGTGTTTGCATTACTTCCCTGTGAAGAGGCTGGTGGTTCAGCTTCTTATATGTCTTTCTTAAGATGGCAGTCATGCTAGGCATTGGATGCAGTTTTATATCTGTACTATAATATCAAATAAAAAAGAATTCCTGTGTAGTCATAGGAAAGTTGACGCATCCTTTCCCAGTGCTGTATTAGAAAGGAAGTGTTAGCTGCAGCAATCGTTTACTGTATAGGATGAGCTACTTAAGTCAGTATTTGTGCTAGTGGAAATATTGGTGGGTAGGAAAAGGATGTTTATGAGGGAGAAATGAAAAATTTAAAAGATATATTCGGTGTAATTAGCTGCTTGTCTTTATTCTTTAAGATTCGCAAACCGAGGCCACAAAGAGAGCGCGCTCAGTGGGATATTGGTATTGCCCATGCTGAGAAAGCCTTGAAAATGACTCGAGAAGAGAGGATAGAACAATACACCTTCATTTATGTAGACAAAGAGCCAGAGGAGGTTCTATCCAAAGCCAAAAAGACTGCTGCTTCCAAAGCGGAGGCGAAGAAGAACAGGCGCCCTAAGCCCGCGCTGCCCACCCAGCTGGAACACGGCACCGCGGCCGCAGCGTCGCCCTCGAACGCGGAGGCGCGAAGACAAAGTCAAAGGAGGCAGTCGAGTGCGGAAGAAGAGGAGCCTCCTCCTGTGAAAATAGCCTGGAAAACCGCTGCGGCTCGGAAATCCTTGCCAGCCTCAATAACCATGCACAAGGGGACCTTGGATCTTCAGAAATGTAACATGTCTCCAGTTGTTAAAATTGAGCAGGTTTTTGCTCTTCAGAATGCGGCTGGGGATGGAAAGCTCATCGATCAGTTTGTTTATTCTACTAAGGTAGGTAGTTCGTGTAGTGACACTTCTGGGGATGAGCCCTCATATTGCAGAGTTTACACTTGCGTCCACCCAACTTCAGCAGTAGATGCACTTTGGAGACACTAAATCTATCAAAAGCCAGCATTCAACACCACAATCTTTTATTGCACTAAACTCTTAATTTCAGTACAACCAAAATTCCCTGTCACTGGACGTTTTGGCTGGCAGCAGAAGGGCTCCCTACAAATGCTGATAACTGATGATTCTTGCTCTTAGTTTGCTCAGTATACTGTAGCTGAGTAATTTCACTTTTCTAGTTAAACTAATCCATTAAGTAAAGTTGATTTGTGAGAAACAGATGGCAAAGCTCTTGGTAATAAAAGTATACATTTTTGTAAAGTAGACTTTTAAAATGAGTTCTGCCTCCTAGCTTCCTTCAGATGAACAGCAGCTTCTCTCACAGTCAGTATAAGGAAAAGGTTTAGGACTTTCTCTGCTTCCTTCTGCCTCCTACACAGAGGGTTTTTATTTAATCCTAAGCATTGTAGGTAAGGTGATCTTTAGAAAAGCCACCAAATAACTTTGTTCTCTTTCCCCTATGCATAAGTAGAGATTGAGAGGAATGGAAAGGGAGCAGCTCAGTAGTAAATATTGTTGCATATATGTGTTGAAGAGCACTGAAGTTTTCTGTTCTGAGACTTAGGAGTAGATTAATATGTCTGTTAGCAACAACACATATCCAATTAGGCTAACTTTGTTTTTTTTTCTCCTTCTTTTTAAGGGAGTTGGTAGCAAAACAGAAGTAAGCGTTAAAGGACAGGACAAGCTTAATTCTTCATCAAATCAAAGAACTGAAAAAGCAGTGGTGCAAAATGTGTCCTCTCCTGAAACAACTTCTGGGTCTACAGGTAGGCAAAGCTGTGGACTACTTGCCAAAACTTTATCAAGCTAGCACTTGAGTTCAGATGTAAAATTGGTATTTCCCCGTTATTAAAAAATGGGTCTGAGTGTTTCTTGTTCGAGAATCAGGATGTCTGGGACTGGCTGACTTACCCCCTGTTGAACTTGTTAGTGTCTGCAACTCAGTGCTCAGTGAGTCAACATACTGGAAGGGTGTGTGCATTGTGGAGAGAAGATAGCAAGCTGTTTTAGAAGACAATACAGTGGATTTGCGTTAGCAAAGTATTGTCTTTTGGGCCCAAAATGTAAAAAAAAAAAAAAAAAAAAAAATGGCAACTGGGATCGAAAGAAGAGAATCTTGAAGAGTCATAGTTCGGTGCAGAATGACTCTTGGGATGAGAGCTTTCCCTGACGCTGCTCTTTTAATTCCTTTATGACTTTTGTAAAGGAAGTAAGTTTCTTTACTGCTTCAGCTAGTCCCTGAGATGAGAAAAATGAGAAAATGCTTCTCTTTTGAAAGCACTTTTGGCATCCCGTTGCAAAGCAACATGTTCTGTGAAGTATTACGTCTGAGGAAGAAGAATCACTGCAGCAAATAATGGAGGTCAAGACTGGAAAGCGAGCCTAGAATAAACTACTTGAAGTTTAATTTTGTAGTATGGTACTGGAGAAGAATAAAAATGATAAACTGAGCGAGTGCTGCTTAGCCTTGGAACAGAAA
>VZSV01000298.1:442239-455676 GCA_013398735.1 Nothocercus julius
AAAAAAAAAGCTCGCAGAGAGTAAAGATGGTGTGATGTTATTCAATGTCACTTTTGCTTTAATTGTCTGATCATATGGTTATTTTTCCCTTTCCGAACAAAAATGAAATGCGACTCCGAGGCCAAAGCCTCATAATAGTCCACATACAGAGGAAGACTCCCTTCTTCAAATCCAGTTTTGTGCTTGTCTAGCTCTTAGGTAGGCTTGTTTTAGATAAGCTATTCTCTGGGCAGTATTTGGGGATTTCACAGTCTGCAGCAGGCTGGATTTTCTGGTGTGAGTGGGGTTTCCTCTGCGGTTGATCACAGTGGTTCTTTATTCCGATTTTGGTTGCTGCAGTTATTTCAGCTCTTCCAAACAGTTATTACTTGTCTTGCAGCAGGAGAGCTGATCTGTTTTGTTTCTCTCGCCTGGGAGCTAAAGGCTTCACCTTCACAGTGGCTCTTCACACGTAGGGAGGGTGAGAATTCTGAGCCTCTCTTTTTTCATTTTCTTAGGTTTTTTGGATACGTAAAACTTCACCTGCTAACACCCTATACAGTGCATGAGCTTTACTTCAGTATACACTCCAAACAGTCACTTTCAAAGCCATTTCCAAAGTCCAGACAGTTATTGGTCCCCTCTCATGGAACATAACTGCGAAGTCCTTTTTTCAAATTTAAGGTCACCGGAACTTCAGAATACCTTTACGGTAAAGTATTTTACAGAATGACTCTGGGAGTCCTTATTGATAACCTGCAGTTGAATATTCAGAGTTCCTTAATGCCGGGAGAATAAATCTGTAACTTGAAATCTGATAAGGAAACAGCAATGAGAATTTCTAGTGCTTCTGGTCTCCAGTTAGAGCTGAAACAGGGATTGGCCTGACTTGATCAGCAGTAGGGCGGGTTGCTGCTCTGAAACCTGTTCTGAAACTCTGGATCCAAATATGCCCGAGGATGGGATATAGGAGCATTGTGGAGATGATGCACTGAGTTCTTGGCGAGATTGGTCTTGCTGTTGGCCAATACAGAGCACAATGGTGGTAGTTTCTCCTCTGAAACAGACCTTGCACTTTAATTTCCTTAATGCTCCCTGGAAACACAGGGAGCAAAGGCCTCGTTGGTTAACAACTTCCTGGTCACGTTGGTGCACCGATGTAAAGGAAGACTTAAGAAATCCCGCAGCACTGAAAACATGCGGAGCGTGTTGTGTGTGAGCTTGGCGAAAGTGCTCATCCGGTTAATCAAGATGCTTGAAGGAAGCAACGCAACTTTCCGCTAGAGTCCTGCGAAAGGTTGGAGTCTGCCCATCTCTCTAGTTAATATTATACCCCAAGACAAGACAGAGACTTTCGACTGCCAACAGTGTATCTGGTGCCGGAGGCTAATTCCTGATCCCAGGGATTTGTATTTTTACTCGGAAGAAGGGAAAGTGTCTTTCAGTCTTGTCCTCTTTAGTTAAAACATCCAAAATTGAAAAAGAAGACGAAAGGAAAAACTGATAAAAGATAATTGTAAAATTTTGAACTTCAGGTTTCAGCCTGTACGACTCTTTACTTTCTTCCAAAAATTGCACATTGTGTAAGTGTTGTGTCCGTGTTCCCAGCCCGACCTTTGGGAGATGCTGGAGCACGGAAGTGTCTTGCCCACCTTAGTTGTTCAAAAAGAACATTCCCCCCCCCTCCCCCCCCCCCAAACCAATAATTTATAATTTCTTGAAATACCATAATGACGTTCGTAAATCTGAGTTTGTTTTCCATGTGAATCTATTTTTTTAAGCTTGGTTTTCAGTTTCTTTTATTACAGTAGCACACATCATACCTGCTCTTCTGTTTGCGTTGAAGCTTTTTTGCCTCTTGAAATCCTTAGTCAAGTATTTAGATTTCAGATTCGTGGCCCGTGTTATAACGTGGTTTTTGATTTAAGTGTTTCTGATAGCTAGAGCTCTGACAGAAAACTGTCCTCTTCGCTGCACAGCAGGGCACAGAGCTGCAATTTTGAGAGTGAAATGTGAAGCTGTTTTGTGCCTGAAATTTCTAGCATGTTTTAGTTGAAGAAGTTGAACGTGGATACCTTGCCAAAAACACCAAAGATGGACTATTTGGTTAAAAAGTAACCAAAGTGAAGACTGTGAGAGTTGTGTTGTGAAAAACCTGTTTGCCCTATTCTGGATTCCAGCCTTTCCTTTTGTTCTGTTACTGGCGTCTTTTTCTGAAGTGGCCTCTCCCTGTGGAATCCGAGTGTGTTATCTGCACCCAGAGACCCAGTTGGCAAATAGCTTGGAACTGAATTAAAAAAATAAAACATTCAAAGAGGAAAAAAGTCTTGGTTTCGTTACTTTACCTGTTGACTTCGTGTTCAACATCTTGCTGTAACTCTGAAGTACAAGGAATCGTGTAATAGAAACCTTTTTCCTTCTTCAGGTTCTGTAGAAAAGAAGCAACAGAGAAGATCGATTCGAACCCGCTCAGAGTCTGAGAAATCCACTGAAGTTGTGCCAAAGAAGAAGATCAAAAAGGAGCAGGTTGGCTTCCTCCATGTAGAGAGTTAAAATATATTGTATTCATAAATGTTGTGGCTTATATTGGTGCCTTTTTATTTTTCTCCATTTTTCCCCATCGGGTTTCGTTTTGGACTATCCTTCATGAAATCCCCCTGTCAAAACCATTGCTGTGACTCTGCTACTGGCATCTTCACAGTATCAGTCAGGCTATGGATAATGGGAACTCAATGATGCAAGACTCCTAATGAACGTGCCATGTTTACTTTGAGATTTCTGTTATGAGCAAAGTGATTTTGTTTCAGTAATTTCTTTGATGGAATTGCCACCAGGTTCCTTCCTCTTGCTCTTGGTTTAGCTGCTGGTTTGTATTGAGGTTTTGTTTTTCAAATGAAATTAGACTGATTAATTTGACCACTTTTGAAAATGGACTCTAAGAATGATTTAACTTAAAGATGAATAATTTGACTTTTATGTTGGCAGACATCAGAAAAACAGATCTTCTGGGATATACTTCTTTTTTTTTTCCTTAAGTAGATCTAACATGTACAGGGCATTCCTTTAATCTGGATGTCAGGCAGACAAATGTTGTTGCTTTAATTAAAAAAAAAAAATCTGGGAATGAATAGGGAAGTTGAGCAGATGGACGTACTTTAACATTAAATACTGAATACACTTTCTTAACAAGTTTGTCAAAGTTGTTGGTTCTTTTCCTTACATGTTCAATATTCCCTTTTTAAGGGTCTCTCCGCTTGAAACCTGTGAATTTTTTTATATAAAAATGTTTCCTCATACAGCTTTTTTTCAATGAGCGTTTTTAACAAGGGATCGTCCGGCTACAGATTTATTATGAGAAGGGGGGGGGAAAATGTTTTTATCTGTTTTATTCTAATTTATTCTTTGCCCTTTACACTTTATTTTTTGCACTTCATTCATTTCAGAGGTTGAAGGTAGACCTAATTGCTTTATTTTGCCTTTTTTTTTTTTTTTTTTTCCTTTTTATGCTATAGCATTTACTTCTGTGTCCAGCAGAAGAATATTCTAACTTTAAGAAGTTTCTTGCTGAAACTTTAAAGCAACTTTGGGCGTAAGGTATCTGACGTCCCTTAAACCTCTCGTCCTGAGGTTTTGCAGCCTCCGTATTTTCAAATGAGTTATTTTATGTTTGTAAATGTTCCTTAATTTAACAAAGGTATAAGAACCAACAATATGAACTTCATGGATCCCAGTTAGCTTTGCTTATGCTTATATTATGTAGCTAACTAAGACTATGAACATAAAATTGCTTTTCTCAGGAAAAGTATATGACTAAAACTTAAACACAGATGCACTGTAATGCGCATAACCTTGAATGTATTAAGTTATATTAAAAAAAAAAAAAGTACTAACTTCTTACGATTATGCAACAATATTTGTTACCCAAAGTCAAGTTTTCTTGCAACTGATTCCCAAATTAGTCTGCAACCACTTGGTATAAAATTATAACTGGAACGAGTACAATTAATGGGAAAAACAAAATGTTAATGCTACTGTTACAGTGAGTAGTAGAGAAATAAAAGTGATTGTTTAGATTTTATATTTGTATTACGAAATGTATCCTATACAAATCCTTCTATTGTATGTTTTTACCTATTGTACAACAAAATAAAATATTTTTTAAAAAAATTATAGAATAATCCTTAAATATTTACTAAATGTGTTTCTACATGCATATGTAACCACATTGTTTAAAAAAAAAAAACTTATAATTCTTAACCTTAAAAACAAGACTTTAGGAAGCAACTTTATTCTCTAATTGAGACAGTCGCCAAATTCTCACGTTACACGTACGTTGGCAGAGCAGTTTCTAAACTTACCCTTCGGCTATAGGGTCAAGAACTTGAAGTGCTTTTGCAAGATCGTAAACGTAGCTGCTTAAGTCCATACTGACATTGAGTTTCCAGCTGTATAGAGCTCTGCAATGCTCTGTGCGAAGTCGGTATCTCCATCTTTGTGGGCCTTGCAGCACTCTATACAGAGAAATGTTTATGTTCCCAGAAGCTGCAGAGTGCATGCCTGGTGCAAGTGCCTTTAAATGGCTGTATGTTAAGTGTCTCACTAACCCCAGCGTCATACCTGTTAAGGTCAAACTTGTGCTTACACAGGTGTGGGCTTTTACAAAAGCATCAGCGTTGGCTGCCCCAGAGAACCCTGCTCGTGCCTGCTGGACACGGAGAAACTTTTCCTCTCATCTTCATGCCCAAAGGGAGTAGTTGGAAAGGACCTTGCTAGCGCTCGTATGGCTGCCTTGGCCCCTGGTGTTCAGCATAGGCAGCTAGGATTAAATCCGGCAGGACCAGAAGGCTCACGCTAAGAAGGGGATGCCAGGCTACATCTGAGTTCAGATGTGCTAATCACTTAAATGTTTTCTTTTTAATACTAGGGGAAAAAGTTCCTCTGCTCTTTTAACTATGGATTTTCCTATTCAAACAGGTTGAAATGGTACCACTGACTGCAGTGAAGACAGGACTGCAGAAAGGTGAGTTGACTTACCAAACATAAACTGTTAAAATTTGTTGGCCCTTCCTCATATTTCATTAATGGCGTGCAGTCCGTATGAACTACAGAGATCTTAATGCTTCCTGAGGGTCATTACGATAAACATTGATCTTAGTTTTCCTTGTGAGGTGGGTTTTTGGTGTTGCTGTTTTTTGTTTTGCACTGCTAGTTGGGAAGATAGGTGCAAGTTTAGTGCCTCCTCCTGGTTTTGTAACTTAGTAGAAAATAAAATAAGAAAGGTGATGATGCCTTTGCCTAGCTGTGTGTTAAAGATGAATGATGGAGAGCTAATCTGTTAAGGATTTATAGTCTGTAACATTAGAGACCATTTAGTAGCTGCCTCCACTTTGTCAGCATACCCACAAGTTTCTCAAAAGCTCATCCTAAACTGCTTTTCATTTAATTAATTTTTACAGAGAATTAAATTATTATCTTTTTTCATTATTTAAGAAAAAAAAAAGTTGAGAGCATCTTTTAGGACTAATTTTGGTACGTTATATTAAGGTGCCAGCGAGATTTCAGATTCCTGTAAACCTTTAAAGAAAAGGAGTCGTGCCTCAACTGACGTAGAGCTGACTAGCTCAGCTTACAGGGACACATCTGATTCTGACTCAAGAGGACTTAATGATTTACAGGTAAAATCATGTTGTTTCTCACAGAGATTATGTAGCTTGTTTAGCTGGTCAGTGGTAAAACAGACTCTCTGTTTGCATATTGCTAAATCTGTGAGATATAATTCTTGTCTAAAAAATAAAGCATAATCTTCTTTAATCTTTCCCTATATTGGAATTAAAAAAAAAAATACAATTTTTCTTTACAAACTTTGCTACTCCTTTGCCTAGCAAAATGTATCACTGTCTTGTCTGTCTCTTTGGAAAGTTGCTAGATTGGGAATTGGGGGATTTGGTTTATTTTGGTGTATTTTACTCTTTTGTTGTAAAGCAGAGAGGTGACTGAAAAGAGAAAAAATTGTCATCTTTTTCTTGGCTTGTGCAAGTAAAAGATGCATTCAGAAGGCAGCATTTCTTCTATCATAGTGAAGCTCAGCAATTTTCAAGGAACTTTGACTTTCTTCACATGCTGGCTGATCTTTTAGGCAGTGATGCCTTAAATATTTTTACTCACAGTGTGACTGTCCTTTGGAAGTATCTTGGCTTAGAATGCCTTGGATTTTTTTCCCTTTTGTAGGGTAGTTTTGGAAAACGTTCAGACAGCCCATCAGCTACTGCTGATGCAGATGCTTCCGATGTGCAGTCAGTGGACTCCAGCTTGTCCAGGAGAGGAACTGGAACGAATAAAAAAGACACTGTTTGTCAGGTAAGCAGGGGTCCTCTAAAGAAATGTACCCTGAAAATGAATTGTCTCTGATAGTAATCTGATTTGATACTCTTTTTTTTTTCCCAAATTATACCACTTTATCTGTCTCATAATTTGACATCTTAGATGAAATATCAAGGCTTTTATGGTTATTTTTTGCATGCTCTAGAGATGACTCTTAAGCCCTTCGACATGCAAGAAAGTTCAGATATTTTAATCTAATCTTTGTGCAAACATTACATGCCAGTTTCTGCTCCGTGTCAAACAAGATAGGATAATGAGAGTGTTTTTAGTAGTTCTGAAAGGAAAACAGGAATATTTTGACCACTTTCCTGATGGACAGTAAGGAAAAACTGCTCTTATACTCTTGCTTTTTAGAATTGTAAGAAAAGGTGAGTCTAGATATAGTAACTCTCCTAACTGTCCATTAAGGAATGGATTGACCTGTTGAGGGGGGGAAAAAAAAAAATCTAGTAACTGCCTGTCTCCATCCCTAGATGTTGTCAAGTTCCCCTGGGACGTAGGTGGATTCTTCTGCCATATTGTAGCGCTGAAGAGATTTCTGCCAGTTTTGGGGAGGTTTCTTTTGCTTTTTGGCTGGTTTAACGTCTCGTAGTTGTTGACGTTTAAGTATGTCAGATGCCCTTTCTTCTCTGACTAGCTGTCTGCTTGTTTAAGATCTGCGAAAGCTCCGGCGAGTCTCTGGTGTCCTGCGAAGGCGAGTGCTGCGGGGTCTTCCATGTCGAGTGTCTTGGCCTGAAGTCGGTGCCCGATGAGAAGTTCGTCTGCGCCGAGTGTAAAAATGGTAAATGTGTTCACATGTCTGAAAACTGGGGATTTACTCTCCTGAGGAGCCATATCCTGGTCGGAACGCATAGGGATAGAAAAATCTAACTTTCGGGCATGGGTTTTTATTTATTTATTTTTAACTTCTGAGGCCGCATTGTCATTTTCTACGTGACGAATACCTGGTAAGAGAACAAGTAACACATAATTCAGCGTATAACCAGAAAAAGGGGCTTTTTGTTAATACCAATCACGTAGTTATTGTGGATTATAGCAATGGACTCGTTTAAGGAAAGGCGTCTGCGTAGCTTGAACCAGCGTAGCGCGCTCGAGTTCCAAATTTTCTTCTTTGCAAGATCTGTGTCAAAACTAAGTTGCCATCGTCTTCATTGCTCTCTTCCAAGGGGAACACACGTGCTTTTCCTGCAAGCTCCCTGGCAAGGACGTGAAGCGCTGCTCGGTCAATACCTGCGGTAAATTTTACCACGAGGCCTGTGTGCGCAAGTTCGCCACGGCCCTCTTCGAGTCGCGCGGCTTCCGCTGCCCGCAGCACTGCTGCACAGCCTGCTCTGTGGACAAGGATATTCACAAAGCCAGCAAAGGTGAGAGCGCCTCTGAACAGCGCGGGCAAACTACAGGCATCCTCACAATCACAACAAACATAACTTTACCCTCTGTAGTGCAGCAAGGGGTTGTTTATAGTGGTATCATTAATGTGAATCGCTCATGGGTGGGAAAACAGCCTGAAACATCTTTTTTTAAGTGTACCTGGGTCTAGTTGCCTTTAGTTGTTGAATACCTGAGCTTAATGTAAGGTTGGTTGTACAAGGTTGAAGAATCTTTGTGAAAGATGCTTACCAGGGGTCTGTAGAACAGTTATTTTTCAGATGGAAATTCTCCTTTTAGAAGCAAACCAAAATATTTGAACAAAACAAGCAGACTCCAGGCTTAACATGCTTTAAAACCAGATTTAAAACTATAGTGTGTTTTTTTTTTGTTGTTGTTGTTTGTTTTTGTTTTGTTTTCAATACAGTTTTAAAGTGAAAGTTAACTCTAAACTTCAGTGAAACTTTTTTTTTAAAAGATGTAAATGCTTCTCTTTAGTACTCCGATTGGGATAAAAATCAATCTTGCATCTGTCTGTGTGGTGTCTTCTACCATACCCTGATTCCAGGTGACATGGTGCATTTTTTTTTCTGCATTTATATTAAACAGGTCGCATGGTGAGATGTTTCAGATGTCCCATTGCCTATCACTCAGGAGATGGCTGTATTGCTGCAGGAAGCTTGTTTGTGTCATCCCACATTCTCATCTGTAGTAACCATTCCAAAAGGAATCACTCCTCATCAGCTGTAAATGTAGGCTTTTGTTTCGTTTGTGCAAGAGGTGAGCACATTTGGTTTTTTCCCCCCTCTGTTTTATAGTTATATGGTCCCTTGTACAGTTCAGTGGTTAAAAATGATCTATTTCGTAATAATTCCTTTGGGAGATTCCTCCTTGGATTTTAGTGCTTCCTTTTTTTTTTTTTTTTTTTTTCCCTCAATATCGTAAACAGTTCTTGTTAGACTTTTACTTGTTATTTCAGCCCTTAATAATCGGTATTCAGAAATAGCCATATATGCTTGCGTTGACAGTGGGGGGGAAAAGTAGATGTTTGGAGTGCTGTGTTACTTATTCACAATCTCTTAAGCAGAATGGGATTGCTTCACCACTTAAAACTGTTTAATTTTTTAAGTCCACAAGGTAGGATGTACTTGTGAGTTAGAAGAATTCATTTTAATTTATAGCAACCATCACATTTGAGAACTTTGAAAGAAAACATTTGCATAATACCATGTAAATAAGTTTTATGTTGATTTTTTTTTTCATATGCTAAAATTCATTTTTTTTTCCTTTATTATTTTTTTTTCCCCAATGATTACTATTATGGCTCTTCAGGCACTTCTGCCAGATAAAGGGTTGAAAAGTTTGGGGGCATCAGTTGTTTTATTCGCAAAATGCAAACATAGTTTTTCTTGTTGGACTAGATGATCTCTAGAGGTCCCTTCCAACCTCAACCATTCTGTGATTCTTTCAGACGAATCAGAGTAGTATCATGATTAGGTTTTTGAATAATAATGTACATATTACACAATATTTCAAATATTTTATGTTGGGTATGTGCTTTTCAACAGCTTTGGAAAGTCGCTAACTAGTGAAGAGTGGAAATATAGGATAAATCCTGATTCTACTTGTGTTCATTCAGCTGGAGGTTTAGTGTTGGAAACTTTATGATATTGCATGTGTCTTTATGCTCTTTTATGGCAGGGTTTTAGGTATATGTAAGTGCATATATTTATAACGTATGTATGTGTATACATACACACAGCCAATTGCTGTGTCGTTGAAACACAGCTAGCCAAAACTGTGTGGTTAACATTTGAAAATTCTTTAGCATATAGATGCTTTGGGGCATTTTACATCAAATGCTGATGCTATTTCTGTGGTAGGTAGACCAAGTTCGGTAATTCCATCAGGGCAGTTTTATGTTTTTATGCCCAATTTTGGGGTTAGTCTGGCATCAAGGTCTGTACGACAGGCCAGTTTCTGTGGATCTTCCTCAATGTGAACATTCGGGTTAGAAATTTGTCTTTACGAGGTTTTAGTCTGCCCCTGTGAATAGGAGTGTGAACGGTCCTGTGCCGTAGGATGAGGTCTCGTTCTGGGGCACACAAGGTAGGTGCTGGGATCTTGGCCACTACTAAGTCATGCTGTGGCCAAAAGGGTCATTAATCTCCATGATTAAAGCTGTGTTTGGGCTAGGATATGAATGAAAAGCACTGACAGACTTCAGAATTGTTCTTATCCGTAAATCTTTGATTTGCTACCAAGTTAGAAACGCGGTTGTAAGGTGCAGTGCTCAAGCAGTTTGCGTGATTCAAAGCAGTTTCTCTGAAGCTGTGACCAGCTGCCAAGGATGTCTGGAGCTGACCTGTAACATCCAGGTATCCTGCTGCGGTTGGTTCAGAGCAGATCTTTATAGGTTATAAATTGATAGTACAGTGTTACGGATGCCTGTGAAGATGAATCTCTTGATATATATTATATATATATATATATATATATTTATTTTTGTCCAAGTTTTGACTGCGTACTCTGTACTCAAAGGCATAAAATAGAGGCCTCCTCCTTCTGTTGGACAGCGCCTATTTAAGGACTTTCTGGGAAAGTGTAACTGCTCTTTGGCATCCATTTTATGATATGGCACGATGAACCGCACTTTTGGAGGAGGGTGTATGTGCAAATGGTTGCTTGAGAAGTTTTAGTTGATATTAGAAAGGAGAAACTTCAGTAATAGTTTTGGATTTAAATACAAAGCGTGGGAATGCAGATAGAATACCTGTAGTACAGTTAAAACTTTCTTGTTCCCAGATACTGGAAATACAGCACATCTTAAGACTTTGAATTCGCATCTTGAAATACCCTTCTCTGAGCCCTTTCTAGTTCACATAACTGTCTAAGTCCAGGTCACACTGTAAGCTGGTAGTTGTTTTATGAACCCCTTTGAGGATGTGTTTTTTGGATAGGCAGGCACCCTGCTCCCCGCACCAGCTTTTTGGGCACCCCTTTTCCACAGCTTCTCTGCAGAGTTCAGCCCTGTGGCACAAGGGGAAGAATTTGGGCCTGTTTCCATAGCTCCTCTCCTGCTTCTTGGGACATGGGTCTTGGACTGTTGCTTTGGGTTCCTGGCCGTGCTCTTCGGAGCTATAGGATTAGTCTATACCTCTTGGAGCACCGTGGGCGAAAGGAAAGAAACAAATGCATCATTTGAAGTGCAAGCAGAGGGGAAAGCAGAATGGCATTGACTGCTGCCAAGGGTTTAACTTGATAGTTTGGCGGTTAAAGGGTTGGTATCGCTTTGCTTAAATGGCATAGGGTGGATTTCATCTGTTCTGCCTCAGGTGCTTTGCAGAATCAATGGCCCCTTCCCCTTTTTGGGGGGCCCTTTTGTTTTACTTCATTTTCTCTAATGCATTAATAAAGACAAAGCACACACTGTAAGTAAAATCTTAGAGATGAGGTCTGTAGCAGTGTGGCAGGATGGTGAGTTTTTGGTCCTGTGGGGCCTCCCGTACGTCTCTGGTTTTGCCCTTGTAGCCCCAGCTAACAGTATTACCTTGGGTGCAGTGACCATCGTAACCCTTAGAAGGGTCTTGTTTCATGTGGGAGGGAGGGTCCTGCACACAGCGTTAAAATCAAGTGCTTTTTTCTGTGCTTTTCTACAAATCTGCATATCAAAACGAAAAGCACAATTGAAATTCCACTCAGAAATGGCTTGTTCATTGTAGGTTTTTCCAGATGCAGCAGAATTTAGCCTCTCCAACGCATAACCTCTTTGTTAGTAAAGAAACCTTTTCTGTCAGACTTTTCTTTTTCTTCATTTTTATCTTTTTCCATTCACCCTTATATGTATATATGCATTAGAGGTGTTCATTTGATTTATTTTATTTTCTCCTTTATGGAATCATGGGTAGTTTCATTGCAACTCATCTCTTTCTGTTTGTTTCGTATAGGGTTGGTAGTGCAGGATCATTCAGACCCCATGTTCAGTTCATATGCCTATAAGTCCCACTACCTACTGAATGAATCAAATCGTGCTGAGTTGATGAAATTACCTATGATTCCTCCTCCTTCGTCAGCTTCCAAAAAGAAATGTGAGAAAGGTAACCAAAATAGTTTCCTTCTCTTTAATTTACTTTTGCTTTTCTCTATAATTTCTTTCTCTTTAAGTCAAACAAGAAATGTCTGCTTGTCAAGCAACACTTGTTGCCTTTAGTAACCTTCACTCATTGGTTATTGTGAGCGTGTGTCCATGTTGTTGGCAATTTTTTTTTTTTTTAATTACAAAAAGGGCTTAAAATAATTACTGTCACTAAATTCTCCATGCCAGAGGTTAACCCAGGTGAGCTACAGAACCTTTTATTCTGACTTTAGGGAAGCTATTTGCAGACCAAGGCAAAGAGGAGCCAACTAGAGCCTAATGTTGTTGCAATTCAGTGCCTACCTGGATAAAAAACAGCTTCTTCAATTGATTTTTATAGAAGGAAAAAGAGGGCATGTTCTGTTTCAGTTCTTTTTAGGTAGAGTTTGCAAACCCTGAGAGAATAAAGGATTTTTCGGGTTGCACGTGGATCGGTACTGTTGCCACTCCAGAGGAAATCCAAAGATGTTTGAGGGCAGAAAGGTCTTTCCTGTGTAGGTGTCTGTAGTCATTGGGCCTCGTGTTCCCCGTGGATTAGTTTGGGGGAGCAAGTGCTCCTTCCTCTCATGTGGCTGACCCCAAATCCCTGGATGTGAGTGACGGGAGAGGCTGCATCTCAAGCACGCAGGGTTGCAGTCCTGCAAAGAAAAATATTGCAGCTCTGACATAGGAAACAGAAGATTTTGCCAGGAAACAGATATTTTTACACTGGTGCACATAATGTTGTAGCATCCCCAAATACCTTACGGAGAGAGACTCCGATGTCCATAAAAGTACCCAGAGGAAATGCTCTCTTCCCCCCAGAGTTTGCTTCCCCAAGAGGATTCAGAAATGGTGCCCAATTAACCCTTCTAAAATTAGATTATTTCGAATGCTGTTAGACTGATGGCTTTGAGTGTTTTGTGTAATTCCTGGAAACCAAAATTATTTTGAGCCCTCTGCTTAGCTTGAACAATATCTTACTAATGCATCCTGAGAGCAAAGTTCCATTATTTTTTTTTCCTTCTTGCTTAGCACTGAAAATTGTGTGTTTGTTTTTTTTGATTTGATTTGGTTTTGCATTGCTTGGCATTTTACCGTGTTGGATATTGTTTCAGTAATTCATGCTGGGTCTGTATTTCCTCTGAAACTACATTTGCAAAAATTATTTTGAAAGTTAAAACTTTGCTGGGGGGTTGTGGAGCTCAGGAAAGTCCCCATGGTTGGATTTTATTGTGTTTCTTTTAGCAGAGGAAATACAGTATTGATCGTGTCACTGATTTGTTTAAGGAATGCTTATTGCAATCTGCAACAACTGATTAATGCAATGACATTTTTTAAAGTCTATAGGTGGACAGAATTTCCTGATAAATGTTTAAACGCTGCCGTTCACACTTCTGTTGATTTTTATGGTCAAAAAATGCATTAAATGCACTCAAATCCCAGCTTTTAGTCTGAGACCCCCAAACTCATTAAATTTGCATACATATATATATGTATACACACACGTGCATATATATACACACATATATACACACATACACACATATATGTATACACACACCCATACATACACATATATGGACGTGTGTGTG
>VZSV01000298.1:455717-483042 GCA_013398735.1 Nothocercus julius
TATATATATAACAAGTGCTATCTTACAAGCTGTTGTGTCTCTTCATGGTGGCTTAGAGATGTGCTGTGGCTCTCCACAGTTACTACATCTGCTGGAATATAAACCAGCCAAAAGAACTTCTGTCCAAATAAGTGTAAAATTTAAGAACTAATCTTAACCCCGGTGCATTCCGCTTCCCTTTACCCGTAAAGGGAACTTCGGGGATGGGGAGAGCTCTCGTGCAGTATCTCATTTTGAATTTACAGTGTTCATACAGGTGAACTTTTCAAAGAATAAACCCTGGCTTGTTACAATTCTTATTTTATACCATTTTTTTTTGGTACAGAAAAGCAATGATCAACCTATAGGCTGTGGGTTTTTGTGTTTTGTTTGGTTTTGTATTTTCCGTGCGCACTAACTGATTGCCAAGGGATTCAGTCCTGAGAATGCTGATTGAAAAGTTTTCCCTAAAATTTGGTTATTTATCATTTAGCGTTGGCCACACTGCACAGAAACTGACACTGCTGCTTCCCTGTGCAGCGTTTCCTTGGGGAATGTTGCTTCCAGTGCCACTTACCTCATGTTTAAAAGCTCATTTGCTCTTTGGATTCACTTCTGATGCAGTCAGGAGTTGCAGCCCAAACATGAGATAAGAGCACTAGCCATTTTTTCTTTTTTAATCCAGCTTTGTAAGTTTGGCTTGATCCCTTTCTTTTGCCATTTGTTTGCTGTGAGGCAGATCAAAGTCCTGAATGTATAACTTAAAATTAATACTTATTGCTATGCACAGGGGAAGGCAAATCCTTATTCTATAAACCAAACAGACTTTCTTTGTTTAAAGGTGGGAAATTATTGTGCTGTGAATCCTGCCCAGCTTCCTTTCACCCTGAGTGTCTCAACATTGAAATGCCTGAAGGATGCTGGAATTGCAATGACTGTAAAGCTGGCAAGAAACTACGTTACAAGCAGATTGTTTGGGTCAAGCTTGGAAATTACAGGCAAGTTCACTCTCGTTGTTTGATGCTTCGGGCACTTTTTACAGAACTCCTTAGAGCTGCACAGAAATCACTCAAATCAGTTTAGTGCTAGTTAACAAGAACTGTTTTTAGGAGCCTTCTCCAAAATTTGGTATTAGAACATTGAGAATGAAGCGTTTCTTGTTTTGCAGGGTACTGGCAAAGGGAGCCTTGGTTGCATAAGAACAGAATATTTTTATTTTTTATTTTTTTGGAAAGGAAAAGTAGCTTTTACTTTACAACTCGTACAGATTCAGAAGCTGAGACTTTTTCCTCTGATTCACAGAACTTAGATTTTTGCTTCTTTTTCTGCTTTTTCAGGTGGTGGCCAGCAGAGATCTGCAATCCCAGGTCTGTGCCTCTCAACATACAGGGCCTCAAACATGATATCGGGGACTTCCCAGTATTTTTCTTTGGTTCACATGACTACTATTGGGTACACCAGGGCAGAGTTTTCCCTTATGTTGAAGGAGATAAAAGCTTTGCTGAGGGGCAAACTAGTATTAACAAGACCTTCAAGAAAGGTAAAATCAAACAAAGTTTATAGTGGTTTATGACAAAAGTTCCACGTGTTTGTGTCTCCATCACCACTTAACCTGCATGGGAATATTATGTGGCTAGTGTTCTGTGTTCACGTAAAACTGCAAACATTATGTAGATCCTTTGACTGCGGATAAAAATATTTTTCTTTAAGTGCCTTCCCATTGTGTATCGTTGCGGGCAAGTTCAGTTTTCCACAAATTGGGAAATGTTAAGACAGAGCTTGGCCTCTAATGCATGGGATCATCATTCAGTATCTCAGTAACTACTGAGCAGTACCGGATTGGAGAGTTTCATGATATACTGCAATAATTCATTTTTGGCTTGTGTTTTGCTCATAGAGTTCCTAGCTTCTTTAAAAAAAAAAAAACACAAAAAATCACACATTTAAATATATACTTGTATGTGTTTGATTAATAGTAGCTGGTGCTAATTGTTTCCTATTTTGAACTCCCTTGCGCAGCACTTGAAGAAGCAGCAAAACGCTTCCAGGAGCTGAAAGCACAAAGAGAAAGTAAAGAAGCATTAGAAATTGAAAGGAATTCAAGAAAACCTCCACCTTATAAGCATATTAAAGTAAGTTGAAAGAAGTCACAGGGATGCATTTGATAAACTTTGCGTGCTTTAAAGGAGGCATTAAACCAGGAGTAGTGCTGGGGAGTGACTCATGCTGTATCATCTGGAGTCATGCGTTTTATCTGATGGTCTTTACATATGTGACTTACTCCTGGCCTTTCCAAACACTGTGTGTCCCTGATGGAGTTGACAACTGAGGGCAATCGATGCCAGCTGTAAAAGCTCACGCTCGTGCCTGCTTCTAGATCGCGGAGGAGGGCATTTGCCCTGGCACACTAATCCTACAAAAAGGATTTAGCAGGAAAATAACTACGTAATAATTAATTGCTTGCCCTCTCCAGTCAGATGAGGGACCTCAAAGAAAGATGATTCATGTGCTGTGTGCGTTGGCTCCTTCATTTATTCTTTCTTTTCTCTTTGTCCCGCAGTCCAACAAAGTAATAGGAAAGGTTCAGATTCAGGTGGCTGATCTGTCAGAAATCCCTCGCTGTAACTGCAAGCCGTCCGATGAGAACCCCTGTGGCCTGGAATCAGAGTGTCTGAACAGGATGCTGCAGTACGAGTGCCACCCCCAGGTTTGCCCAGCGGGAGAGCGCTGCCAGAACCAGTGTTTCACCAAAAGACTCTACCCTGATGCTGAAATCATAAAAACCGAGCGACGTGGATGGGGTCTCAGGACAAAAAGGAACATTAAAAAGGTAGAATTGCCCAGGACAAATGTGTGCCAGCTGTTAGCATGATGTCACTTCTGAGAACGCTGCAACTTTGTGACCCTTAAGCAAACGCAAACACATCTCAGAGCTTTCGAATCAGTGTTTTGTATTACAAAGATAGGAAGCTTTTGTAGGTGAAACAGTAATTGTGAAATCTCCTCAGCTGATTTGTCAGAATCAGTGTCTTAACGGGTATTTGCTCAGAGAAATAATCTTCAGTTGATTGTGAATTTGTGAATTCTGTTGATGGAAGGGAAGAGGTGACTCTCTCATGCTTCCAAGAGGAAAGAGCATGGCTGTGTTTTCTCAGTGACTACTGGAAAAGAAGGGAGAACAGTCCGGAACAAAACGTGATGGTTTCTTTGCCTAAATAAGGCTGTTTTGGGGGCTTTGCCTTTTCTTATTAAGGCGTTAATCCGTAACGTGCTCACTGCATTTTCCTGGTAGCCAGTTGTTTGGAGCGGGAGGGATTGCGGGATTGCTCTTCCGGATGTCCGGTAACACGATAGCTGTTTCACCCTCCTTGGCATCCAACTCTTCAGCCTGGATTGGTTTGAGAAGAACTCACAGGGGATGAACGAAAAGCTGGAGGTGATCGGGCTGCATTGGACCACAAACTTTAAAGGTTCTTAAAGTTCAAGAAAGCAGAGAAGAATAAAGAAGATAGAGAAATTTCCGTCGGTGGAAGTGATGCTGCTGTTGTAACAGAAAGTAGCAAGGACTGATTAGCCTCAGAAATATTAAGGACTTCAAAGTACCTATTAGCATGGTTGGCATCTTTAAAGTAGTGCTGGTGGATGAGGTCAGAGTGAGGTGGGAGAATGGGAATGCTTTTCCCTGGCAGTCAGAAAGTCCCTGGATATGGATCCGTTTGATTTTCCTTTACACTGTGTTGCTGCACTGTAGTCCTGGGAATACTGGTCTGGGATTCAGGTGGGATTTGCGACAGTTGAGGTGGAAAAACAAAGTCTTACACTTGATATCTGAGTGGGAGAGTCCTCTGCTAACTGGATTGCAGTCTTGCTGTACTTGGAGGCGAGCAGGAGGCTGATGGGCCTGGATTTCACGTCTGCTTTAACGTGCCAGGCAGAGGATTGGATCTGATGCACGGATGTATGTTTTGCTCTTACTCATGCAGGCTTCATTGTTTCTGAACAAGGAGGCGGCTGAACACACCTGAAAAACGGAAGCTGCAGCTACAGCCACAGATGGAATTGGGCAGTTTAGGACTTGAAGACATTATTTTTGTCATGTGAACCACGTCCTCAAGAATCTGCTCTAGAGAACTCTCTTGTTCTCGGTTGCCTTCCTCATTTCTTCAGTTTGAATTTGCACTCATCTTAATAGGGGGAATATCCTGGAACTACTCACCTTGAAGATGCAGCACATGGTTTTGGTGGACTTGAATTTGATGTAAGGATCACACTGCGCTTCTCTACAGAACGAAACTGGCTGCCCTCCAGACTGGAAATTCCGCCGTGACATTTTGGATGGGATGATCTTTGTTGGATGTTGTGTTTAGCTTCAACTGCAAACAGAATGTATAGATCAAAGCAAAGAGGTTCTGAATCAACTCTTAAGTCACTAAGTGCTGTGGTGTTTGTGTGTTATGCGTAGGTAGTGTGTCGGATCACCCACTGAAGAGATCTTGCCATGTCAAGATGAAAGCTTAAGGCTCATGTATAGTAATTTCAACTGTGAATTCTTTGCTTTTGTACGTTTTTGTTAGATATCTACCTCCTTGGCTTGGATTATTCCTCTCCCAAGTACATGGCAAATGTTTTTAGCAGGGTTTGTTTGTTTTTATGGTAGAGTTTCTGTGAATTTAATGTGCAAATTAGAAATGCTTCTGTGTCTTGTAGGAGCTTTATGGTCGAGGTCCAGGGTTGTGTTGTGCTGTCCAGCTGCTCCCAGACACATGGGCTGAACAGAGAGCAACTTGGTGGTGACAAAGGGGCTTTTTTTGGATTCAGGCTAGGATTTTTTCGGATGCATCCAAGTGACTTGATCCAAGTGCTTTAGATATGAGGATCTGAGTGCTCTGAGCTCGCCTGGGGCTCTGTTGTGTGTGGCAACGTAGCGCTGGTTACCCCCTTGTGCTGTATCTTGAAATACCAGGTGCTCGTTGGAGATTGAATTCGAGTGTATCAAATAGCTGTTTTTTTTAAGTGCTTTTTAGCCATCGACAACTGACTGCCTTGATAAAGTGATGCTCAGTGTGCTGAGTGTTTCTCCCCTCGTATCAAGGTCTCATCCTGTTCCAGCTATTATAAATTCCCTTCTGTAAAAACTGGGAACGCCCTGTTGGCCTGAAGGCCCCCTTTTAAACCTGTTTTTGGTGGTTAAGTCAGTTCTTGTATAAGCTGTGTTTCATTAAATCTTTGTCACTGCAGACTTTCCAAAGCTTATTATTGCCTACTAAAAGTCCTTAAAAAAGCAAACTATTCAATACTTTATAGTGAAAATATTTGCCATTGTTATGGTTCCTCCTGTCTTAGGATTCTATGAGTATTTCCACGTTACCTTCTCTTAAGCATGAGACAAAAGGATTCTAGGGAACTGCCAGATATGAGTGACTTAGTGTTTTAAGCTGTTGCTGGATACAGAAACTGTTGCTTCCAGTGCTGCATTTTACTTTGAGTGGGGTAACTGCTTAGAAAAGGACTAACCAGTGGACACATCTACTTAATCATGTATTACCTGCTAGATGTAAGAACTTTAATGCCTTTTGTGAGTATTACAGTACATGATAGGAAGCGCATTATTTTCTGTGCTGCTTCCCTTTATCTGTAGTCATCAGAAGCAGTAAGTATGGATTAAAAAAAAAAAATACTTCCCTCTATTTTTCAGGGTGAATTTGTGAACGAATACGTTGGTGAGCTAATTGATGAAGAAGAGTGCAGGCTGCGGATCAAGCGTGCGCATGAAAACAGTGTCACCAATTTTTATATGTTAACTGTTACAAAGGTAAATATTACATCTCTATCCAGTATAAACTGTGCTTATGGTGGAAAGTAGGTAGAGAATCCTAACAGAGTCATCATTCTATGTCTGAAATGTACTTCAGTCTAAGACCTTTTCCTCAGACTGAACCACATGAGTTTCATTTCTAGCTGTTGTATACACAGCTTCTCTTAATGGAGCATGTAATTGATGGATTTGTTTTGTCTTGGGTTTGATCTATTTGGGCTATTTTTTATTTTTTATGGAGTAGGGAAATGAATTGCCCTATTCAATACATGGTGCTTGTCATCAGGAACCTTTTTTTTTTTCTTTGTCAGTACTAAACATGTGTTTATCTTTCTCTTTGAAGGACCGAATAATAGATGCTGGCCCAAAGGGGAATTATTCTCGTTTTATGAACCATAGTTGTAATCCAAACTGTGAAACGCAGAAATGGACAGTGAATGGTGACATTAGAGTTGGACTTTTTGCTCTTTGTGATATTCCTGCAGGTAAAAAAAAAAAAAAAAAAAAAAAAAAAAAAAAAAAAAAAAAAAAAAAACACTTTTTTTTATGATTTTTTTCCTCTTAAAACGGCAATGTTCTCAACTTCCCCTTTTTTTTTTTTTTTTTCCTTCTCAGAAATTACATAATGACAGTAACATTTACAGGAACTTCTTTATTCATTACCGTCTTGTAGTCTACAAAGAAAAACTTAAAAGCAAATACAGTCTCAATATGAGGTTCGTGATTAGAAGTCTGAGTTAAGTTTCCTCTTTTAGTTGACCCTGTGTTGAGGAAGGGGGTTTGAACTAGATGATCTCCCGTGGTCCTTCCCAACCGCAATGCATCTGTGATTCTCCAGCCCTATAATTGTCATTAATTGCAATTATAAACCAGAATCGAATAGTATTTTCCTCAGAATCTGGCTAAATGTATAATCTGCGTTTATTCTGAAAAGTTTCCAAGTTTTCAGGAATTTGAGTTCGAGGAAGAGGGAAACCCTGATGGTGCCTCATGGTCACAAGCCTGTCTTTCATCAGGATCTGTGTGGATGAACTGGTTTTCTTTGCGTTTTAGGAATGGAGTTAACATTTAACTACAACTTGGATTGCCTTGGCAATGGTAGGACTGAATGCCACTGTGGAGCAGAAAACTGCAGTGGCTTTCTAGGAGTGCGCCCAAAGGTACGTGCGTGAAAATGGAATTTTCGTGAAAATGGAATTTTCATGAAAATTTTTTATTCTGAAGAAGTTACTTGCCCTGATGTCAGTCTGCATTTGTGATGTATCCTCCCTTGCAGGGGACAGCAGTGACACAAATCTTGTTTGAGAAAGAAACTGAACGAGCAAATAAGCCTCCCGTTACTGCAGAGCGCTCTCTGGATAGTATCATAAAATTACCGGATTATCAGTTTATATCTGTGTGGATGACTTTTGTTGCTTGAACTTTTTAGAGCAGATTTAATTTGAGCAAAATTCATGCAAATAACCCCAAGCTGATTAAATTTATTTCAATGCATGGACTTTATAAAGTGACCGTATGTTGTGTTTGTAATTGCCAGACAGCATTTGCAACAGCAAACGAGGAAAAGGTGAAGAATGCAAAATTAAAGCAGAAGAAACGGAAAATAAAAACAGAACAGAAGCAGATGCATGAAGACAACTGTTTCCAGTGTGGAGATGGGGGAGAACTGGTCATGTGTGATAAAAAGGACTGTCCCAAAGCATACCACCTCCTATGCCTTAACTTGACTCAGCCACCTTTTGGTAAGAGCATTCGTGTGGCTTCCCATGTCTGAGCTGAACTGCAGGATCCATTTATGTTAAACGTAGCATATTTCTTTCTCACACCACTTGTTTTGAGTCAGATTCTTGGAAGGGAGACACAGATTTAGCCACTATCCTAGGAGCTGATTTTTGGAGCTTTGTTTGTGTTCATCTGAACAATTACTGGGTGGAATAAGGATTAAAGGCCAGTACCAGCCCCCAAATGCACTAATCTCAGCTTCCTGTCTCTCTTGTTCCTCCTTCAGGAAAGTGGGAATGCCCGTGGCATCAGTGTGACATCTGTAGCAATCCTGCAGTCTCATTCTGTGAGTTTTGCCCTCATTCCTTCTGTAAAGATCACGAGAAGGGAGCCTTGGTGCCGTCGGCGTTGGATGGCCATCTCTGCTGCTCCACGCACGACCCCAAATCTCCCGTGGCACCTGAATACTGGAACAAGATCAAGTGCAAATTGGAATCACAGAATCCCATAGAAGAAGCAAAGGAGTGAATTTGCTTGAAAGGCGAAGGTGGGGGAGAAGAGGGGCAAATAGGTGATGAACTCAAAGCGACTGCCACTGACCCGTTCAGTCCTCATCATCAGAGCCGCCTTGTCTGAACTGGGAATGGGACCATTTAATCTCAGCCAGCAGAAGCAGGCAGTGATGTTTGTTTTTTATTGTTTGGTCTTTCTTTTACCCTTGAATGTGCTACAGCAGCTCTTACTGTTGGAAAACAGGAACGTCTTGGCCTTCTTAAGAAAACAAAGTAGACCTTTTTGACAGTGAGAAGAATATTCTGTTTAAAATATGTTTCTTTGAGTGTAGAAAGCAAAGCATAGCAACATATTTATTTATTTAATTTTTAAAGGATTTGGTTTTGATCAGTCAGCGAGTCTTCAAGAAAAAAAAAAAAGCAAAGCCAACATCATTTTTATGTCTAGTTTATGAGAGAAGAATCAATCTTCCCACTCTGTGTGACATTCAGCTGCCATAAAGACAGATGTGGGCTTCAGACCAGGTGACAGTGAAATGCCTCCATTCCAGTACTTATCTCTTAAGGGCATTTTGAGAAGGTAGGCTATATATCATGTTAACTTATGAATATTATTGAAAAGCTTTCCCTATGAGAAATCAGGTGTATGACTTTTTTGGAAGCGTTTGTGACACAAGATTTAGTGCTTTCTAAAAAGAAATCACGGTTCCTTGCTTGAGAGCTGTGATCAGGGGTGTTTTCAGCCAGGAGGAAATTCGGAAAGAGCTGATGCCCAATGTCTACTTCTCTGCCCCAGCTAACCTGGAATTTCCTGCCTGGTTCGGAGACCTTTCCAGCCTCAGCCGCGTCCTGCAGCGCTCTCGCAGCCGAGGTCTTCGCCCTGCGGGTGGAAGCACCATCCCTGACTTCACTAGATTGAGGATTGTTTTGTGCATTTGTCATCTGCCAAGTCTGCACTTGTTTTATGACACTTACCTTAGTGTGATTCTTTATTGCCTTCTCCCGTTAGCTTCAAAGGGAGTTTGAGTTATTAAGGAATCCGACCTGTGTGCATGTGTGTTCTCATGGAATATTTAGGGTTTTTTTGCTGAGACAAGTCTTCTAACTTTAATTTCCATTATTAGTGGATTTAAGGAAAACCAGTTATTTCCCCAAGAGCACTTCTTCGATGAACAGGGTATTTTCTATATCTGCGTAGTGGGGTATATTCACAGCAGCCACCTTCAACCTTGGGAGGTGAATCCCTCTTGGCTTTCCTCTGCAATCAGGAGAGAGCCAGGCTCCTCCAGCCAGAAGCAACACAGGTAGGCACCCGCTCCCAATTTTCCCTGGAAAAACCTATCCTTCTCCATCCATTTGCTGGGCAAGGAGCCTAGGAGGGTAAGTGTCCCCCAGGTGAAGTTAGTCCCTTGTGAATCTCCTCCCCTAGCCTCAAATTTTAGAAAGCACTGTGCATCTTCCCTGCCCCGATCTAGTTAGAGAATCCTTTTGATTTGTATGCTGATACTCGCTAACTTTATGGAAGCTTTTTGCTCATGGGTGTTGAAAATAGCCGCGGGTGAAAGGAGTTAATATGTGTTGCTGGCACGTGGCTCGGGGAGATTGTTTGATTCCCAAGAACCTCGTGCCTGGAAAACTGCTTCCCTAAACCCGCAGGGACGTGGCGACGTCTCAGCCCCAGGCCGTGGGAGTTTGCAACACGTCTTGCCTTTGGCTGGTGCCCTTTTCGTTCTCAAATTTATCTACAAGGGAACAAATGTTTGATTTTTGTGTGCAATTTGAAATTAGAAGAATACACTAGAGTCTCTCCAAGCAGCTCCTGTGCCATGTGAACTGATGGGGCAGTTTGCCTTCCGAAGTTTGCAGATGCCTTTTGAGGACTTTGGGTGTCTTGGGTGGCCAAGTCGGTGTCTCTTTGGGTCAGTTGGTGGCACAGAGGGCTAATGGGATACACAGAGCACTTCATCTTATGGTCAGTACTAAAGTGAATATCTAAAACACTAATCTTGCTTGAAAACAATGCTATATTTTGGTATTTTTTACAAAAAACGAATTACAAAAAGGATTTTATTTTTCCTAGCATTCTTTTTGTGTGATAAATGTCTGTTTTTAAACTCTTACAGAGGGTGTTGAACCTCTTCAGAAATTCCACACTCACAAACAGTGTCTGCAAGGCCTGGCCTATTTCCTTTGGATTTTGCATTAGGCTTGGGAATGTTCAAGTGACTTTTCTCTTGGAAAGTCACAGCATTCTACGTATTGCAATACTGTATGGCATTTCACAGAAGGCTTAAAAACTTGCAAGCTGCTAAGAGTTAACGAGGCCTGTTTGATATTTAGGTTAACTTTGTTTTCAGACTTTTCACAGGTGCTCCTTTTATTTTTCTACAAAATTGTTAACCAGAGCAGCCAACGTTTGAGCTTGGACTTGCAAGGGAAAAGAGGAGGTTGGTCTGTGCTTTTACAGCGCACAGAGCTTGGCCTGGATCTCACAGTGGTGGAGAGAAGGTGAAACTTTCCAAAGATTTAAACTTTCTGAACTACGAAAACATATAATTCAAAGATTGAGAAGTGGGTTTGTTCTATATGCTGAACACGAAATGTTACAATACACATTTCAAGCACATCTTTATAAGCAGAATAGTACAAAAATGCTATTTCTGTCTTAAGGGAAGGGTTTAACAGGGGCTTTTTGATTAACTGCCATCAGCAGACGGGGGGAAGCAGGTGTTGAATTGAATTTGTAGCCTCTCACCTGAGATAAAGACTAATATTGGGCAGTTTGGGGGTGCAGCTGCCTCTAGATCTTGAGCCTGTCATCTATATAGTAATGCAATATCCGAGCTGCCCTGTGATGTTCCCAGGACTTTGCTGTTTACTGGAGCTTTTGCTGTGCACCTTGGCCCTGCCAGCCGGGGCCAGTTCCTACAAATTCCTGGCTACGTGGTGCAAGGATTATTGTAGCTTTTGGATTATTAGCGTTGACTTGTCTTACCGAGAGACTGTAAGACGTAAAGGCATTTGCAGCTCAGGACAAAGGCAATCAAGGGCAGTTTTGGTGGGCAAATTCCCTTCTCTGATCACCACCGTGGCCTCCGAGAATCCGTTAAAACAAGCGTGAGGGCTGGAATGTTTCAGTCTGGCCTTCCTGCTACAAATTAATTATATCCTAATTTCTGGGTAGAACAGGAAAGTCACAATCGCTAGACATAATGAACAGTGAGCATTAAATCTGTATATATTGAAACTTTACAGAAATATTTGGGTAGGGCTGGGGAGGAGGGTGGGAAGAGGGGGGTGTCCAACGCTGGTACGAAGTCGTCACTTTAACATTGAAACCTCTGCCTCATTGAATTCAGGGTTTAATGTACTTGAAGCTCTGCAGTTCCTTATACAGCTTTTTTTTTTTTAATTTTATTTTATTTATACATAACTTTTTTGTATACTACATTCGAGATGTCTTTTAACTTGCCTGGCATTACTTCTGGCTCCCCAGCGTAGGGCAAATGGGATAGATTTGCAAAGCAGATGTCTCAGACTTAATGTATGTTAAAGAAATGTATTGCATGAGACCTGCCGACCCCGCGTCTTGTTGCTTTGCGTTTTCCATCGGCTTTACCCTGCCGTTTTATTTTTGTGTAGCAAAAACGTTTGCACTTTTGCGATACACTCCTGAACTTTGGATGTATTGAAAACGTTGCTCGGAGCAAACTTGCCGTTTCCTCTCGTCTTCTCTGCCCGAGGGGCAAATCCGGGTCCTCGCCGCTCCGGAGAGGCGGTTGCGATGATGCATCTGCTTCTTGCCCAGGAGACGCCCGTAATTAATGTGAAAACAGCCAAAAAGGGAAAAACGCGCCTGTATTTGCCAAAGCCGCTCATTTGCTCGCCACGCGATCCGGGCTCGCTCCGCGCCCGGCAGGAGCAAAGCCGCCTTTTCCGACGGCCTCCCCATAGCCCGGAGCTTTTCGAGGAATTCCTGGTCGCTTTGGCTTAGAAACAGACTGGACGAAAAAAAAGAAAAGTGTTTCCTCTCCATGGCTTGAACTGTATCTCATTTTTCGTGTCGTTTTTTTCTTTTTTAAACCGATCACGGTGCCACAGAAAACAAGGCAAGTAACTGTTTCGGCTGGCTAGTAATAAGAATTTTTGTTCTCTATAAGGGTATGTGCGTCCCGGGGTTGCTACGAGGAACTAACCCATTTGTTTCCACGCGGCTGATATTGCACAACACGGATACCTGCGGATTCTGTTTCCATTTCCATGTAATCCTTCCCTGTAACTATGACCTTTGTAGAGTCGTTATTTCTGTAGACTTTGTTTATCTGTAAGAAACTTTGTAGATTCTGTGAAATGTTATTTTATCGAAATCACTTGAGTCTTTACTAGCGAAGCATCAATATTCACTGAAGTCAATATCTTAAAAGAGTTTTTGGAGGCTGACTAGAAGCTCTTGGCACTCAGAGTAGTGTTAAGTTTCCCTGGCCGTGCTCCACGGGGGCATTACTGTATTATGACTTGATGTTGTCGCATAGACTTTGAGATATAAAATATTTTGGGGGTTTTGTCGTTTGGCCTCTGTTCTCTTGCATAGTGTGAACCCTGTAAAGCTTGGTTAACCTGTATATAGATAGCTTATCGTCCACTGGGTAGCGCGTAGAATTGCCTGTAATATTTTAGCTTCTTACTGAATGTGTGTGATGGTAGGAACCTATAATTTTTGTACATTATATTTACTGAGATGTTGCCTTTTTTTATTTTACGAATACTTCGGGATCCAGATGTGTTTTTGCTTCCGTGAGGATTAATTTGGAAAGGTTTTTAACGACATTCCACTGATTGGAGATTTTGCTTGAGGTTGACTTCAATAAATCGTTCTGAATGTTCCAACGGGCACTGGCGCCTTTGTGCTGCTTGCGCGGCGCGCGCGGGGGGGACGCCGGCTCCCGCTCGCCGCCGCGCTGCTTCCTGCTGCCACCCGGAATTGCGCGGCCGCTCGCGCTCCTTCCCGCGGGGCCATGCGGCGGCCGGGCCCCGCGGAGCTGCTCGCGGAGGCGGCCGTGCGCGCGCTGCTGCTCGGGGCCTTCGCGTGAGTGCGGCGGCCCCGGCCTTCCCAAGCGCCTCTCCACCCTTACGGAGCCGCATCCCCTTCCCGGGATAAAAACCATCCGGGATAAAACCCGCCCGTGGGCACCAGCCCCAGGGTGCCGCTCGCCCTCAATCTCTTTATTTGTCGCCCCTGCAGGGTCCTGGAGTTCCTGCCGCCGTTCCAGCGGGTCGTGCAGCCCGAGGAGCTGTGGCTTTACAAAAACCCCTACGTAGAAGTGGATCACGTGCCCACCGTGCCCATGTTTGTAAGTTCCTACAGCTGATTTCCTTTGTGCCGCTAGGGCTTTATTTTAAAGCAATGCTCGGGGAGGGAAAAAAAGGCATCTATTGCAAATAAGGGTAGTTCCTGGTTCGTGAGGCTGGAAGTGCATCGTGTTATTAGCAGCCAAACGACATCTACAGCCGAGTTCTTTTGTAGACTTTACTGTATCAGGCTCTTTTGCCCTTGCTAATTTTTAATAAATTACCCTAAATTCCTTTCCCATGTTTTCATAATCGTGCTCAATCCCGTCTTGCTAGTACTGCAGAGTAGGATGTTTCACTGGAGGAGAATGTGTTGCTCAAAAGCAGTCGTTTTTAACAGAGTTCCATAATAGTTAAACTGTTTTGCTTAGGTCTCTAGACTCTTGTCAAGGTAACTGCACATGAAATTACAGATTTACAGGCAGTTTGCTCTAAATATAGATGGGCTTTGGAGGGAGTTTGTTACAGTCTGCTTAAGGAATCGCTGTTGTGTCTTAGCTGCGCTGCCAGACCCCTAACAGCCTTCTCGTTCTGGGGCAGTTCATCTCCTTCCTGTCCCCGCTGCTGCTGATGGTCCTGGCGCGGCTGTTCCTGCGCGCGGACCGGGAGGATACGCGGGAAGGCTGCCTAGGTGAGCCCCTTCCTAACTCCAAAGCAGCTGCAGCCTCACGGACATCTCGGGGCCCGGCTGAGCCCCGTGGCACCGCCAGGGCTGCGCCGGCCGCTGCAGCGGAGCTCGCGGGTATCTGAACGCGCCGCGGAGCTGCGCCCGGTTTTGGAGCTCCAAATCCCGCCACGCCGGGCAGTAACTACCCGGCTGCGCAGTGAGGCTGCCCTGGCGTTTCTCTCTGCGCCGGGGGCGGGTTGGCGCGCGCCGCCGTGAGAACCGCGCGGGCGATGCCTCCGCGCTCTCTTGCAGCTGCCAGCCTGGCGCTCGGCCTCGCCGGGGTGCTCACCAACGCCCTCAAGCTGGTCGTGGGGAGGTAAGGGAGCTCCGGCGCCCAGCAGCGCTGCCCCCTGGGCCCTGCGGAGCGAATCCTGCCGGCCCCAGCCGTTTGGAACCAGGGACGTTGCCCCTTTCGCGTCTCTCGAGGCCTGAGTCGCGTTACCTTCCCGATGCCGCGTGAACTGCAGCGGGAGGCGGGCGCTTCGCGGAAGCCCCCGTGCCGGGGCTGCGGAATCGCCGCCCGGGGCTGCTACGTGCTCTGCTCTTCTGCCCTAGGCCGCGTCCGGACTTCTTTTATCGTTGCTTCCCAGACGGACGAGCGAACGCTGAGCTGCTGTGCACGGGGGACCCCGCCGTGGTGGCCGAGGGCCGCAAGAGCTTCCCGAGCGGACACGCTTCCTGTGAGCGTTTCCTCAGAGCCCAGCACAGGGAGCAGAAGCCCTTGGGGAGGGGGCGCTTGGATTTGCTCTCTCACCCCTGCAACCTGGGCCAAATTCGCTGGGGACTCCTGCAAAGCAGAGGGATGTAAAACGCGACCCGAAGCTCCCGCAGCTCCCTGTGGGTCTGTCCAGCGCGCGGGGAGGAGGATGCCAGGGAGCTCCAAGGGCTCTGTCTGAAGTCAACCTGCTTCTCTTGCAGTCGCCTTTGCCGGCCTGGCCTTCTGCTCCTTCTACGCGGCGGGGAAGCTGCACTGCTTCCTGCCCGGCCGCCGCGGCCGCTCCGTGCGGCTCTGCGCCTTCCTGCTGCCGCTGCTCTGCGCCGCCCTCATCGCGCTGTCCCGCACCTGCGACTACAAGCACCACTGGCAAGGTGAGCGAGGGATGATCCGGAGCGAGGCAGTGGCCGCGGTGCCGCGTGCAGGGACGTTTGGAGCCCAGAGCGACTGACGTCGGTTGATCGCTTTAATGGAAATCTCTCTGTCGCCTGCGAGGTGTTAAGTGGCAGAGCTACCTACAACGCTGCGAGGGGGCTACAAAGCAGCTTGCGGGACCGTTGTCACAGCTGCAGCACTAAAAGGAAGTTCCCTCTGCTCTGGTTTTGCCTGCAGATGTGTTGGTCGGCTCAGCGCTCGGCTTCGTGCTCGCCTACCTCTGCTACAGGCAGTATTACCCGCCGCTGACGGACCCCATGTGCCACAAACCCTTCCTGTGCAAGTCCAAGCAACTGCCGGGACACCAAGAAAAGTCGGTGACTTCCAGCTTTCGCCTAGATGTTTAATAACAGGGCAGGGGAAGGCGCTGGGGAGGCTCCTCGTGGTCCACAAGAAGCGACTAAAATGAGGGTTAACTCCAAAAACAGGAATTGTGGGTTCTGCAGTGTCCTGCTCAGGTGGGGCTGGGTTTAGTTTCACAAAATGTTATAAGTGACCCTTCCCTTGGACCTGCTGTGCAGTGAGCTGTAGATGTTCAGCACGCAGGCCTGCAAGAGGAATGGCCCGTGACAAAAGATCCTGACGTGAAAATTAGAAAAACGTGACCCTTCTTGTATGCTCAGGTATGGGTGGTTGTTCTTAAGCCTAATTTACAGTGCAAGAATGCAGAAAACAAGATCAGATGTTCTCCTTTGATTCAGTTGAGCTTTGTTTTTCATAGAAAGAGTATGTTGGAGTGCAGGACCTGGTCTTTGCATTAAATTTAAGCACATCTGTTAAATCACAGTTGAATTAATCAAGAGAAGTAAGTGCAGGGTTGCAGTCTTTAACCATGTATTTAATGGGTGAAGAGGGAAGATTGTATTTTGTGGTTTTTTTTCCCCTAATTTGCCAAATAAAGAAATGTAATTTTCTAAATGAGCTGTATTCCCTGTGATACTAAAAACTGTGATACCTGAGTTTATTTACTGCTGTATAAACCAGTTTCTTCTGTATGTTTGCATGGGTTTCTAGGTGGTGTTTATTTTGTCTCTCTCTTTGCAGCTTTAACACAGCACAGGTGTAGAGAGGTGACACTCAGCAGAAAATGGTGTCTTAGAGCATCCTTTTATAGTTGTTTTTCTCAGACAAGAAAGGACAGAATGCTGCTGGGAAATCCAAGGCACAGCCCTATGGCAATATGATTGTAAGTAGTTATTTCTCATTAGTTTTCCCTCCCAGATACCCATATTCTTTATTAAAAGCACATATCTGCAAGCAGCAAGGTGAGACTGGCAGAGCTAGGCATGAGTGCCTCCCGTGAGCTCAAGTCAGGACAGAAATGAAAACACCCCCTCATCTTTGGGTCACAGAAGCCTTTCAGGAGCCTGCATTCTACTTGAGTAGAAACTACAGAAATAGCTTCACTTTCTCAGGACATTGTGCAAATATAAGTTCTTAAACCCTCCCTCCATCTCACCCAGACATGCACGCAGCACAGCCATCTGTTTGTTTATTTTGGCTTTTACTGGAAAAGGCATTAAATAACATTTAAAATGTTTGTTTTGTTTTGTTTTTACAAAGTGCATAACTTAACAAGCTGATCATGACAGCACCCCCCCCATTAAGACTGTTTTTTTTGATACCCTTTTAGGAGATGCTTTAGCAATGAATCAGTAGTTCAGGCTGGGACTGAGCAGCAAGTGTGTTCTGCAGTCAGGTAAAGAACAGCTTCAGTTGTTTCTGAGTGGGAGGAAGGTTGTGCATTGCAAACAAGAGCTTTTAAATAGTGCAAATAATGAAGTACAACAGAGGACAAACAAACCGAAGCTGGGGGGAAAAAAAAGACTTGTTAACCCACAGAGGGCAAAAGTCAGTAGGAAGGAAAGTGGTTTGGCTGTTTCCAAACACGTCAGAGCAATGACCTTGCACCTCACTGAAACATCTGCGCGGAGGTTGAGGCTTCAGCCTGGCCCGTGAGTCAGCCTGGATGGTTTTGGTCACCAGGGACAGATCATTTGAGGCTCTGTCCCCAGTTACAGCAGAGCTAACGCGCGTCACGGAGCTGCAGACCTAACCCCGTGCAAAACTGTTTTCATTTCCTCAGTGGAGTCATTAGGACATAGTGTCCAAACCCTATGACCTGGCTCTGATTTCACTAGCTGCATTTCATATGTTTAACAACAGAAACGACAACTGCAGTAGTGCCGGAGCCCAGCTGGCACCGTGTCCCTGTGGCCACCTTGAAAGCCCCACGGCAGCAGAATGGGAGCGTCGCTCCAACCTCATGGGAGGGCTCGGACACTGCTGAGGAGCAGCTGCTTCTCCTTAGCTTAGGTACAGTTTTCATCTGGAAGTATCTTTCCTAGCATTAGGTTCCCATAGCTGTAGGCGTGGAGACTTGTGGGCTTCGTACATAATCATGAAGAAGGAAGCAGATGTTCCCTGGGGCACGGAGCAGCCAAGGGTCTTGTTCCCTAATCAATAACCTCTCCTGGAGACACCTCTCAATCCCAACTTAGCCGTGGAACTCAAGGAGCAGTTGGGAACTGAAGCTCCCAACTTGTTTTTACACAAGGCCGTCCCTCGTACAGCCTTGGCCAAGGACTCAAGGACATGCAGCTGCTTCATGCATGGGATAGACGTAGGCACAGGCTGTGCTGCAATCCTACGCGAGACACGTGCAGCACCGCGGGGAGGCCCTTCGTTTATTGGCCACAGTCGGCTTCAAGACGATGATGCTGAGCAGTCCATACTCGTGCTCTGCAGCAGCCAGCAAAGCCTACTTCAAGTATTCACAAAGATGCCTCTCGTGAGTGGTTTTTACGGGGCCGTCTTTCTTGGAGCACCTTCTTCCCGGTGCAAAGACCACAGCGGCCTCTCTGCTAGAGGAGGGAGAGGGACGGCCCATCCTGCCCCTGAGAGAAAGCAGCAGGCGCCTTTGCTCAGCAAGGCTGCTATAGCTCTCTCAAAACTGCGTGTTTAAGGCTTTTTATTTTCTCAAAGGTTGCAAGCTACAAGCTGGGGGCAGATTCCAGGCCCTCGTACGCCAGTTCCTAGCCTAGACGTCTAGTCTGCGTTCATACCGCTGTGATAACTTACAGGGTGGTCACACGAGTTGTAGGGTAGAGGGTTAAGAGTACATGTTGCCACAGGGAGTCACAGTGCAAGTACTGTGTGTGTTTTTGACCAAGTGTTTTTTCCTATGATTTTTCTACCCAAAATGGAAGAAAATCACCCCTGTCTCCAGGTAGCAGCAGGTACTTGGGAAGCAGCATGGCATGCAGGACACAGCAGCAGAGGAGAGAGGAAGGCAGAGAAGAAATCTGGACTTTCCTGATGAGTATTGAGGTGGTTTGGAGCTAAGAAAGCAAAAGAAGAATGTAAGAATAGCCATGCTGGAGCAGACCCAAAACCAGCACTGGTCCAGCAAGTACCAGCATTGGACTTAGAGCACAAGAAACAGTAAAAATGAATGTTTCCCCTAGTCCACCCTCTCCCAACAATCTGCAGTGTAAGGTGAAAACACTCTCTGTAATAGTAACAGGGTTCAGGTTGGGGTTCCCTATCTCTGTATAAAAAATGTTTAGTCCGGGGGCCTTAAAGTACAGGCTTTATAGCTGGTCGTTTCTGTGGTGACTGCAAATGATCCTAACCACGAGCGCTTGCTCTTGGCCTTACCTTCAGCAGCAGAAGTCTGTGGGCTGTCCTTGTGCCTGACTGAAAGAGGCCAATCTTGCCGACAGGCCAGAAAGGGACATCCTAAACAGACTCCTGCCTTTGGCACGGGCCACAAAGGTGAAGCATTTTTCCCTCGCGTGGGCCAGTGCCTTCTAAGGTCTTAAGAAAATTCAGAGGAAAGGCGTAGGCAAGGTGACTTACATCGAATTGCCAGGAGAGCACAGCTGGGTCACTGGCTTCCTGGCAAAGGTTGGTCCAGGGTGATGCCCTGCGTCTGGTAGATCTCTTTAAGAACCAACAGAACGGTGTCTTCCGACTCCCTAGGGGAGGAAAACATGGGAATCAGAGCGGGACACTTCCCTCCATTCCTTCAGGGCATCCGTGGCGCTTATGGGCTCAATCCAGCACCAAGACCCTCCGGGGTTTCCTCCCCCTGGCCCTACCCACCCACTCGCATTACAGGCAAGGAGCGTAGCTGGCTCAATTAAGGCTTTTTACTCCTGTAACTTTAGAGCTGGTGACGTTCTGGTTACGTCGGCCATCAGCTCGAAGGCCGGCAGTTACGAAGGAGCTCACCAGTAGCAGAGGTGGCCTTGTAGTGCAAATAAGTACTCATTGAAGCTCTCTATGGGCTTCTCCTGCAGCACGTAGTCTATGCGATGGCCGCCGTTGAGCATCCCCACGTTGATGGTGGAGGCCTCTTCCTTCGCCGCCTCGGGCGCCTCTTCTGGCTTCGTTTCTACAGGGATAAAGCAGAGGGGAGGTTGTGGCTCCACCACGACTGCTGGTGCCGTTTGTGCTATGGAAACGCGGCAGAATAACCGAGCGCTCAGAGCTGCCCTCCCCTTCTCCCGAGGCAAAGGCCAAGAAGGGAGTTTGCGCCCGGGTGGGAAGCAGCGCAGGAGGCGGAGAAGGGACTGGGGAGGCGAGGCCGGGTCCTCTGCTGCGTCCCCGGCTGCCGAGCACGAACCCGTCTGCTTCTCGGCGCTCGGCTCGGCGTCGGCAGCCTCCACGGCCGGCAGCGGGGCGCGCGTGAAGGACTGCCAGGCCACGCGCAGGGAGCCCAGCAGGTTGTTCTTGAGGTCCACGCTCATGCGCGTCAGCCCTTCCTTGAGCTCTGCAAGGCAGGAGGCCTCGGCGTCAGCCCCGCAGCAGCGGCACGCGCGGCCCACGGGGCCCAAGGAAGGCTCCTTGCCTTACCCAGGTGCATTCGCTTCCTGCCCTTGTGGTGTGGAAGCAACATGGGCTCAAACTCCACGTCTGGGACGATCATGGGCTCGATCCTGTAGGCCACGGGGTCAAACTGTACGGAGAGGAGCGGGGAGATGGGAATCACAGAAGGGCTGAGGCTGGAAGGGACCTCCGGGTGACGGTCAGGTCCAAATTCCCTGCCGGAGCAGCTTGCCTAGAACCACCTCCAGGCAGGCTCTGGACCTCTCCAAGGGCGGAGGCTCCACAACTTCCCTGGGCAACTCATCCCCGCATTCAACCACCCTCCCAGTAACGG
The DNA here is from genome assembly GCA_013398735.1 of Nothocercus julius. Taxonomy (NCBI): domain Eukaryota; kingdom Metazoa; phylum Chordata; class Aves; order Tinamiformes; family Tinamidae; genus Nothocercus; species Nothocercus julius. The sequence continues at coordinate 476,079 of VZSV01000298.1, forward strand.
CTTTTTCCCCTTATGCTCGGGTTTATTGTAGGAAGGCTCTGGCTTATACACACGGGGTGGAAGATGTTGAAGAAGCCTTTGCAGGTGGGCAGGCTGTAGCTGGGGTTGATCCGCTTCACTCCTCGCACGGTGAGAAACATCCCGATGGGAGACCCGAAGGCGAAGAAGATGGTCGGCTTGTAGATCAGCTGAGGGTAGTTTGCCGAGACCTGGGAGAGAGGGAGGGTTGGATTTGTTACACGACGGGATCCCCGTATCACGAGGGCCTCGTTGTTCCACGTCGAGCGTCACGCCGAGCTCAGCAGTTACCTGCCCTAAGGCAACATCCCGGTACTGGCGGTTCCTTCCGTCGCTCGCGCTGGAAGCGGCCGATCCGGGCTCCGCTCTGCTCTCCCCACCGTGCCCAGCAGCCGTCGCCTTCTGCTCGCTGACGTCCTGCAACCACACGGACAGCACACAGGGCACTTCCTGCAGGACCTGCAGTCCTTCCCACCCAAAGCTGCGAGAGGAGAAGTGAGTCCGCACGGCAGCGAACTGAGTGGGATCCCTGATGCTCCAGCACCAAGCTGGGAGGTGGCACCGGCTTCGAAAGAACTTCAAAGCAGGAAAGTCCTTTCAGGCACTGGTACGTTATTTAATGCAACACATAAAAGCAGCTGCAGATGGAAACAGCAGCTCTGTTGCCACAACCCAAGAGAAGTCCAGGAAGGGCAGGCAGGAATGAGGAGTTCAGGGTGCTTGGGGATGGGGCCCTTGCATCTTGTTCTGCACCAAACTGGCCATAAATGATGAAAATGGACTCTTGTCCTGGAATGAGGGAACGTGATCGGGAATGAGCCTAAGTCTGCAGAAGACAAACCTGCGTCTCCCTTTTGGAGCTGATGTAATGAAGGAGCTTCATCCTTGGTCCCAAGGGAATTCCCATTTCTTTGAGATTCTTCTCCGTACACAAGAACTAGAGAACAAGAAACCCGGATATCAGTAGTGCAGCACAGAGATGTGTGCGGGCAGATAACTCTGTTCTCTACAACTCTGCGCTCCTAGGGGACAATTCCTGGGAAGGTGACCCAGTACCAGGGAGATGGGCACATGCTGGGAGAGAATTAAAACACAGAAGAAACATCAGAGATGGCAAAACAGAGAGCTCCTTACCAGCGCCTGCCTGTCCATTTTCTCCTTCTCAAAAACGTCGCTGTACTCGGACAGCTCCAAGGTCTTCAGAATTTCTTTGACTTGCTCAGCCCCTCTGGTGCTTGAGGTGGTCCTGGAACCCTTTGGGTGCAACAACCACGCGTCAAGATTGGGGCCAATTTATTTGCTCCTAGGTGATTTCATTTGCTTTGCAGAGCCACAGCAGCCCCAGGACACAGATCCTACCTCTCTGCCGCGCTCCTCATCCTCAGGGGCAACTTTCTGGTTAGTCAGGAGGTCAAACAAGATGAGCGACCCTGGAAAGCCGGTGCGTGGAAAATACAACCCAAGACAACCTCAGCGTGGAAAATAAGCCCAAGCCATCTCCTTTCCAGGCTGGAAATGGGGGACAGCACACCAGGTGTCCGAGGTAAGTGTCCTTACCTAAACTGTGACCTGCAATGGAAACGCCTCCTTTGAAGCCGGGGTTCCTGCGCAGGAAGAGCTGGTAGAGGCGGTTCATTTCGGAAGCCACCGTGTCCACGATGGTCTGGCAATAGGTGGAGCTGTTGTAGAAGAAGACGTCCAGGATGGTGTCGTTTATGAAGTGGCGCAGGCGGTTGATGCTCGGCAAAGTGATTCGCTCCAGGTCGCTGCGCGGAGAAAAAGAAAACGGAGGAAATGGCAGTTAGGAGGGAGCTCTTGTGGTGCCGCTAAGGCAAAACGTGCGCCTCAAATCCATGGAAGGACGGCCAGCGTCTTCGGGAGACGGGAGGTCCTACGGCAGATTCTGAGCTCCCTTTGCCCGGGTCTGCAAGGAACATCTGGATCTAGGAACACCTGGATCTCCAGGAACATCGAGTAACATCTTGCAGAGATCTCCAGGAACATCGAGGAAGACGGCGTTGCGGCGAGGGCCGGGCCCCGCTCCCCGGGACACTTACACGTCCACGCCGGTGGAGTGGAGGGAGCTGTGCCAGTTCACAGGCAGGAACTCGACCCGGCCAATCTGTTGTTGCTCCTGGGCTTTCTTGAAATGCGCTTGCAGCATGTTCAAGGAAACGTTCCTGAAGTCATTCACTGCAAGAGAGCGTGGATCTTATCAAGGTGAACCATGACCAGGGCCATTGGGCAAGTCCACTGCAACAACAACACTCAACAAGATAAAAGACAAGACCGTGACCAAGGGAAATCCCAGCAGGGTCTTAACTCTGCTGCTGCTGCTACCCTAAGACCTTCAATCTTTAACCTCAAGATCAGGGGATCTTGTGCCCCATGTCCTTCCCCATGGAAGGATTTTGCTGTTTGATCTGTAACAAGACTCCTACCATGCGTGCAAGGCTTTAACACAGCAGCCAGGATAAGAAAGGTGCTTTTAGGCGTTAAAAATAAATCTGTTGTGATGATGCACACGTTAGGAAGGGAATCTGAAGGGAGGAGGTACACTTGAAATTACTTAATTTTGAAGAAGCAGAGAGGCCGATTCCCTAGATTTTAAATAGTCAATAGCCTTGCAAATAGTTTCATTAGATAAGCATATAGGAGAATAGCCTGTGGTATAAAGCAGAAGTATATTTTGTGGAAGTAAAGAGAGCTTGCTGTGAGGAACCTCACCTCCTTGGATTTCCGCAGAGTTAATGGTGCTGGTTTTGTGGGCACTATCAGTGACTCTGCCTCCTACAGAACCGTACGGCAGCCCCTGCTTCACACCTACCGCACTGCACGATGCTCCGGAAGCGAATGTCGCACGCCGGACCGATGCCGTGAACGACGAAGACCAGGTGATCGATCTGCAGAGGTTCTCCTGCGGACAGAGGGAGGGTTGAAAGCGCAGGCCCCGCAGGAGACCGTCACCTGCGCGGTAAACGGATCCGCTGGAACCCAAGACTCGGCGGGAGAACAGAACCGCCCGTCGTCACCGTAAGTCTAGGTGAAAAAAACTCGGGTGAGCACCTGGTTCTTGTGCTTTCGGAGCAGTGGGAATTCTCCTGTTTCTGCTAAATCCGGGAAGAAGGCCTCCCCTGCCCCTTCCCACCCCCGTGACACATTCAAGTCAACAGGACAGTAGAGGAAGGCGAGATGGCTCCAAGAGCCTCAGCAATTTTGTCTCCGGTCAGCGCTCCAGCAAAGCCAGAGCAAAAGCGGATGTTGCCCACGGCGGCCCGGGGTCCCAGTCACCTCTGCCGCACACAGCGGGAGAGCACCAAGCAGGAGGACTCGTCCCAAGGACACCCCATCCCTGGTGAGTCACAGTGCATAGTTAAGGGCTTAGCACTCGCGAGGCCTGGCAGAAGCCGCCGCTCTGCAGCAGACACCGGTCGCGTTTTGTCCCTTCCGCTCCCACACGCTTTAATTTGCTCAGTTTCAAGGCGGGTAATGATGGGGTTGGACGGGAGCAAACAAGGCCGTCCTCCCCACGGGGCCAGGCAGCAGAGCTGGGGAGAAGGGACAGAGCCGACCAGGAGACGCTTTGTGTGGCTCTAAGAGAGGGGCAACGCGGACTCACCGTTGGGGATCTCGGCCGCGATGTTTTCTACTCCTCTCTTTACAGTTCGAGGTCGACCTTGTTCCATAGGGGCTGAACCCCAGTCGTCAGAGGTGGCAACCGGATGGTAGTGCACCATGAGCTGGTAAACAAGAGCCATTAAGTGGTCATTAAGTGTCATCAAGTGGTTCAGCAGGACAGAAATTCGCTACAGGCGCTGGGCCGGGAGACATGGCGAGGACACAGAGCCCCTTGCGCAAGGGCAGCGGGTGAGAGGCGCCCAAGGAGGACCGGCACCATGCGGAACGGGCTCGTGCTCTGCAGATACTATCTGCTCTCGAGTGGGTAGGGAGGAAATGCCGCCTTGGCAAAACACATTTCCAGGCCCACACGGTTAAAGGAAAGAACATAAAACCAGAGTGAAGACCGGCCCCCGAGGGAACTAAAGGGGAGGCAAAGCAGTCGCTTTGTGCCCGTCTCTGGGGGATCTTAGCCCGTCAAAAGAGAGATCGACACGTCTGCCTCACCTTTGGGTTGTGCAAAATGATGATTTCCCTGCTAGGGGATTCCAGTTTCTTCTTCCACTCATCCAGGGTTACAGCAATCATATAAGCTTCCTAGGGAAAAGGACATCCTTTGTAATTCAGCGGAAGGTATTGCCGTGAACATTCAACTACATAAGAGATTTCCCACCCATCTTAACTATCTCTTATCGATACACTTGGTGAAAGAGGCATAGAAATGAGTCGAGTGAAGCTGGAGAAACAACAGTCACCCAAGTAATATTAAAGTATATATATTATAATAGCAGCAATTCAGAACAGCATTTTTTTTGTATCTTCCTTAAGAAAAGTCTCTAACTGATGACAGCAGAGACTGCTCACGATCGTAGCAGTCAACGGTGCTTAGCACGTCCCCACGATGGTGACTGCCCTTCCGTGCACACAGAAGCCCCTTGCTTTTAGTTCAGCTATTAGCACGGTGAGGACGATTCCCAAAGGGACAGTTAGACTGGAGCCGGCCCAAGAGATAAAGTTAAAAAAGAAACATCAAAGATGCTAAAGGGAGACTGCAAGCAAGGCCGGAGCTGTGTGGGCAGTTCAACGGACAGCAGAAAGACCCAGGAAAGTGGCAGAGCCAGGGTAGGAGAAAAGGGAGGCTGCTTAGCTGCAGCAGCAGCGTTTAGGGTTGTGCTAATCACGCCAAAGCCTCTTTTGAGTTCATGTCCTCAGGCACGACCGGTGCCAGGAGTCCCACTGGGGGTTTGGGACATCTCAGCCAGCGTTGGAGCCCAAATGTTTCTTGGAGGGATGGAAGCTCCCAGGAAAGGGGCCTTTACCTCCAGTTGCTCGCTGAAGGTCTCCGAGTAGGGAATATACTTGTTGTCCTTGTCTCCCTTGTAAAACCAGGTGCAGCGGCGCACTTGGGATACCTCCTCCTCCCAGTACACGGCCACGCGCTGCCTCTTCTGCAAGTGCACGTCGTACCTGCCCCCCGAGGTTGCCACGATCACATCCGCCTTGTCTTTTCCTGCAGGAACCAAGGGCTGAGTTCAATCGGGAGACACCCGCGCCACAGGAGAGCTTTTTGCTACAGCGACTGCGAGGGATGAGAGCCAAGCACCTTCTCCAGACAGCACACCAAAAACCACGCAAGCAACAGCAGCAAACGCCAGCGTTCTCCATGGACGTTGCACCGAGGGCATCCTGGTGCAGACGTGCCTGGTGCCAAACTTCTCGCAGAGGCAGAAGGTAAGAGCAAGGCCATAAGCTACAAACAGTTGTCTTCCCTTCCAGCTCCAGGCCGGGGCCAATATGTCTCCACCTGCCTATGCCGGGATGGGAAAACCTGGATTTGTGGCCTTGGGAAGCGCATTGCTTTAGCTCTTGGGATCTCTAAGCCATTCCCTGGAAATTGGAGAACTCTGCACATTTAGTTCTGCCGTCCCCTGGGCCCTCTGGCACAGCGGAGAGGAAGGGCACGAACCGCGTTAGCAGAACCAGGGCTTTAAACACATTCCTCAGCCTCCCCTTGGGAGAAAGTCCCCTGTGCTCTTCTTCCAGCTGCCATCCTGCTCTCCCATTCGCTGGAGTGCTTTGCAAATAGGTAGATTTATATATAAATTAAAGGCTATTCAAACGAATGTGGTCTGACCATATAACGCACCCAAAGAACTTAGGTTTTCAGGTGGCTAAAGATCTAAAGGTAGATGCATGGCCAGAAAAGTCCAAATTTAAAATTCCAGGGGCAAAACTTTCCATCCCACACAGCAGCCATGGATCTGTTTGAAGAATTCCTACTCCAATACTCGGTTAGAGCATCGTGGCCAGACTTCCTTGGATAACACACTCCGTGTTTCCAACCAGTCTCTTAGCCATCTCCTGGGCAGGCCCTGGCGGTGTTTTTAAGATCAAGGACTAGGTAATTAAAATGAAGGGCTATTTAAAAGCAGAAATTACAGGAGCTGGAGCCAAGCAGTGCTGCGAAATCCTCCAGGCCAACCTGGTGATTCCAAACAGGAACGCCCAGAGTTTTTCCTGGGCTTTCCAATGGGGCAGCACCCAACGTGGGGTCTTTTCTTTCCTACCTGAGGCGTGAGCCTCCTCCAGCCTCTCCGAATCCTGGGTGCTGAACGGGATCCAGCGCTCCCGGGAGTCCGTGACCTTGCAGTAGAACCAGTGGGGAACAACAGCCTCGTACTTGTTTGCAGCATCCGGCTCCGGAGCCTCGGCGGACGCGGCGGCGGGAGGCCCTGAGGGCTGCGCCTGTTGCTGCTCCGGAGCCGACATGATGCTCCTGCACAAAGAAAACGGGTGGCACGAGGCCCTCAATTCCCAGGGAGCCTCCAAAGCGCTTCTTCCACAGAAACGCCTTCCCACACATCTCCCAGATTTATTTGGGGAGCGACCGGGCTGGACGCCTCCCTGCCGCCAGTGGGGCTGAGGAGCATCCGCAGAAACTCACTTGGGGCAGGTGAGGATACGGCTGCGGATCCCACGGGCGCCCGGGTGGTGCCGGTGCCGGTGCCGGTGCGGAACCGCGGTGCGGGAGGGATGGAGGGAAGCTGCGGAGAACGGCGGGAAGCACCATGAGCAGCCGGCAGAGCGGGCCCGGGACCGGCACGGGGCAGGACGCGCATCCCGGGGGCACCCAGCTCCGGGCCGAACCGGGCCGGGCCGAACCGGGCCGGGCCGAACCCTGCACACCCGGCCCTGCGGCCCCGCCACGGTTGATGGATAAGCAAAAACATACATAGATATATTTACAGGTATACACACACTATATATAGTCATAGAAAATTATACAGAGACGCACGCATATATAATATATATCATATATAAAATATAT
>VZSV01000298.1:489686-506428 GCA_013398735.1 Nothocercus julius
CCCCCGCAGCCAACCTGGTGCTGCACCAGACCGTGGAGCGCATCCACGTGGGCGCCAAGTACGGAGACATCCCGCGGGGCATCTTCGTGGTGCGGGGCGAGAACGTCGTCCTGCTCGGAGAAATAGTGAGCGAGCGGCCGGGCGCGCGCGCCTGCGGCGTCCGGAGGGGCTCGAGGGCACTCATGGCACCCCTAAGGGCTAGGGGGGCCGGAGGGGCGGCTCCGGGGGCTCCATAGGAGCTATAGGGGGTCCATAGGAGCTATAAGGGGTCCATAGGAGCTATGGGAGGTCCGGAGGGTCTATAGGTGCCATGGGGGGATCCACAGGACCCCTGTGGCCTCCAGAGTGGCTATCAGGGGTCCTTGGGGGTCCGTAGGAGCTATAGGGGGTCCATAGGTGTCACAAGGGGGTCCGCAGGGCCTCTATGGGCTCCATAGGGGCTATCAGGTGTCTGTGGGGTCCATAGGGGCTATAGGGGGTCCATGGGGTCCATAGGAGCTAGAGAGGGGCCATAGTGTTCATAAGCCCCTGGGCGGGTCCACAGGGTTCCTATGGCCTCCATAGGAACTATAGGGGGTCCATGGGAGCTATAGGGAGTCCATCAGAACTACAAGGGGTCTATAGGGTCCATAGGTGCCACAGGGGGGTCCACAGGGCCCCTCTGGGCTCCATAGGGGCTCCACAGAGGCCCTGCAGTGGCTCGGGCAACCTGCGGGAATGGGGCAAAACCGGGCAAAAGACGCGGAGGAGCCGCGGCGGCGGCCGTGGAGCGTGGGGAGCCGCGGCGGGCCGTAGCCTCCCCATCCCGCGTCCCTCGCAGGACCTGGAGAAGGAGAGCGACACCCCGCTGCAGCAGGTCTCCATCGAGGAGATCCTGGAGGAGCAGCGCCTGGAGCAGCAGGCCAAGCACGAGTCGGAGAAGCTGAAGGTGCAGGCGCTGAAGGAGCGCGGCCTGGCCGTGCCGCGCGCCGACACCCTCGACGAGTATTAGCTGCCGTTTCCGCGCGGGAAACGGTCGCATTCGCGGATCCCTGTGCCAAGGATGTCTTTCTTTTGGGGTGTTTTTCCACAAGCCGTCGCCGTTAAGGCGATGCCTTTAGTTTCCCTTCACAAGCCTTGCTAAGGACGAGCGAATTGCTCAGTTGTCCTCGAAGGGACCCAATGCTCTGGCAAGAGTGAGATTTATGTTGCTCAGGAGGCAAAGCCCTTTTTTTTTCTTTTTTATTTCCTTTTCGTACGTGACTCTGGGCGAGCGCGCCCGATCCCTGACCTGTAAATAAATCCTCAGTCTCGGCAGTGCCCGTTTTGCCTGGGATTTGCTGCATTCTGGCCGGGTTCGCTTCTTGCGAGGACCCTCCGCGTTCCTGGCTGTGCTGCTGGAGAGCCCCCGGTGGGAATATGGGTGTTTGCTGGACTCCCGACATCTGGAGGGGTGAAATAAAGCCCCGAATAGGGGACCGGGGGGGGGGGGGGGGGGGGGGGGGGTTGGTGGTGCCCCAACATCTGGATGGGGTTTTGTGGAGCCGCCACATCTGGAGCGATGAACTGGAGCCCCCAGTGCAGGAATATGGGGGTTGGTGGAGCCCCCACATCTGGAGGGATGAACTGGAGCCCCCAGTGCAGGAATATGGGGGTTGGTGGAGCCCCCACATCTGGAGGGATGAACTGGAGCCCCCGATATGGGAGGGGGCGGGGCTGGCGCCAACATCTGGCGGGGCGGGGCCTGGCCCACTACGTCACTTGAAGGGGGGGGGGCGCCCCCTGGCGGCCGCGCGAGGTTCCGCTCACGCGGTGACGCGGCGCGTGACGTCACGGCGGGGCGGGCTCGTCCGTCGGGAGCGAGGCGGGAACCGGAAGCGGAAGCGGGGCTGCGCTGGGCGCGGGCGCTCCGTGGCCGCCGCCGTCCCGCTCCAGGCCCGCCGAGGTCGCGCCCTTCCCGGCCCCTTATCCCGGCCCCTTATCCCAGCCCGAGCCCCGCTCCGCGTCCTGCCCCTTATCCCAATCCCCTTTCCCCTCTCCTTTTCCCCTCTCTCTCCCACCCCCCTCCCCAGTCCCAGCTCCGTATGTCGCTTCCCGCGTCCCGGGGAGCTCCGGCTGCTCCCTGGAGGAGCTCCCGGCTTCCCAGCGCGGAGCCGGGCGGGCGGGCGGCTGCCGGGATGGAGCAGCCTGGGAGCATCGGGCGCCAGTGAGTGATGTTTCCCATTCCCGCCTCCCCTTCCCGTGGAGGCCCTTGGCCAACGAGCAGGGCTGGGAGCTCTGCAGCCCCCCCTGGGAAGGGGAAAACTTGGGCCTCGGTGGGAGCGGGAACCGGAGCGACGGGTTTGGCCCCCCGGGAGCCGGGCAGAGCGCTGGGATGTGCTGAGCTCCGTGTTGAATTCCGGCATTTGTGGAGAGCGGGAGCGACGCTTCGGGACTCGCCATTCCCAAAGCCAGAGCCCGAAATCCGGCTTTTTTTTTTTTTTTTTTGCCCCAGCAAATTTGAAACGGGGATCTGAAATCCACCCCCACCTGCCGCGCGGTTCCTGCTGCTGGGAAGTGACTCCAGGTGCTGGTTAACAGGGAGCGGCTGCGTGAAACGGAGCTGCTCCCCCCCATTCCCGAGCCGCGTCCGCAGGCTGCGGCCAGCTCGGCAGCCTCGGGTGCCTTTTGCCCTTGGCTCCCTTGCAAATCCCTCCCGGGAGATGCGTGGGGCGAAGCCTGCGGAGGAGGCCGTGATGGGGCCGCGGAGCTGGGAAGGGGCGCGGGGCTAAGGAGCGGGAATGGGGGATGGGGATAAGGAGGCGCCCGGCCGGCCGGCAGCTCCCCGGGGATGGGAAGCACGAGGAGGCGGGTGGGGGGTTCGTCCGCAGGAGCCTCTGCCAGCAGCTGAGCCCCCGGGAGCCGGAGCGGGATCGGGATGGGGCCGGGCAGCCGTGCGCGTCGGAATGCCGGAGACGTCCCCTTGGCTCCACGTTGAGCCGCCTGCGCTGCTTTTCCCACAGGGATCTGAAGCCGGAGAACGTCCTGGAGGACGGTAGCGAGCGTCGCCTCCCGTCTCAGGGACCTTCCTAGGGAGAGGAGCCCAGCCCGGCGCTCCGTAGGCCGCGTGGGCATCTCCATCCTGGGAGGCCGCGTGGGGACAATCGGCCGCATGGGTGAGCGCGGGTGGCATCTCCTCGCTGTGTCCCCCGCTGTCCCCGTGCCCTTCCCAAGCTCCCGGCCGGGGATCCCACGCGGCGCCGGCACTGCGGGCCGGGCGGCGCCCCTTCCTGGGCTTCGTGGGCCTGAAGCGCCTCGAGGCCGGGATCCCGGCGCCGGCCGCGGGGAGCGCGGGATGGGGCCGGCGGGATGATCCGCGGTGCCCCGACTCGCCCCCCGTTCCGAGGATCCGGAGCAGTTTTCCCCAGGGAAGGCTTCAACCCGGCCGAGCCGCCTGCGACGGCCGTGCCGAGGCCGCATCCGAGACAAGGGCCGCGGCCGGAGCGATGCCGCGGGCGGCTCCGCTCGTCCTTGCGCACGGCGGGTGATGGGGACCGAGCGCTCCGAGGAGCTCCGTGCGCTCGGAGCCGGCGGCACCCGCTCACTGCCCCTCTCTCCGTCCGCCCCCCGCAGCCACTGCACGTCCTCGTCCTTCCCGGTGCCGTGCGGACCCGTCCTGGCGGCTGGCACGGCGCCGCCGCGCGCCCTCCTGCTCTCCCACATGGATCGGCCCCAGCGCCGGCCTCCCGGCCACGCGAGGCCCTGACGCCGACGCCCGGAGCGCCGCGCTCCGCCGGAGCCGCCGGTAGGTCCAGCGGAGCCCGCCCGGGATGCGGGATACCGGGATGGGCAGGGGCTCGGGAGCGGGCAGCGCCGGCTGCTGCCGCGGAGCCGGCTCCCCTCTGGCAGGAGGGCGGGAATGCCGCGGTGCCGGGGATCCGCGCGCCGCCCTTATCTTATCACGGCCTCCGCGCGCTCTTTATCTGTGGGCGGCCTTGGAGCGCCGGGGGGCCGGCGCGCGGGGGTGTCCGGCCCCCCTCGCGCCCACGTCGCTGGTTTTGGTCTTCGCGGCCGCGGGGGCCCTTTGGTTTCGTGGTTTCATGTCTTGTTGCTGCTTAATCTCTTGTTTAAGGGCTCTGTCTCCCTCCTCCTCCCTACCGACCCCTGCTCTGTCCCAGGATGCAGCTTCCCGCAAGCGGGTGCTGCAGCTGGGAGATCGCAGCGGGGGATTTTTCCCTAAAAAAAAAAAAAACCACAACCCTAGGATGCGCCAGCCCCTTCCCATCCTCCTCCTCATCCCGTCTCCACTCCATGCCCACCGGAACCGCGAGGTCTCTGATTCCGGGACGCGGCCGCTGGCGGCGCGGGAGGGGAGCGGGAGCAGCCGCAGGGGGACCCCCCTGTCCCCCCGGCTCTTGCGCCAGCGGGGAGGAAGGTCAGGGCGCGGGGCTGACGTCAGGACGCGGCCGGGGCTCGTGCCGCCGTTCGCTGCCCGGCCCGTAACTCATCCCGGGAATGGCACCCGGTCCTTGAGCCTTAGCTGGGAGATAACGGATGAGGTGGTGGTGGTGGGGGGGGACTCTGCCCATCGCGGGGACCCCCCGGCCACTCTCCGGAGCGCTCGGACCCCCCTGCTGCCACACGGATCCTCCGTGGCCGGTTCATCCCGTTGGCTTCTCGTGCCGTTTTTCCCCCCGCCGATGCCCCCGGAGCCGGCGGGGATCCGTGTCCAGCACCGTCCGGTGGGGCCCTATCCTGGCAAGAAGCCCAGGGGCTCCTTTCCGAGCAGGGGGCTCCTTCCCCATCCTCGTTTCGCTCCGGGCGCCGCAGCTGCGGGACCGGCCCCGGCCTTGGCCCCGGCCCGGCCTGCCCCAAGCGCCGGCCCTTATCGCGCCGCTGACGGGCCAGCAGCCTTCAGCGGGCGCATTTAAGGCCGCGCGCGCTGAGGGCCGCGGCAGAGGAGCACCCGGAGCGGCAGCACCCGGAGCAGCGGCGGCGGCAGCGCTCGGAGCACCAGCCATGCTGCCCGCCACCTTCAAGCTGTGCGCCGCCACCTCCTACCGGCACCTGCGCAACGTGACCGGTGAGGCCGCGGGCGCGCGGGGCTCCGGGAGGCCGCGCCGGGACCGATGCCGCTTTCCTCCTCGGGTTGAGTTTTCCAAAGGCTCCGTGTTCCCGTTGCGCTCCTGGCGTTTCTGAGCGTGGGGCAGTATCCGAGATGGGGCTGCAAAGCGGGCCAAGCTCCGCCGCCTGTTTGGAGCCCTGTCCAGATCCGCTCGGAATAACATCCTCCCCGGCCTTTAGGGCTTTGTGGTGTTGTGTTCCGTTTCCTCCGGCCTCTCCCGGCAGCTTCCCCTGCCCTGCGCGCACGGAGAGGTTGGATGCTCCCTGTCCCCGTGCGCCGTAGCTGGGACTCGGAGCGAAACGTGACGTTTCCGGACCTGTTTCTGGTCGGTGGCCGTTCAGTAGCCGAACGGTGTGCGTGCGGGGCCGTCGGCGAGCGGAGCCCCGCGAGGGCGTCGGGTTTTGCCTTTCTCTAAGGCCGCGCAGCGCCTGGCGCCGCTCAGCGCCGCTCTCCCCGCAGGCCTCAGGAGACAGGCGGCCGTGGCCCTGGGCCAGGAGCTGAGCAAACTGTCCTGCCGCGGCGCCGCTCCCGGCGCCTGGATCCACCAGGTTCGCCGGAGAAGCTCCTTGCTCGGTAAGTGACCCGCAGCCCGGGATCCCGCCCCGCTTCTGCGGATCGGGAGAGCGCAGGTCGACGTGGGTGAGGGATGAGCTCAATTCCAGAGCCCCCCTGTGCCGGCTACGCGATCCGGGTAGGGGTTATCCGGTGTTGTGGTGAATTGTCCATGTTCTTAAACTCACGGTGCTCTTTCTCCGAACGCCTCCAGGCTCCAGGCTGGAGGAGAAGCCCCTCAGCGAGGTGGAAATGTCGTATATCAAGCAAGGAGAAGAAGCCCTGCAGAAGTCGCTCAGCATCCTCAGCGACCGGGACGGCTGGAAGACGGAGACGTCGGTGGTAGGAGCTCTGCCGGCGGCAGGCTGGAGCCGTCCTGCTGGGAACGCCGGCCGTGCGAATTCCGCCTTTCCCTCCCCTAGGATAACGGGGACAAGGTGCTGAGCAAGGTGCTGCCGGACGTGGGGAAGGTTTTCCGCCTGGAGGTGGTGGTGGAGCAGCCCCTGGACGCGGTGTACAGCGAGCTGGTGGACAGGATGGAGCAGATGGGAGACTGGAACCCCAGCGTGCAGGAGATCAAGGTGGGAGACGCCCGGTCTCGAGGGGCTGTTCAACTCCTTTTTGCTCGCGGTGGCTTTAATAAGGCCCCGAGGGACTTTGTCCGTCGCAGCAGAGTTACAGGGGACACCTCCCCATCCACTCTGTTCCTTTAGGAATTGTCGAGCCAGTTCTATCTTGGCTGTTTTCTTTTTAATGCTGATAAAAAAAAAAGGCTCAATGGCTTTAATTGCTTTTCTACCAGCAGAAGTGGTGCTGGGGGAGTGAGAGTTCCCTTTCCTGTAGGAAACGCACATGATTTCACTGCAAAGTCACTGTCTAGTGCTTAACTGTGACGTTTGTCCAGTTCTTTTAAAAGAACTGGCACGAGGTCCCACATGCAGGAAAGCCTCTTGGCAGCCTGTTCTTGAAACAAGGGCAATTTCAAGGGAAAGATGTTTTTTCTTCAGCTAGGAAAAGCTTGAGGTAGAATATTTGGGGGGGTGGAACAGCCACTGTGAAGAAAAACTGTGAGTTACTGCATGTCCTAGCGCACATTCCACTAGAGGCTCCTGCTGTAGTGAGGCAAGTAAAAGAGAGGGGAATAGCTGGTCCTTATAGCTCAAAAGTTGATGTTGTGACTTCCCGACGGTGCAGATTCTCCAGAAGATCGGGAAGGACACGATGATCACCCACGAGAAAGCGGCGGCGGCTGCCGGGAACATCGTTGGGCCGCGGGACTTCGTCAGCGTCCGCTGCTCCAAGAGACGCGGCTCGACCTGCGTCCTGGCGGGGATGGCCACCAAATTCGGAGCGATGCCTGAGCAGAAAGGATTTATAAGGTACTTTTTTCCTCTCGCTTTGGGTTTTTTCCCCTCATGAGGGAAGAAGAGTTGCACAGAGATGTGTCATTCCCTAAAGCAACTTTGTGCTCCAGAGCTGGTATATAAATTGCTAATCCCAGCAGCAGACTTTGTTTTGATGAAGCACTTCATGGGACCTGTTAAGCCACATGTTATCTGCCCGCAGAGCTGAGAACGGCCCCACTTGCATGATCCTGCGCCCAGTGTCCGGAAATCCTTCCCAAACCAAGTTAACGTGGCTCCTCAGTATCGACCTGAAGGTAAGTTCTGCAGCGAAGCTCTGGAATTCAGCGGTTGCCTCTGGGAAAATCAGTTTTTCCCCTGGATTGACCCATCTGCTCCTGCCCAGGGGTGGCTGCCCAAGACGATCATCAACCAGGTGCTCTCGCAGACTCAAGTGGACTTTGCCAACCACCTCCGCGAGCGCCTGGCCCAGACGGTTGGGACTTGCTGACGGCGCCGACCCCGAGCGGCGCCTTCCAGGGGACGTGGGCTAAAGCATTAAAACGTTAGTCGGGGTAAACTGGGGGGCAGCAGCTCCTGTAAGTTAAGCAGGGCTCAAACTGCGAAGAGCCTTTAGGCCCAGGAAGGGCTTTCAGTAATAAGGTAATTGGGGAGGCCTCGGTGCCTGCACGGTGGCCAAACGCAGCACTTAAACCTTGATTCCCTCTTCCCCCAGCAGAGCCAACTCTAACTTATTTTCCTGTACAGACTTCAGTATTTATTCAGGCTCTTCAATGGGGAGATGGCCGACAGCGTCTTCTGCTCTGTGCTTAGGCAATAGAAGTTTGTTTGTTAGTAGCCTTTGCTGTTCTGAACTGTAGCAGCTCATAGAGCCTGCAACCCTCCCCCCCAAAAGAAATCACAAAACTGTAGCAGGTTTAACGAAAGGCTTTTTATTTGCAACTGGTTTCCAGTTTAATAAAAAATGCAGTTCTGGGCTTCTGCCCAAACCTCTGTCTTGCTACCACATAATCTTTCTGGGTGGAAGCTGTTTACTGAGGGGGGGGGGGAGGTGTGTGTGTGGGGGGATCTAACTGCTCCCCCCAAACCCAGGAGTTTCAGCCCAGGCACAAACGAGAACTTGGGCTCAACACCAACAGTTGCTGCTTTAGCTGGAGGCTCCCCCAGCTGCGCCCAGCACAGAAGTGCAGCCCTTGCCTCCCGCATCGTGGTAAACGTGAGTCTTCGGCGGGTGCTGCCGCCTCCGAGCGTCCCAAGCGACGAACAGTCACCGAGAATAAAACCCCCTTGGGCTGGCGGCCGCCGGGCCGGCACCTCCTTCCTTTAGGGCTCCCAGGGGGGGCTTCGTCGCCCATCGACCTCCGTCTCCACGTGGTACAGGACGTCTGCCAGCGTGTGCTCCACAACGGCGCCCCAGCCCATGTCACTCATCTGCAAAGGGATGACACAAAACTAGTCAGGAGAAATGCAGGGGGGCAGAAAAAAAGAGTGAAATTACCCAAACAGGGCCATTTTCAAGGAATCCCTGCACAGCAGTTAGTGGCCTTACTTCCTCCTGTTCTCCCCACTAAAATACTCTACCAAAAACATCTAAACTTGTTGGGCAACAGCATCTAAGGTTAATACTCAGCTGGCATTCTGTCTATTTTCTGAAATAAGGCAGCTTAAACCCTAAAGAATTCAAATATGAGTGGTAAATACGTTCCTTCCTTTAGAGGGCTACACTGTCCAAATAGTTGAGGGTGGAAAAAAGGAGATTGGGGTTGTCCTCTATGTCAAATTCTTAAGGGGCTGTCGCAACAGATGGACAAAGCAGACTGGAGCTCTTACTTACTGGACGGTAAGTGATGTCTCTGGGAGGATACTTGAAATACGGTCCAAAGTTGATGGAAACCTACAAAAGACAGGTTTGGCAGTAGCTAGAGAATGCCTGGAAAAACAACAACAGCCGGTACAAGAACCTGTGAACAAACAGCCTTTGCCTGACAGACCAGCGCTCCTCCCGTGCTCTGATAAAGTTCAGCCACACAGGCCTATCGTTCCAAAGGGGTTTGCTGAAATAACCCACCTCCCCTCAAGGCGATCCCCTTTAAAGGCAGCAATTCCTCTTAGTTTAGGAATTACGAAGGCCAAGTGCAGAGTGACACCTACCGTGCAGCCTTTGTATAAAGAAATAGCAGGAAAATAAACGCCCTCAAAAATGTCCTTAAAGGCAACACCTTGGCTGACACCGTTTTTGAAGAAGATTATCTGAAAAGGACAAGTTGCAATTAACACGTGAGGTCAACACTAACCTTTGGCTGTACCTCATCTTTAGGGCATCTTTATCCCCCCCCTTCTACGACATGCCAGACATTATACGGCAGTAAAAAAAATGCACAACCTGATGCTTGCACCAAGGCACTGGTAAGAACAGTCCTGGGTTGCCTCCCACCACGTCACTTACTTGGCTCCCAGGCGCTTGTTTCAGGCTCTTCTCTGCTTTGTCCACAAAATCCTTTTCCTCGAAGTACAAGTAGCTTTTGAATTTGATCAGAGCCTGGAAGGTGGGGAAACACCCGTCGCTTACTTGGGGCAAGAACGAGGCTCGAGGAACCTATTTTCCACTAGCCAACGTTTCCCGAGCTGCAGCTCTTACCTTATCTTTGTAGGTATCCGGCAGTGATTTAGCAGTCTCGGTGTCTTCCGGAAGACTGATGTAAAATCCCAGGATATCCCCCTGTCCGTAGCCACCTGAATAGTGTTTCCCTATTGACTGGTGAAACTTCGTTCCCTTTTTGCTGCGCCAAGAGTAACTGAACTTGTCATATCCCAGAGGGGCCTGGAGGTTCCCTGCAGAAACCAACGTTTCTCAGGGAATGTGTCACCGTGGAACAGGAACATCACTAAACATATCTGCGTGCCCCAGTTCAAGGTCATTTGTTTTCTTTTTGGTTGTTGCAAAACTTTCAGTTTAGAAATACTCTTGCCATTAGCACAAAGACCTTGACTAACGCAATAAGCAAGGCCGGGCGCGCAGCAGCGCGAGGGATCCAGCAGTGCTGCCGAGCTACAGTTTACAGCACCTGCTGAAAATTTTCCACGAGCTAAAGGGGTGGAAAAACAAGCACACTGGCCATTACTCACTCTTTTGCGGTCTAAATTATTGAAGGGGAAGAAAAACAAGCTGTAGGAATCAATCAGGAACGCGGGGCGATGGGCACGCACTCGGGGAAGGTTTGATTTACCTAGTGGCTGTGACCAGCCCAATCTGGCAGCGGTGTCCGGCGGCATCTCGTCCATGGATATCTCGAAGTACCACGCGCCTTTCCGCACTCCGTGCGAGGCTCGGACCATGGAATAGCCCTTCTCGCCTACCACGGTCAGACGGTCGTCGGAGATCTTCAACTGGGGAGCTGCAGGAGGGGAGAGGGTAACGAGCGGCGCGTCTGGCACGGCGCAGCGACGGAAAAGGCAAGCGGACGTACGGAGGTGGATTTATTCCTGCCTCTAGAGTAATTATCTTTGAAACAACAATTAAACTTGCGTGCGACTAGCAAACTTTGTACCTCGGTCGTGCAGCGCCAGCAGGACTCGCTCGTACAGGCAGGCCCGGTACAGATCCCCCGGGATGGGCTTTCCCGCCCAACAGTCCAGCTCCAGTTTCTCGGGATCAGGCGCGTGGGGGTCCGGCTCGGCCAGGATGTACCGGTATCCGTCTTTATTAAAGGGGTGCTCCAAGGGGTAGCCGTGCGGAGGCAGGCGCTGCGCGGAGAACAGCGGGTCGCTGGCGAACACAAGGACAGCAAGGTTGGCCTCTCACGGTGGCTTTGGCCCAGTCGCAAGAAGTCCTTGGGGGACAAGTTCAAGTTCTGCACTACGCTCAGCCCAGCACAGCCTGCTACAAGATGCACCGGCAGCGCTCGTACACAGCGCTTCCAGGTGGGTACTTGTTTAAAACAATTTCTAGCATGGACCTAAAAATACCTTGTCTGTCGTGACTCCTACCAAGGGCAGAGACGGATGGGAGGCATCTTCAGGTGTTAAAACTACAGCCGCCCCCTCCGACCAGCAGCCAACAGGTTGTACTGGAGGAGACTGTACCGTACGAGGCGTCGGCACCCGTCACCGCGCCGCTACACCGGCCTTTTTTGCTCTTTACCTTCTGGTTTTCTTGGCTGTTCCCGTTGTCCCGCCGTCCTGCTGCTTGCGTTTCGCTCCCCTTCCTTTCCCGCTGCCTCCTGCAGCGATTCCCCCTTAAAACAGAGATCGCAGGGATTAACCAACCGATGCTGGGAGGGCGCCCGCGAGCATGGAGCCTCCACGGACAGAAAGGGGCAGAAGCAGCCAAATTTAAATCAGTTCATTAGCTCACGTGCATATTTAGATCCTGAACACTTGATAAAAAGCACAGGGAAATCTAGAGCTTATCTGCACTTTCTGAAACCTGTAATTTGCACGTTAAGTGAGAGTCGGCAACTAAATGAGCTCAACTCTAGTTTTTAAGAGAAGAATTATGACTCTCTGCTCTCTCTCTCATCAGGTCATCTACAATAAGCTGCATTTGGATCTGGTCTCAAAGCACCATGAGTGGCTTCCGTGGAGACTCCAGGCTCGCAGTTCCATGTTGTTTTGGCAAGACGTAGCACTCGACATCATCTGATTTTAAGCAAAGTTGCCATCCCAGCGACACGCGCTTTGCTGGAGAAGCACTTTGACACCAACACCTGCGTTAGCAATAAGCACTTAAAGTTAATTTCAATCCAGAAAATAAAATATTCCTAAGATGGGGAAAAAAAAAATGAAAAGCAATAGAGGTGTTTCTCTTCAGTATTACCCAATGATTATTGTCATGTGAAGAGCATGACACTTGTTATTACAGCACCCAATTTTCACTTGTGGACAAACAGGACAAGCTACATTTCTAATTATATCAAAACTCAGAGCTGTATTCGTCTTTTAATATATCAAAAAGCTAAGGATGGAATGAATAAACAATTCCAAAAAGCAGTGTACTGCAGATAAACACCTTTATGCACAACACTGGGTTGTAACTAAGAATATAGCAGGTCTGTAAATTATCAGCATTGCTCTCGCAGTGTAAGGGGTTCAGGCCTCGGAAGGAATACCATATTCTGCACAAACGTGACCATCTGAACCGTATTCGCTAGTTTTAGTACAGACAAATGTTTGGATTCTCCTGTTTATTGCCATTTATCTATCGAATCAATTGGAACATCATAGGAGTTTGCAGGTTCAGACCACTTATTTAGGCATTAAGATTTAGAGCTGCTTTGAGAGTACAACAATACCAGGTTAAGTCCTAAAATTAAAACCAAACTTAACTGAGAACAAAACTTTAAACCAGGCAGGTGGGGCAGAATATGATAAATCAAAAGCTTCCAATGGCTAAACTTTAAAAAGTGAAATTGTTGTTTTCTATTAAAGTATCACTGCAATCACGACAGGACACACTTTTGATTTTTAATTGGGTTTAGCTTCTAAGACAATTGAGCAAAAAAGCTTTCCAAACCACAATAATACTTAAGTTTTAGAAGCTGAAAGGCAAATATTCACCTCCCAAAGAGGCTCCACCTGTAAGAACAGAAGTGGCACCATGTATTTGCCAAACTCGTCATCATTGGAGAGAAAAACAACCAGCACATGGAGACAGTGTAGCCTTAGACATCTATACGTTACTTAAATACCTCTTATTAGGTACTAATTCAGGATGCATTTTATAAGTAACAGTGTAGTCTTGTGTACAAAGAAATCTCATGGATAGTTTGCATTATTAGCTTGGTAAAATAGTTTTGATCAGCAAAATTCTTATCACAACTCTTGCTTCACAAAGAGGAGTAACAGTAAAACACAAGCAGTAATTTTATGGAAGTTTATTATATTTAATTTCTATTATCACTTTCAAATCTCAGGGCAAGGAATAAAGGAAATCCGGGTACAAGAATTAAAAATATCATGGAAGAAAACTGAAGAGCTCAGCTTTCTTACATGCATCCACTTGGGCTGGCCACCAAAAAGAATCAAGCTGAATATCTATAATACGGTAAAGTCAATCCATCTCTATAGAAAAAGTAAGGTCAGGTGGGCTCGGCGTGTTTTGAACATAAAGATAAATTTATGTGAATTACGGTTATTAACTGCAGGATTTCAACTAATGAAACTGCACAGGTGCCCAGAAATAGCACGGAGAAAATACAGGTTAGTTCCAAATACTCAAAAAATGCCTAATTAAAGCACTTGCCATTTAGGTTTCCACTTGTGGACACAGCGCTGCTCTGTTTCTGGTTATCATACGCTGGACCAATATTGGCGAGATCCTGCAAAGCGAGTAGACAAACACACAGACTCAGCCAACCTCTCTGCTCCAAGCCAAAACACAAAACATTTCCCCCGGGGAGGACTCCCATGGGCTGCAGTGCTCCAAGACATCACTTGGCACAACACAAGGCAACGAGCTGGCTCCGTATCTTGGTTAATTCTAGGCTTTTGGTGGCATAAAAGCCACCAAAACACAAGGCAAAAAGCATCCTCCCTGCCAATCCCTCAATACACTTTCCTTGCATTCTAAGTACATACTTGGTCGAGAAGTCCAAACTTTGGGTAATCCTCTTCTGGATCTTTACTCCCTGGGTCTGGATGTTCTTTCACCAAGAACACATCTCTCTCTTTACACTGAAGCAGAGGAATTCAAGTTACACAGCAGCAGATCACACTGAGTTCTCTACAAGGCATAGCTAAAACATGGCTCAAATTTAATTACTTACCATTGTTTTGACAATATTATTAGGCCAGGTCATCTTGCCAGGTCTTTGTCTTGTTGTCATACACTCCCAATATTTATCGATGAATGGGATAATATCCTGTTAAAAAAATAAATAAATAAACAAAATCAAGGCTGAGCAGTGTGGGTCTTGGGATCAGGCACAAAGCAGCTTCAGTCACTAGGCCTTTCACACTGAGTCATTGCACCATTTTAATGCATGGGCAACTACTAGCAACTAAAAGTCACGCTGCACTGCCAATATTTGTTTGATCTTGCTCTTTAATCTTGACCACTTTCATAACAGCCATACCTTATCTTTGGAGAACATCGTTTTTGGGTGCTCGTCTTGCGTCCTTGACTGCCACGTTAAGTTGGCCAGAGCACTAAGGCACATTTCCTTGAGATCTTAAAAACAAAAATACACCAAAGCTTGAGTCACACTCCTTACGGGGACGATGAAACACACACAGACGCTTCCCATCTCAGGAAGCTCACAGCAAAACAGCAACATATTCTGAGGAAAAGCAGCATGTTTGCCACCAATTTGTCATTTTTGCCAAACTCTGGCAAACCCTCCTAGAGATGTTAGACAAAACAGAAATGAAACCTCTACGATTATTTTGCACAAAGGTTCAGTGAGCGCATTTTCACACTTACTTGCTTGTTTCCTTAAGAAATAGGTGTTCCCACTGTGGTGGCAAACGTTGCAATGGAAACTGTAGTTGGTCATGAAAGGCAGACAGGATCTGGAAAAGGGCAAACTGAATTGCAGGCTCTGACAGGTGGATTTCCTATTGCATCCAGTAAGAAACGCATTCTCTCTCCTCACGGTCAAAAGCAATTAAGTTCCATGATATTTCCTTCAAATTACAGAAAGCTCTTGGCATACACCTAAGCAAGTTAGGTGTTAACCCCTTTTTCTTTTAGGCAAGTCCTGAAATACATTCAACAAGAGAATCTGAGAGCAACTGAGCTGGCTGGCTTCTGGACAGCCTTCCAATGTCTGTACCAAGATTTTTTATTGAAACTTGCAAGAAAATGTAAACATCTCCAGCTGTGTTTGGTAAAATTTATTATTATTTGCATAGCATACTAGTTCCCACAGTGTAAATTCCCAAGGACAAGGACCCTGCCCTTCTAAATGCTTCCATTTTTGCTCACACAAACCTACCCTAAGTTCAGCATCTATTTTACCAGGCAGCAATCCCTCAGAACTTGGAAGAAACTCCCAAATGGGGTCTTTCGTTAAAGACTTTCTTCCTTTGACCTTCTGCATGACTAAGGACCAAATCTTACCTAACACTTCCCAATTAGTTAAATGAAAGGTTAACTTAGTGCACGTAACATTGCGGTCCCGCTGACCAAGGATGCTACTGCAACTTTCATTTTCCTCAGGTTTAAGCAGCTGCATCAGTTGTCCTTAATTAGCCTCGAGCAACAGCTACCACAGGGCAGGGAGGCTGCCATCTGACAGCCAGATTCACACAAGGGTTTATTTTTATGCAAACAGGGGCCACAAACACCCAAAGACACTCCAGTTTCACGGGCAGCGCTTACATACGTGGTGTCAATGCCAAACGTGTCTGCTGTGAACCACTTTGTGCAAATGCCACATTGCAGCTCTATCTCTCCAAGCTGGCGGCCGTTCTCCTCATCCACCGAGCCTGCCTGAGCATCCAAGGCTTCGGAATTGTCCCCGGCACCTTCCTACAAGCAGAGCAGATGAGCTTACGTGGAGGGGCTTCAGTATTGGCTGAATTAGACAGGAAAGGGGCTTTGTGCAGTAGCCCTGTCAGGTCAGCTCACGTGGTCACACCGTGAGCAAGTCTGAACCATTTTACTGATTGGGTTTGTTAGGACTTGTTGGATGCAAAGGGGCATCAACTGTGACAAACGGTTCTTCAGATGTTAAAACTGAGGCCAGCAAGATGCAAACTCCTGGCAGGACTCATGGGAATGTGTTCTTTAGATTTTTATTTTCTGAATAAATAACTTCTTGATACCAGCAGGAAGCTGAAGTGTGCACAAACACAATGTCTTTACTTGGAAAGCTGAAAATATTATCAGCTCCAAGACCCCTAGCATGTCAGGATGTCAGGCAGCTGCTTTTATTCAGAAGATAAAACATCTTTATTCAACCAAGCAACAGGTTTTCCCCTTGTCTACGCCGCAGCCGTCCCGGGAACATCACAAGCCGTTGCACCAGCCCTGACGTCCACGCCGAGATACCGGCGCACTCGGAAACACGAAGCCTTTGGGGCAACGGGGTGAAAGAGATAAAGAACAAATGAAGGAGGAGGCGCAGGGGAGGGTGGGCGAACAGCCCGGCCAAGGATAAGCGTTATCCGCACGGCAATGACCCACCGGTGGGACTGGCGCCATCCAAGCACTGGTGCCCCGTGCAGGGGGGTGCCAGGGCCCCCCTCATCCTGGGGGAGGGTTAGGAAAACCTACCACGGGGTCCTTGCCGTTGGCCGAGTCGGTCTCCAGCGCGGCCGTCACGTCCCCCGCGGCAGCGTCCGCCCTGCGAGGGGGCAGAGGGGATTCTGAGGCAACGGGGGAGCTGATACAGGGGGTGTGAATAGGGAGAGCCCCCAGGTTGGCCCTAGCGTAAAGATGGGGAGGGGAGCCCAACACCCTGACGGGTACCGGGGTGACAGGGCACCAACACCCTGATGGGTACCAGGGTAACCAACACCCTGACGGGTACTGGGGTGACAGGGCACTAACACCCTGACGGGTACTGGGGTGACCAACACCCTGACGGGTACTGGGGTGACAGGGCACCAACACCCCGACGGGTACCGGGGTAACCAACACCCTGATGGGTACTGGGGTGACAGGGCACCAACACCCTGACGGGTACCGGGGTAACCAACACCCTGACGGGTACTGAGGTGACAGGGCACCAA
Source organism: Nothocercus julius (assembly GCA_013398735.1). Classification (NCBI taxonomy): domain Eukaryota; kingdom Metazoa; phylum Chordata; class Aves; order Tinamiformes; family Tinamidae; genus Nothocercus; species Nothocercus julius. The sequence goes on from VZSV01000298.1 coordinate 506,361, forward strand.
CACCCTGACGGGTACCGGGGTAACCAACACCCTGATGGGTACTGGGGTGACAGGGCACCAACACCCCG